>JARHVA010003354.1:1360000-1720000 GCA_037957365.1 Torreya grandis | reverse complement strand
CTTTGACAACCATCATACTGGCTTCCCAGGCCTACAAATCACCTTTTTTGCTAAGTCACTCAGTCATCTATAAGCATGGTTTAAGGTTTTTTTTGAAGATTAAGATATTTTTGAGTGTCTGAGGTTTCATTTTGAGACTCCATTTACCTCAATTATACCCCTAAATTTCCATATATACTTAGGTATGAATTAGAAGGTCTTTGAGGTTCATTTGGATTAGTCTTAAGAGAATTATTGTCTCCATTTTATGTCATTTTCATACTTTTGTGGTCTCATTGTGTTACCCCCTATTTTCATGTTCACCAAATCCCATATGTCTTCATTACCACTCTTTTTCATTAATTAACCCTTCCCCAAAAGGTTGGATAATGTCAAGTTAACCTCAAAACTTCATTAAACACATTAGAAGCATGTATACCACTAGGTGTTGGACCTATATGGTCATATGGCAATTTGAGAGTGCAAAATGTGCACTTACAACCAATCTTTAAGTTCATTGTGGCAAGGTCTCAAGAAGCACTATGTGAGCCATAAAAAACATTAAGGTTGGTATGAATATCATGGAATATGCATTATAAAATGGTTTAATGAGGATATGATCTAATTATTCTGCAACTTTCAAACACCTTTCAGGTCACTTTCATCCTATACAAGCTTGGTAACAAAACCTTATAGACAATCATAGTGTGAGGTGGTTATAGTTGACATCACTAATCAATGGTAGTGTTTCCATATTATCAAATATAAGTGGAAAGAATACATGAAAGGGGGAATAAGGTTTATATTATCAATATTTAAAACTTGTTGGCTACTACCATTGATGGGACAAAATGACACCATCATAGTCATCAGACCACATAGGCATATGTAAATATGGGACTTGAGATTGAGTGAAAGATAGGGTATGAAATAATTTAGTGATATAAAATTATCACCTAGGTATGATGATAATTATAAGAATGTGTTAATAAAATCCATGGTCATAAACATATTTATAGGCAATGATATAGGCCATATTCAAAATTTGTATGCCTGAGTACGCAATCATCAAGTAGTTTTGAGCTTGTTTTGACCAAAATGGTGGTATGGGACCCTTAAAATCATATAAAACCCATTGAAATATATTAATATGGTTTTAATTACATATTAAATAGGTTTATGTGTTACTTTGGTATATAAAAATAGTGGGTATACCCACTATTGTATCTCAGACCAAGACTTATTTATTACAGTCACTTAGTGAGATGAAGAGTGAGCCTATGTTAAACAATGTATATAATCTATTTGAGACCCTAAAAGGTTTTGTTATAGTGGGAGATGATTTTTGAAGTTACCTAGACCTCCTCCAAAGGTATAATACATGGAAATAGATAAAAACCTTAGAGATGAGATGACATAATCAAGCATCTAGGCCTACATACAAACCCTAGTACCATTTTGAGATTCCTCCAAGATATTGTAACCAATTGGATGGCCAAATTGAGCTATGTGAATATGTTTTAGACCTAGAAATGAGGTTCAAAGTGCCAATAGGTGGTGAAAATGATCAAAGAGATTTAAAACCTTTCTTGAGCTAGTCCATCTATACATAGTCAGTTTAAGGGCCATCTTCAAATGCTCACCTACTTCACCATATGCATACTCAGTGCCCAAGACTTTAGGAAATATTAATTATCCATATGGATTAAATATCCATGGTACATTTATTGGAAATAGAGGGATAGGATTTATGAATATATTTTAAGTAAATAAATGCTCAAAACTATCTATAAGCAACCCTAACCTTATCTTTTCACAACCATATCTCCAAGCAACCTTTACATGGAAACCAGCCTCTTCAGAGAGATGAGGGTGTTAGTACTCTAAACATAAATGGATTTTTTTATAGGTTTGGTCATCCATACTCTATGAACCATAATTAAGATGGTGGACATCTCAAACCCTACACAAACCCCAAGAATGACTTGATGTAGAATTTGACTCCAAAACCCATCAAAACGAGTAAATTTGGCCATGAAATTACCTGTAAGGTCTTATGATGTCCTCTTATCACCATAATGACCCATTGGTTGGCACGTGCATGGGTAAATTTATACAAAATGGGCTTAAATATGCTAGTTTTAGATCAAGAAAAAGGATACAGGGAACATTTATGTGGAAAATGAGTTGTAAAATGGATAATGACTCCAAATAAATCTAATAAAACCTATTTTTAGTTTCCATGCTGACCTCCATGACTAGTTCATCAAATAGAGAGGTGAAAATGTTGACATTCATGGTACTATGCATGTAATGGAGGTCAAATGGTTAAACCAAGCTAATTATGTCACTCCATGAGGTATATGAAGGTAATATTCATGTTTAATATGATGAAATAATTCCTTGTATGCTTAAATATTAAGGTTCATGTTCATGGTTTAGGTATGAAAATAGAACAATCATAAATTTACACTAGGAATAGACATTCACAAGGTGAATTAGAAGATAATTTGGGAAGTATAAATGCTCAAAATAAACAAGGAGAAAGCTATTACATTATATAATAGCCCTTTGTCTAGTTCAAAACCATAGAGAAGCCATCAAAGTGGAGCTTTATACTTGTAAACATGTAGAGATCATTCAAGGAACATATTATTCTTAAAAGGATCATCTTTAAGTGCTCAACATAACTTGAGTGCTATGAATGGAGAATTATAACTATTAATAAAAGGTGAGAGGGACTATTGTCTTGAAACTGGTGTAGTTAGTTCAGAGATCTAAGCTCTGATCTCCATGAACCATGCCTAAGACTCCCAAACCTCATAAAACCTCCCTTAAACCCTAATAGTGACATGTATATAGAGGTTTAGAGAAAAATACATTCTCATGTTATAAGTTTATTATTTCACACTTTGATCATGATAATATCTCAAAATGTATTATGCCCATGGCTCCTGATGATATGGATGTAGTAAAAACAACTCCTAGAAAGGTAAATTTGCAAGGTTTTAGTCATAACTTATGTTTTAGGGTATAAGGATAAGTTATTAACCATCGAAAGAGTAATATTAGGACTTTTTATATTCATTTAGTGTTAATTTGGAACATGAAATTGATTAAAAGTGTCTTTACCATCTCCATCTAGACTACTAGTTTGTGAGGCAGTCTAATTGGCCTAGTTATGCAAGGATAATGTGTGTTTATAGGTAAATAAATGTTGAAGGATCCCAATGAAAATTCACTAAATATTATCAAAGGATTATCTAGGTTTCATTAGATTAATTTGGATCCTAAGTTTAACCATTTTATCAGCCAAATAGTGGGTATGAACATAAAATTGGAGAATAAACAATGCATGCCTACTTATTTTGTAGATGTAAGAGTCTAGTAAGTAAAGGGTGGCATGAGAGAATTAATTGACCATCTCCAAGAATGGTGACTATCAGCTAGGTGAGAAAACAATAAAATGGAAGCCATTACGATATGTCAAAGGCCATTTTGTGGACAATGCAACATGCATTTTGAAGGAGAGGGTACTCAACACCTCAAGGAGGCCTATTTACACTCCAAGTACATTGAATATATGCCAAATTATGGAACCTTGAGGTATTTTAGGAATTTTAAAGGCTTGAATAAATTAAATTGAGGGATTTATATCCTTTATAAGTCAAAATGGACTAATCAATTAGATGTCAATGCTTGAAGAAGAAAACAAACTTGTGTAACTAACCTATGCCACATTAGTCTCATTCATGGCCTTTCCCATGCTTGGATTTCTCTCTCTTATCTTAAAAATTCTCTATTTAATTAGGTATGGATCTATTTTTTGTCATCCCTTAGTTTGATGTAGTAAAGCTCTAGAAAAATTACCTTTTACACTCTTTTGAATCAAAAGAAGATAGTTGTAGATTTTGTTGATTGCTAGTGTACTTTATAAGAATTTGATTTTTAGAATGTATGTATTATATCATCATCTATATGTTATTTCATGTATCTAGATTCAATTTTTACTTCACTGTAGGTTGTGTGTAGTGTCAGGAGGATTTTTCTTGAAGTGTCATAAATTCATTGTGTCTTGAGTAGACCTATACCTTTTACCCTTCAAGTTACATAATACTATCAAACATTCATACAAAAAATTAATGATTGGAAAACCATTGAAGATTTTTATTAATGATTGTCTCCATTAGGTTTATTAGTAGCTTCTAAAAATAATGATTAAGAGTGGATCTCTCATTGACTGGTGCATCACCACTTAGAGGAGTTTATTGCATTAGTTTCCATATCTTTTTTCATTTTCCTTGTGATAAGTTTAGGTCTTAGAGAGTATTGGATTTTAAAATTAATGAAGATATCCCCATAAAATCTATAGGTGTGACCTACATATTAGGCAACCCATAGTCTAAAATCAATCTCATGTTAGATTAGGTTTTAGGTTTGGACTTGAACACTCCTCTCCTTAGCTAGGGTGCAACCTAGAACCTCCAATAGTTATATCATGCATGATGGGACCAATAATAAAAGCCATTTTATGCATACTTTGGAAATATTTATAATTTATAAGGACATCTAGAAGGCTAAAGACAATCATCAATAGATTGGAGGTAAGTTTCATGTACCAAATTTCTAGCATATTAGCTTCAAAAGGTAAGTAGATTCAGCTTGTTGAATTACCATTAGACATAACAAGGAGAAAGAGTGTTCCTATTTCTAGTCCAAACCCCAAACCCCACAATTCTCCTAAGTTTCCTAACTCTACCAATTTTTCCCAAACATAGCCTCCTACAAGTCCATCAACCCTATTGGCAAGGCCTAGATTATAATCCTTTGTATCTTTCAATGGCAGCATCCCTCTTAACCATAACTAGTATGATGATATTCCATCTACCTACTTTAAAATTTTTCCATATTTCATAGGGGAAAACTACACCACTCCTATAGAACACATAACTAACATTTCAAAGCTATGTTCAATGAATAATATCACCTAAGAGAATGTAGCCATGAGACTCCTAGCCACCTCCTTGAGAGGCAAATCCCTTCAATGCTATAGAGGTCTGATTCCTACCTAAATTAATTCTTGGGATGAGACTGATGAGTGCCTTTACAAGAAATTTTAAGACAAAATTTTGCTTTTGTTACAAGCTGAGAAACTCACCTCAATCAAGAGGGTACCCCAATAATCTATGCTTGATTTCAACTATAGATTTTGAAAAAATTGAGATAGAATCCTTGTTATCATATAACCCACACCCAATTATTCATTTATATACTACTTAAGGGATCTAAATTTAGATGTTTTAGTAATGATACAATCCATGGGTGGAACAACTTTATGAGAGCCATATGAGATATCTATAAAGGTAGATAATTTCTTGATACAAGTAGGAAAATTGACCCCTATAACCCTCATGATCCTCTTTCCTAAGCTACAACCTAATACCCCCACCATTGCTCCATTTCCTATTCCAAATAACCAAGGAAAATATAATGATAGATAAATATATAGGCTTGGGAAGATTGAAGGTTTGTTAAAAGCATAAAATAACAAGTTAGTGTCCTTAGAGAGGCAAAAATAGACCTCTTATAGACCATATCAAGACCCCTATCAGGACCCATATGAATATTATCCTTAAAATATACCCCTTACCCACCAAACTAATAAACCTAAGGTCAAATTATATATGCCAAACCCTATATCAATTAAAATCCTACAACTATAAGTAGCTCAAGAGCATTGGTACCCACCCAAAAAAATCATACATAATAGGGTCAATGGTATAAAATATGGGGGAAACATAATGAGATGGTTATGTCAACAAGTCAAGAAACATATCAAAATATTGGTCTGTAGTATACCACTCTATTCCAAGGTCATGATTCAATGCCTCATGGTGACATCCTTGCAATGGCCGCATTAGAAGTTCCAATTCAACAACAAGGAAATGCAACCAAAGCACCTAATGATACTACTTTTATAAAATTTCAAGATGAATAGTATACCTTTAAACATGTATAAACAAACATGGAGTAGAATATACAAAGCAAAAATGATGTAATTATAGCGTATACAAGGCCTAGAATGAGAATGGTGGATGATATCTTGGGGTAGTCTAATGTATCTCACACACTTTCTTAAGTAACTGAATAGCCTAATACTCAAATTATAGTCAATAATACCCCTCCAACTTAGTAAACACCCTAGATATAATGGAATTAATATAAGACACCATTCATTCCTCAAGTTACTCAGGTTTCAAGTGATGTTTCCACTCCTAATAATTAGCCCAAGAGTACCAATTATTCATTAAATATTGTGGTCTCAATTAATATATCTAATAATATAATTATTATGTGGGATTCTCTATCTATTCTAGGGAAAAAATATATTCTCCAATAATATCTCTCTCATGAACAAGACAACTTATAAGGCAAGTATAATTTATGTGAATGATGGCCAACCTAGTCAAGTTCAAGCCCCTAAGGTTGTTAATCCACCTCCATTTTACCTTTTAGTCATAATAGGATTTTGTCTTTTCCATAATTGTAAGATATATTTTAGTGCCTCAACCCTAGGCCCCAAAAACATAATAGACAAACTAAAACTCAAGTATGTGCCTAATGAGAAAGGTGTTTTATAGTTAGATGGTTATCCCACTAAGAAAATAGGTATATGAAAGGACCTAATGATTTTTTTAGTAACCTACCCCAATTTCACCATCACTCAAGATGTCATGGTTGTTGCTTTATCCCCATAATTTTCCCTATGCCTATCTAGTGACTTTACTACAGAGATTGGGGGTTACCTTTCCTTTGACTATTCATACATGGCATTTATGACTAGATATGGTACTATGGTCACTATTAGGTCTAAATATATTTTTATGTTATATTTATAGCCATATATGCCCAAAATTTTAGATGTAAACTACACTATACTTGATGAGGATGCAAATGTCAATGAGTAAAAACACAAGGGTCATCTTGAATGCATCTCAGATATTCACCTAGATGAGCAAGAAACTAAGAACCATGGATCTAACCCCTATAATACCATTGAGGTAGACCTAGGATTGTACTATATGCATGAATAAAAGACTATTATTCGTAGTCTAATAAATTTAACTGAAGATCATGATGGCATATAGACCTTCTTCTTTGATGGATCAAGGTCAAATAATGGAAATGGGGTTGGAGTGACATTGGCTTCCCTTTCAAATCATAAGTATTACTTAGCTAAAATGTTTTAATTTAGTTGAACTTCAAACATAGATGAGTATAAATCCCTTCTACATGGGTTTTAAGAAGCAAGAAGGATAAGCATCAAACTCCTATAATTAAAATATGATAGTGATATTGTAGTGAAGCATGTAAGGGGTGTTAGTTTAGTCAATAATCATATATTGAATTCCTAAAATCCCTGAGTATGGGATCTTATAGAGGATTTATTAGAATATGACATATAGTCCATACCAAGGGAGTCTAATAACCATGCATATAGGCTTTCAACCATTAGAGCTCAATATGATATTGTAGATGGAGTCAAGGGAACTCATTTTCAATCCTAAATGAATTTCATATACAAGCCATCTATACTTGATAATGAGGTAAGTTGTTAGGTCTTTAATAGTGATGAATAAAATGTATGTTTGCTCATACAAGAGGTAGAGTTCTACCATAAGAATAAAGGCAAGTTTCATAACCAATTTGATGATCATATGGTGTAACTAAGGTCTAATAAGTTTCTTAAAGTACTAGTGACATTAGATATCATATTCAATGAATATGATCAGATGAGAAGAGATAAGGTAGGTATCTCAACCAAGGAAGAGCATTATGAGAGGGTACAAATATTTAAGGAAAAGCTATTGAATTTGGGAAAAGTAAACATAACAAAAGAGAGGTATTCCTTAATTGCATTGTTCCAAGATTATGTAGATTTTTTTTCATGGGAGTAACATGATTTGAAGAGATTTTATTGCAAGCTTGCCCAACATACTATAGAATTGGAAAGCAATGCAAAATATATGAAACAAAAACAAAGGTAATTCAATCCAAAAGTAGAAGAGATAATTAGAAGTGAATTATTCAAATTTATTGAGTCAAAGATAATATTACCTATCAAGCATTCCTCATGGGTAGAAAACCTTGTGCCTATGAGGAAGAAGAATGGAGAGATATGCTTATGAGTTGACTTTAGAGACCTTAACAAAGTGTCTTTGAGGGAAATTACCCATTACTCTATATGGATCAGATATGTCAAATGGTTTAAAACTCTCATAGGTTCTACTCACTTGATAACTACTCCAGTTACAATCAAATATTGGTAAAGGAAGAGGATAGGAATAAGATTGCCTTCACTAGAAAGTGCGGCACTTATGCAAACATAAAAATTCCCTTTGCAATATCTAATGCAAGGGAAAATTTCCAAAGTGAAATGGATGTTGATTTTGAGGTATTGATCAATGAAATGGTTCTCATATACCTTGATGACATCATTATATTCTCAAAGGATCTAATAGACTACATGACTCATTTGAAATTGGTCTTTGATAGATGTAGGAAGTTTGGATTGTCATTGAATCCCAATAAATGCATATTTATTATTCATGAGGTTAGATTATTGGGTCATGTAGTATAAAAATATGGTCTTTATATAGACCCTAATATATTTGAATTCATCTTGGCTTTACCCCTTCCCAAGTATAAGAAAGGTTTGTAGATCTTATTATGGAAGATTAACATCATAAGGAGATTTATCCTAGGTTTTGTACAGTTGGTCAAACCTCTTACTCACATGCTAAGGAAATTAAAATAATTTACATGGAAAAAAGGAAGGTAAGAGGATATTTAAGGCCATCAAAGAGGACATATCTTAAGCCCCTACACTTTTAAATCCTAATTATAGAAAAGATTTTTACTTTTATGCTTTCTCTACATGAGCTGTAATTTCTACTATGCTTATATAGCAGAATGATGAAGGCCTAGAACAAACCATTTCCTTATTTAGTTAGACCTTAGAGTGATACTAAGAAAGATATATTTTTTTGGAGAAACATGTGGTTGTTATAATGAGAGGGTTGAAGAATTTTAGGCAGATGGTGTCAAATAGCAATGTCATAGTCATGGTGGTGCACCCAAGCATCAAAGAGTTCATACTCAATAGATATCTAAGTGAGAAGACAGATACATGGGTAAAAAAATGTATGGAATATGAACTTGAATTTAGATTGAAAAATATTATCAGAGGTAGAGGTTTGTGTGATAATCTTGTATAAAAAATAAAATAAAACAAATACCAAGTGTTGGTGGTCCATGATAGTTAATAGTTAGGTATAAGGAACACCCCTATCAGGTGGACACGTGATGTGATTAGATTCCTTCAAATAGGATAATTTATTATAGGCTTGGATAAATCTAAAAGGATTAACTTTATATTTCAAACTATTCCCTATGTCTTGATATATGGAGTGCTCTTTGATAAAGACATAAGGGACATGCTTTTGAGGTGTGTGGAATCATGCCAAGTGGACAAGCTACTTGAATAATTTCATGATGGTCTTACTAATAGGTAATTTTATACCAAGACCACAAAATCCAAAATCATTATATCTAGGTACTTTTTAACTACATTTTTTAGAGATGCATAATATTGGGTAAGGAAGTGCTCAAATGTGCCATGTTCAATGGTAAGAAAAATATAGCTACCCTCCCTTTGTAACCAATACAAGTATAATAACACTTCATGTAGTGGGGATTAAATTTCATAGGGATGATCCATCCCCATTATAGTTCTAGACATGATTGGTTTATCACAACCACTGACTACTTCACAAGGTGGGTGGAGATAGTGCCCTCAAGGAGGCTGATGAGAATTCTATCCTAGAATTTTATGATAATGTCGTAACTAGATTTGGTGTGCCTTTAAAAATCATCTATAGAAATGAATTGGATTTTAATAGTATCAAGGTATGTGAGTGGTCTCTTGGACATGGAATATACCTCAAAGCATCCTCTAGTTATTACCCATAGGTTAATGGACTAGCAGAATCCATAAAGAAGAATTTTGTAAGGATCATCAAAAGAACTATAGAGGCTAGTCAAATGGAGTGGACTAAAATATTGAAGACTAACCTATGGGAGAATATGGTAATAACTAAGAAGTATATTGTACATTTTCCATACCTCCTTGTCTATTGTAGAGAGGGAAA
Organism: Torreya grandis; assembly: GCA_037957365.1. Lineage (NCBI taxonomy): Eukaryota > Viridiplantae > Streptophyta > Pinopsida > Cupressales > Taxaceae > Torreya > Torreya grandis. The sequence goes on along the minus strand of JARHVA010003354.1, from coordinate 1,709,810 downwards.
ACTTCCTATTTCCCTTGAACTACCTACCTTAGAGCTTGTTCACCAACTTGAGCTCTTAGAGGATGATGTTATGCAAGTGAGGATGAATAAACTAAGATAGCTAGAGGAGACAAGAGATAGTGGCATGAATTATATGTGGTCTAACCAACATCAATTTAAAAGGTCGTTTGACAAAATGGGTTCATCTAGGACATTCCAATAAGGAGATATAGTCCTTAAATGGGATGAGGACCATGCAAATCCAGGAAAACACTCAAAGTTTGATAACCTTTGGAGTGGACCTTACATTATCATCTAATAAAAGGAGAGTAATGACTTTTATCTTTATAAATTTAATGTTGAGGAACTCCCCATCCCTATCAATGGGAGGTTCCCCAGTTTCTACTATTAGTAGTTTTAGGTTTCTCTTGTATATATGTAAACAAAATTATCTTTTCTCTCTAAGTGTTTTTACACACGTGTCATGTTTTTTGTTTGATATTGTTTTTAGGAAGTTATGGGTTGTATTTCTTGTTATTTCTTAATTTTTTGGTTGTGTCTAATTGTCTCAATATTATACAAGCTAAGGTAGAGGCCATGGGCATTCATGTTTCACTTGATAAGCCATCAAAAGTAGGTTTAAATTTGTTTTGAGTTCTTTAACTAGTAGGATGGTCAACCCAGCTAAGTCAGAAGAAATGTTGACCAGTTTCTAGTCCTAAACCTATAAAGAGGTCAAACTTATGCCTTAAAGTCATTATTCATCATTGGTACCATGGTTTTTATTCATATCATGAGTTGAGAGGGTTGTTTAGTTAGTTCACTATTTTTTCATGCTTCATATTTACCTTATCAATCCTTATGTGTCCTCATGCCCCCTTTCCAACCTGAGTTAAGTAGTTTCATGATGTTCAAATGTTCCTAAATGGTCCTTGATCACTTTAAAGGGTCCTCAACATGTAAAATCTTAAAGACACCTTGTTATTACTTGATCATTATAGGTATGCTTATTTTCAATCCTTAAGGAACATTATAGGATGTTTATGAAGGTCTAATTGATTATTAAGGTCTTTTATATGCACCAGCATGATGATTCAATTGATGTAACCATTTTGAGATCATATATTTAAGCATAGTCAATGGTGTTAGTCATTATGAGATATAATTTGTCCTTGATAGACCACTAAACCACCCCATACACATCTATTGGACCTCATTCGATTCATACAATCATCATTGAATGGTTTCAATCCTCATTTAGTTCTAATAGCACCATATTCAATGCTAATTATTCTTAAAAGGGGCCCACATATGATAAATTATGGCTCTTCAACCCCCTCAATTTGTAGCACCAAGTTATAATTATTGTTTCCCATATTTTCCCTCCATAACACATGATGATAATGTTTTAGGTATGAATCAATAAGGATTTGTATAGAAAATTATAGTTTGTGGTCATTTATCTAATAGTATGGATACATATTATATAATCTAGCTCAGTCAGAGGCATGGTTTTGTAGAGTTAGGTTAGAGAAATCCAATGGTGAGGAAAACAATACTTGAAAGTTCCATAAGAGCTTAAAACTATTCCATATCTCCTTCGATCTCACTAGCAAGTTTAAAGGACCCCTCAAGTTTGTACTCATTACATATAGAGGAGAGAGAGTTGGGACCTAATCACTATGCCATGGAAAATAGACTAGGATATACTCCATCCATGGACATTTGTCTTGGGATTATATTCTTATCCTTTGTGAAGATTCCTTAAGAAGTTAAGGAACATCTATGCCTCTCTCATCTGCATAAGCCCATTTTAACTCAATGGTTTCCATAGTATTTTTATTTGTCTAATAAAACTAATCATGGATCATGTTTTATAAATTCTTATAGAGTATTTACATGACACCTTCAACACTTTAATCACATGTGTGAGCTTATATAACTTGAAAATCTCCAAGACTAGTTCTTGTGTATAGTTTGCACGCAAGTTTTTGCAAAGGATAGAGTTTTGATGACCCCAATTAGAGGTTTTAAGAGTTGTAAAGGGTGTTCGAAGTATTATAATTCCTTCTTGATTATATGGAAGGTTAAAAAACCCCTTTTTACTTTAAAATACCTCAAGTAGAGAAACTTGTGTATGTTTAAATAACACTATATGGCAAACTATGTGTATGTGAACATAGAAACTTATAGAGATCTAAGGTAGCTAAAAGATATGAAAAATAGATGTTAAATTCATGGTGGATCATATTCATGCACTTCAGAAAAACTTTCCCAACCATAATGGTGGCCTCCTAGGCTTGTAGATCACTGTATTTTTCTCCAAGTTACTCAGTCATCTTTTAGCAGGTTTTAAGGTTTTTTGTGAAGATTAGGGTATTTCTAAGAGTTTGAGGTTTAATTTTGAGATTGCATATACCTCACTTATGCTCCCAAATTTCAACATTTTCTTAGGTATGCATTACAAGGTTTTCAAGGTTCATTTGGATTCGTATTAAGATAATTCTTGTCTCTATTTCATGTCATTTCCATACTTATGTGGTCTCACTATGTTTTCACTATCATTTCATTGTGTTTCCCCCTATTTCCATGTTCCACACATCCCATATGTCTCCACTACCACTCTTTTACATTCAAACACCCTTCCCCCAAGGTTGGATCATGTAAAGGTGACCTAATTACTTAATTGATCCATAAAAATTATTGATAACACTAAGTGTTGGACCTATATGGTCATATGGAAATGTGAGAGTGTAAAATGTGTACTTACAACCAGTCTTTAAGGTCACTATGGCAGGGTCTCAAGAAACACTATATGAGACATCCAAGACATGAAGGTTGGTATAAATATCATGGAATATTAATTATAAATGTGTTTAATGATGATTTTATCCACTTATTCCATAGATTTAAAATACCCTACAAGCTACCTTCATCTTCTACAAGCTTGGTAACAATACCATAAAGACAGTCATAATGGAAGGTGGTTATAGGTGACATCACTAAGCAATGTTAGTGTATCCAGATTATATGATCTACGAGGGAAAATTACATACAAGGGAAACAAGTTTCACATTATCAAGATTGAAAAATTTATTACTACTACCACTGAGGGGATAGAATGACACCATCAAAGTCATCAAACCACATAGGCATATGAAAATATGAGACTTGAGGTTGAGTGAAAGATAGGGTATCAAGAAGGTAGTGTTATAAAAATATAAACCAGGAATGAAAAACATTATAATCATATTTTAATCAACCACATGGTTAAAAAAATCTTTAGAGGTAATGTTATAGACCATATTCAAAATTTGTATGCCTGAGTGCATAGTCAATACACAATTTGGAGCTAGTTTTGACCAAAATGGTGGTATGGAACCCTTAAAAGCATAGAAAATAGTCAAAATTTGGTAAAAATTGTTATAATTACCTAATAAATAATATAATGTGTTCATTTAGTCTATACAAATAGTGGGAATACCCACTATTTTATCTTAGACCAAGGCTTGTTTATTATAGTCACTCAGTGAGATGAAGAGTGAAGTCATGTCAAACAAGGTATACATGTTATTTGACACTATAGAAGGTTTTTTTCCAATGGGATATGATGTTTAATTTCCATAAACATCATATATAGTTCTAATACTAAGGGAAAAATTAAAAAACCTTAGAGATGAGATGATATAGTTAAACATCTAGGCCTGCATACAGACCCTAGTACCATTTTGAGATTCATTCAAGATGATGTAACAAATTGGATTCAAAAGTATAGGTATTTTAAGATGGTTTATATCCAAAAAGGAGGTTATAACTTCCAAGAGGTGGTAAAAATGATCAGGGAGCCTTCGAACCTTGAGCAAGTTAGTCCATATGCACACAATCAGTTTAAGGGCCATCTTTAAATGCTCACCCACTTCACCAATGAATTCTCAAGGCCAAAGTCCCTAAGGAAGTTTAATTTTCCACATGGACTAAATATATATAGAATATTGATTATAAATAGGGTGCTATGATTTATGAATGAACGTTAAGAAATAAGTGCTTAAAACTACATGTAAGCAACCCTAACCTTATTTTATGATGTTCATATCTCCAATCACCCTCTACATGGGAACCTAGTATATTTATGAGAGATAATAGGATTATAAAAATCCATGGAATTTTTTTATAGGTTTGGATGTTCGTACTCTATGAACCATCATTAAGATGGTGGATGTTTCAAGCCTTACACAGACCCCAAGAATGACCTAATGGTGGAATTTAACTCCAAACCCATCCAAATGAGTAAATTTGGCCATTAAATGACATTTAATGTCTTATAATGTCATATGATCACCATAATGACTCTTTAGTTTGCATGTGTATAGGTAAAGTTATATGAAATGGGCCTAAAGATGCTAGTTTGAGCTCAAGAACAAGGATACACAGAACATTTGTGTGAAAAATGAGTTAGAAAAGGGATAAAAACTCCCAAATTAGATAATAAAACCTATTTGTAGTCTCCATGCTAACCACCATGATTGGTTCATAAAATAGAGAGGTTTAGATGTTGAAATGCGTGGTCCCATACATCCACTAGAGGTCCAATGATGAAACCAATATAATGATGTCACTCCATGAGGTATCTAAAGGTGATGTTAATGTAATATATGATTTAATAATACCTTGAAACATTTTATATTAAGGTAAAGGTTCATGGTTTAGGTATACAAATATAACAATCATTAATCTCCACTATGACTATAACTTCAAAAGATAAAGCATAAGACAATTTGGGAAGTATGAATGCTAAAAATCAAAAAGGAGAAGGCTATTACATCATTTAAGATCCCTTTATCTAGTTTATATCCCTGGAAAATCCATAAAAGTGGATATTTCTACTTTTAGACATGTAGTGGTCATTTAAAGAACAAGTTCATCCCACAAGGAGTATATTTAAGTGCTCACCACAGCTTGAGTGTTATGTATGGAGAAGTATAACTATTTATAAAAGTTTTGAGGGCCTATTAGCTTTAAATTAGTGTATTTATTTTAGATATCCAAACTTTGATCTCCATGAACCATGCTTAATACTCCTAAACCCCCTAAAACCCTAATAATGACCTGTCTAGAGAGGTTTCAAAAAAATGCATTCTAATGCTCCAAAGTTGCTTATTTAACACTTGGATCATGATGAAAACTTATAAATTATTATCAAAATGGATCCTAATAGTATATAAGTTGTATAAATAACTCTAATAAATTATTTTTTTTAGGTTTTTAGACATAAATTGTGTTGTAGGTCCCAACGTGAGGTTCTAAACCATGAGAAGAGTAAGATTAGGACTTGTTGAGAAAATTTGACCCTATAGGAGAAAAAATGACCTTTATAGGTTTTTATGGGTCCAATATTATGTCATAGGGTGTATTATAGTCTATTTTATGCTATTATATATCACATTAGCCTTGGTCATTAGTCATATTAGCCAATATATCATTTTAAGTCATTTGGGGGTCATAAATAGAGTATTAAATGATTTACATATCCTCCTTGGGAAGTGTGAAGGTGTAATAAGTGATATATAATGTTCCATATGTCCTATAATTCTTTAATAAACTATTCATAATTAAAAAGTGACAGGTTCTTTAGAAGAAAGGGTAGTTTTCTTGAAAAAGGGAAGACTTTGGCACTTGTACAACCCATAATGGAGTGTGACACATGGGATAGTGTTAAGATATGAATATTAAACTTCATTGGATCTATTTAAATTATTTAAGTACTCTGTAAGTGTCAAAATAAAGCTAAAACCACTCTTCTCCTTTTTCACACTTCTAGACATAGAACCAGTCAACAGGTTTATGTTTGGTATGGATAGCTAGAGAAATTTCAGGTCAAACACATTTGGGAGGTGAAATTAAACTTATAGAAATTAATTTAAATAAAAATATTTCAAATAATGGTTGCCTATGCTTTATTAACCATCCTGATAATCTATGCACCTTACAAGTTTTGCTCTTGTTTGGATGATTATATACAATCCAATTGCTAAGATTTGTTTAAAATGTTTTTTAATCCATTATATTATGTTATAAATTATTTTTTTCACATTGTTAAAGGGTTTAATATCTCAAGAAACTAATTTTTCAAGGAGGAGTGAAGGAGTGGAGTTGTAGTCATTCTTTATAATAACTGGAATTGTCTTATGTGTTATGGTTCCAAAATAAATTAAAGTGATGTATTATTACTCACATATGTATTTTTATTTATCTTAAATGTCAAATACAACTTCAATAACCAGTTCAAGATCCAATAAATAAATTAAAGTTATCAAATGACCACCTACTATAGTTGTATGACTTGCCACTTCTTGGAGGAACATGAAATGTGTGTTTGAGCATTCTATGATATTTGGAGGGTATAAACATGATTTTACACCATTTTGAATAGTTTTTAGAATAGTGGATGCTATTATAATCTCAATTAGACCTTCCAAGAAAACTTGTGGTACTTTGGGACATTTTCCCAAAACTATCAAAACAAAGGTCCAAGCTATTTTTTGAGGTTTCTTATATAGAGTTGCATTAATTTATAGAGCCTACAAGTAAATTTTTTTTCAATCTCCCACATATGACTATAATTTTTAAAAATAATATAGGTTTTGATTTGAATAATATGGTTTTAAAATCCCCTCAAGTTGATCTTTAGGACACACAAATCACTCAGTGATATCTACAACCAATAGAAGAATTGGTAAATATTGAAAGCAAAAGGAAGGTTTTGAGGTTTTAATGAAGTATTAAATGGGTTTAGTTAAACCATCCAATCCATAATTTTTTCATAAGACACAAAAGATAAAAAAACATTTTAATCCTAAGTGAGACAAAAAAACATCTACAGCTAATATACACAGTTGTAGGAATTGAGGAGATACTTTGAGTAATCAAAGTAAGGTTGAAACTCTTGCTGATGAAATTATTGATTTTATTCAAGGATAAAGTGAGTATAAAATTATTTTAACATATAAAATAGGTAATAATATAAAGGTGAAGTCAAATTACATCATAAACCTACTAAGTACACCCACAACTAAGCTTAAAAGAGGAAAATATAGTATTGTAGGTCAAGAAAGGTAAGAAGACCTAAAGCCATATTTTGGAGAATTATTGAGCATGGATCATGATTATTTGAAATTAATTTGAATTATGGTACTAATTATGACATTAAATACCTTATTTACATAGAAGGAGGTGGATATAGTCTATAAAATGGCCTAGACATCCACCTACAACTGACTATTAGACTACACCATCCATAGTAAATGTGTGACCATGGATATACCAATGATTTATTGATATAAGGTAATTTAAAAGACATTATATGTTTCCTATATAAATTTTATGTAGGTTTAAAATATGAAAGTCACCTACAAGGCCCTACACAGTCAATTATAGCTGACTGATAGGTGACAGTAAGCTAGAGCAGTATAGTTGGAAATGAGTTAGATTGGTATATAAATTATTTGGTGTGGTTAATAAAACCTTATTAAATTATTTATTCACTATATTAAAGACTTAAACATGAATGATTACCTACAGGGTCTACTTTTAATGTAGAAACTTAGAAAACACAATCAACAAAAAGAGTCCTATGGCTAGTCTTGATAAGGATACAACCTCAAGGTATGAGTTAAAAATTTTTAATGATGAAATAAGTATTGGAATAATTAATTATGGCTTATTAATTGTTTCCAAATTCCAATGCATGCAATTTCACCTATAGGTCCCTTACCCAAACATGAAATACAATCATGTACCTTGACCAATTATATAGGGTGCATGACTAAGGGGTTTTATCAAGGGTTATAATAAAAAAATTATTGGATTGGGTTGGAAAATGTAATTAACATATCATTAGTTTATAAAATAAAATAATCAAATCATAAAAACCCTCTCCATGTAAAATACATAGTCAGTCTATGACCATCATACACACAATCTACCTCCATCCTAATTTGTTTTAGATTTTAATGTATTTAGGAGGTCAAATGGAATGATCAAAGGACCAATTTTTTATAGAGAATCCTTATGTGTTGGATAAACCTATAGAATTTTTTTCTATAAAAATAAGGGAAGTGAACTCTATTTTGTCTCAGATAGAGAGTACTTCTCTTGGGTGCAAACTATAAATTTTAGGGAAGGAGAGTGATAAGTTGAATCAAGGAGCTGAGTGAACATTTAAATAATTGTGATATGTTTAATTACACCTAGGAAATCATTTAAAACCAATAAATAAATGGTGAAACTAAATAGGTGGTCCAAATCCATAAGAGTTGTAGTTAGGCCTAAAGGGTAGGGTTTTCTCCTAGAAGGTAAATGGAAAGTCATTTTCACTTTTCACATGAGGTGAGAATGATAAATTAATATATAATGATTATGGGGTCATAATAAACATTTATAATATTTTTTTATGCATATAAACCCCTAGGAAAGTCACTTCTAGCTTAGAGATAATCTAAGGATGTAGGAAATGAGAAAACAAGCTCGATAGGCCAAGTTTGAAGTGCTAAGATCTCATTAAAGGATATGCATGGGAATATAATAAGTTTGTGGAATTTTAAAGGGTAATTTAAGATAACATTTTTTGAATTTGTATATAATTCTAATTTCCAAACTTCATGAAAAAATCTTAAGAGTGGAAACTGGCTTAAAATCCTCTTAAATCCTTACTAGTGACTAGTTTGAGGAAATGGAGATGGAAAAATACTCTAATGGGGTAATTGACCTATAATAAGGATTGGAATTTGTAGAGGACTCATTAAAGATCTATAACATCAGGATTATCTATATGAAATTATATATATGGATTCTAAAAAGGGTTTTTTTGACCTTATTATGTATTTTTTAGGTTCTAAGAGGTTTCAATAGATACCAATAACATGAAAGGGGAGATTAGGAAATTAGATACCTCATAATGTACATTTAATTCCTTGGAAAAAATCCTAATTTTTCAAATAATATCTTTCATGTTAGCCATTTAAAATTGCAATAGTGAGCATGATAATGAGAAGTGTGAAAACTTCAAGTGGATGGATTTTTGATGTGTGACAAATGAATCTAAGGCCATAGAGAGTATTTAAAAGTGTCATAAAGTCCCCTCCACTTATTTAAATTTAAAAATTAATCCAATTTTGAGGCCAAGTGTGAGGGGTGACTAAAAGTGGAGTTTCTTTGAGTATAAATAGTGATAACTCATTTCTAGATGATTCCAAATGACTAAGACTACAACCAATGCATGGAGAAGAATGTATAAAAGCCTTAACTCTCATTATAATAATTAGACCTATCCCTAGTCAATTTTTGGATTTTTAAATAGGTTTGGATCATAAAGGCAATTTTTTGAGCTAGAATGAGAACTTCTACACCACATTTCATGAGTTTCATAATGTGGTGTGACACTTGTGCTTCATAACCTTGCATGGTTCATTTCACATATTATTTCATGCATTTGTAACTCCTTTTCTCATCTTTACAATTTTAATTATGAACTTTGGACTTATATATTCTCCTCTCTCTCTTAAGCTTTATAAGAACTAGCCATTTTTACCTTTATAAACTATGTTCCACCTAAGTATGGCAAACCCCTGCTCATTTTCATACCATGGATCAATAAAGACTACTGATTTTTACCTCTTTCATAACTATTCATAGTGTGTTTTACTTGGATGATTGATATTTATTATTGATAAATATTGTTTCCTTAGCATGTTATCTCATTCTCTCACCTATTTGTAGTTGGAAAGTTTCTTCTTATAGGTCATGTGAAGTGTTCTAGGGAGTGTCAAGGTTAAGTGAGTTAGTATATTCACTAGTGCTATTCAAGGCATATTTTCTAGACTTCCTAGCCTAAACATTCATCCATAACCTCATATTAAAATATTGACATGAGAAGATGTAGATTGGAGAAGTGTATGTTTGGTTAGTCCCTTGTTCTCATGTGTAACATATAGATAGTTGGTAGCCATCAAATAATTTGGTGAATCAACTCCCTTAGGATAATTTAATTTTAGCTTTCTCTCTCACTTTTCCTTCACAAATTTTACATGTAGTAGTGTTCTAAAGGTGGTATATCAAGGGAGCTATCCCTATCTAGAGATTTACCTCATTTGTAGGCTCAACCACAACCTAGAGGTGTTTCAATTATGCCACTTAGATGGGGAGATCTGAGACATCACCTCAAAGGGTGAAAATCCAACTGATAAATTTTTTTATCATGCTTGGTGTGACTTTTAGTCCAAGAATTCAAAATATTTTTGGTGTTGTATTTCAATGCATCAGCCTTTGGAGACATCTACGTAAGCATCAATGATGAAACTGAAGTTACATCATCTGGTCAAGAAACCTAGGTATTCCTTTTAAATATTATTTATGATTATTTCTTGTGTTATTTCTTCATAATGAAGTTTTATGGCTAACTTTGGTGTTGAGTATTATTTTACACAAGTTAGTGAGGTATCCCAAGCCTATGACATTCCATATCAACCTCATTATGATCCTTACCAATTCCAATATGATTATTACCAGCTCCAATATGACCATTACTAGCCTTGATATGATTTGTATCAGTCTTATAACTAGAATTCTCAATATTTTTCTTCTCCAAGTCAACTTGGTCTCTTCTCAAGTTAATCCATTTCCACTTTCAATAAAACTCTATTGGGATATGAGAAGTACATAATAGATCATGAAACATAAAGGGGACATGGTCTAGAGATTCATATTAATTTCATTCATAAGGTGAGAGATGAATTATATTTGGTCAAAAGAGAGTGGGAACCTATTGAGGTAGCCAACTGGTAAAGGATCACAAGTGAGATGCTAGATGTGAGTGACCTAGTTTCATCTTTGGAAGATAGGCTAGAAATTCATGAGAAGTAGCCTCACCAAACCTATCACCCTTCATATCCACTTCCTCAAGATTGATATCAGTCTTACTTTACCCGTATTCATGATCCCAATCAAGCATATCAAATCCATCATTTTCCCAATCAGTTGGAAGAGAGAGTTGGGAAGATAAACCTTATTTTTAAAGTAAGTCTTGATAGTGAAATTGAGTTTTCCAATAGGCAAATGTATTAGTCTATATCATTAACAAAGGAAGTGAAATTTAAGGCCTCATTTCCTTCTCCTCTTACATCCCCACCTCAAGATATCTCTAGATATGAGATTCCAAGTTGGAGATAAAGTCAAGAATCTATGCCTTAGAAGATTCCAATTTTCCTGAATACTTCATCCACTCTTTAAGTTGCATCACTACCTCAAAAATATAATCCTAATACTAACATCCTAATCTAGATTAAGTTAGTGGAATCATGGGGAAAGAAAGAGGATAAAATCCTAGATAGAGAGTGTGAGGTCCAACAAGATCTTGATCCTATGCAAACCCCTCCCACCCTTCCTCAAAAGACTCCTTGTCTTCCATGTTATCCCTCTTGTACTATTTATACTCATTATTATGAATATAAACTTCAAGAGAAACTTTTATAAGATAACCTAGCCAAGAAAATTGAAGAGTTAGAGTCAATAATGAAATTGTTGAGTTAATGTGTGATGGAAGGTTTAGACCCAAAAAAAGATCATGTGCCTAAACACACACCATAAAAACTCCCTCAAGAGAGTCCTCAAGTTGGATAATATTTAAATTAATTGACTTTTAAGTGAAATTAATATAACCAAGCTATTCTATCCCAAGTTATACCTGCCCTTACTCAAGAACACCCAAAAGAATCCCTTATTTTTAATTCTCAGTCTGATTTTGAGTTCTATGTTCCACCTCCACCAAATAGTCCATCTTGTACTCACCCTATCACTCTTTTACTTTGTGGAAATATGGTATGGGAATATAAAGAGGAGAATTTGGTTGAGGAATATTCATAACTCTTGATTGAATAAAGTACAAATCCTTGGCAGCCTCATTGGGCTAAGTCACCTGATTTCAAGATGCCTAGTCTTAGAATCACCAAGAAGGAAAAGGACATTGAATATCTTGTAGACCTTGAGAATAAAGATCAGATTATGAAAACTAATATATAATTTGAGAACCCTCAAGAGGTCCTAAGTGTTGAAGAAGATGTGAGTCCTTGTGTTGAGTCTTGTTGTTTAGTTGATAATGAAGAATGTCGTCTTTGTGTCAAGGAACAAGTATTGGATGAATTCCTTTTGGATTCATGATGTTGATAAAAAATAAGAGGATGACTTGTGTCAATAGTTTGAAAATATGTGTAATGATTTTGAGTCTCTCAAGGGGTCTATAATTTAATTACAGATGATTACAAATGATGGTAAAAAAGATGACATTTTTGAAAATGTCATAGAAGAGCTAAAGAAAATTTCACCTCAGCCTTTGAAGTTTAGAAAAAGTTTTTATTCACCTCAGCCTTCTAAGGAACAAGAAATAATTCATTTTCAAATCATGCCTACAAAGAAGATGCAAGTTGATCATAAGATGAAGAGTGGGTAGAAATATGAGGTATGTGTACAAGGCCAAGAGGAATAATTTTAATTTGGAGACCTATTTTAAGATGGTATACTTTATGGAATAACAAATCAAGTGCCAAGAAATAGGTCTAATCTATCAATTATCCAATCCAAAGAACAACATGCCTGGCACTATGATTCATCTCATGAATAAGAAGATGCAAGAAACTTTCCTTTTGATCTTGGAAAGGAGGTATGAGTAGTTTATAGATGTGCATAATAGTTTTTTTTTTCCATAAGTGTTTTGAGCACGCGCGTGCGTGTGTGTGTGTGTGTGTGTGTGTGTGTGTGTGTGTGTGTGTGTGTGTGTGTGTGTGTGTGTGTGTGTGTGTGTGTGTGTGTGTGTGTGTGTGTGTGTGTGTGTGTGTGTGTGTGTGTGTGTGTGTGTGTGTGTGTGTGTGTGTGTGTGTGTGTGTGTCTTACTAGTGTGTTTGATTTACTTGTGTGTATCCTTTGTTTTGTTTGGCTGAGGTAGTCAAGTGGTCTTGTATTGATCAAATATTTTTGTCAGTGTTCAAATTCCTCTTATTATGTCTCAAACATTAGATGTCTCCCTAAGCCTAATGGACTGATAAGGCTACTGGTCAACTTAATATAACAAGCATACTACCCCTATGAGTCACCAATTTGGGTCAAATTGGGACTCTTATAGGAGAAAAATTGACCTTTATAGGTTTTTAGGGGTCTAATATTATGTAATAGGGTGTATTATAATCTATTTTATGATATTCTATATCACATTATCCGTGGTCATTAGTCATATTAGCCAATATATCATTTTAAGTCATTTAGGGGTCATAAATAGAGCATTAAATGAGTTTCATAGCCTCATTTGGAATAATGAAGGTGTAAAAAGCATTATTTAACATGCCATGTGTCTTATTATATCTCAATCAAACAGTCATAACTAAAAAGTGGTAGGTTCTTCAAAAAAAAGGGTAATATTATTGAAAAAGGGAAGAGTTTGACACATGTAAAACCCGTAAGGGAGTGTGACACATGGTATAAATTCATGAGATGACTATTAAAATTTATAAAATCCATTTAAATTATTGAATTACTATTGAATTGTCAAAATTGAGATAAAACCATTATGCTCCTTCTTCACCATTCTAGATACACAGAATCAATCAGCAAGTTTATGATTGGTATGGTTTGTTAGATAAATTGAAATTCAAACACCTTTGGGAGGTGAAATTAAAATTATAGATATTAATTTACATAATAATATTTCTAACAAAGATGTATTGTTCTTTATGAACCATCTTCATGAAGCTAACTGGATTTTTATGCTTGCTAATCTATGCACCCTATAGGTTTTGTTCTTATTTGGATGATTCCATACAATAAAATTGATAATATTGGTTCAAAATGACTTTTAATACATTTTTTAAAATTATAAATGGTTTTTTTCACATTGGGAAATGATTTGATAACTCAAACAACTTAGTTTGCAAGGAGGAGTGAAGGAGTGGAGTTACAATCATTCCTTACAATTACTAAAGTTTTCTTCTGTGTTATGGTTACAAAAAGAAGTGAAGTGATTTATTATTTATCATAAATTTATTTTATTAATATTTAATTCCAAATAAAACTTTAATAACCACTTCAATAATGAAGAGATTAATGCAAGTTAGCAAATGACCACCTACAACAGTTGTACAACCTGCCACTTTTTGGAAGAACATGAAATGTGTGTTTGAGCATTATCTAATGTTTTGAGGGTATAAACATGATATTATAAAAAAATTAAGAATTTTTATAATATTTTATTATATTATACATCAAGGAGACATTCCAAGAAAACTTGTGGCACTTTGGGACATTTTCCCAAAACTATCAAAATAGAGGTCTAGTTCATTTTTTGAGGTTTCTTATATAGATTTGAATTAATTTATAGAGACTAAAAGTACATTGTTTTCAATATCCCACACATTAATATAATTTTGGAAAATAATATAGGTTTTTGAGTTGAATAATATGGTTTTCAAAAGCCCTCAAGTTGTTCCTCAGGACACTAAAATCACTCAATGCTATATATAGCCAATAGAATACTTATCAAATCTTGAAAGTATAAAGAAGGTTTTGAGGTATTAATTAAGTATTAAATGGGTTTATGTAAAATATACAATACAAAATTGGATCATAATCAACCAAACAAAAAAAATACATTGTAATCCTAAGTGAAACCAAAAAACAACATCTACAACCAATATACACAATGATAGGAATTAAGGAGATACTTTGAGTAATCAAAGTAAGGTTGAAAGTATTGTTGATAAAATTATTTTTTTTTTTAAAGGATATGTTGAGTCTTAAATTATTTTAATATATCAAAAATATAATAATATAAATATGAAGTCAAATTTCATCCTAAACCTACAAAGTACACCTACAACCAAGCTTAAAAGAGGAAAACACAATCTTGTAGGTCAAGAAAGGCAAGAAGACCTAAAGAAATATTTTGGATAATTACTGAGAATTTATAATTATTATGTGAATGTAATACTCATTATGGGACTAATGATGACATTGAAAGACCTCATTTCCATATAAGGAGTTGGAGATAGTCCATATAAATGGCCTAAACATCCACCTACAACTAATTATTAGCCTACATCACCCATAGTAAAGGATTGAGCATGGATATAAAAATTATTGGTTGATATAAATTAAATTAAAATAACTTAGATGGTTCCCATATAACTTTTATGTAGGTTTCAAAGATAAAATTCACCTATAAGGCTTTGTACAATCAACTGTAGCTGATTAAGAGGTGATAATAAGCTAGAACAGTATAGTTGGAATCATATCAGGATATGAAAATGATTTAAATTTGTATGTAAATTATTTTTTACAGTTATTAAAACCTTGGGAAATTATTTAAGAACTATATTCAAGACTTAAATATGCATAATTACCTACATGGGCTACTTTTAAAGTAAAAACTTAGAAATCATAGTCAACAAAAGAGTCCTATGACTAGTATTAATAAGGATCCAACATCAAGGTATGAGTTAAAAAAATTTATTGATGAAACAAGTCTTTGAATACTTAAATATTTATTATTAAATTTTTCCAAATTCTAACCCATGCAACTACACCTACATGTGCCTTACCCAAACATGAAATATAGTCAAGTATCTTGACCAGTTAGACAGGGTGCATGATTGAGGGGTTTTTGCAAGGGTTAAAATACTAAAGTGATTAGAATGGGTTGTAAAATGGAATTTATATACAATTAGGTTATAAAATGAAATTATTAGATCATAAAATCCCTATCCAAGGGAAATACACAGTCAGTCTATGACTATCATACACACAATTTCCCTCCTTCCTAGTTTATTTTATATTTTAATGCATTTGAGAGGTCAAATGGAATGATAAAATGCTATTTTTTTATAAATATAATTTTTATGGGTTGTAAAAATATATAAAATATTTCATTTTTATAGATAAATAGGGGATGTACCATCTATTTGGTTTCAAACAGAGGGTACTTGCCTTGGGTGCAAACTATTACTTTTGGGGAAGGAGGGTGATAAGGTGAGACAAGGAGATGAGTGAACCTCTAAAGAAGGTATGATAAGTTTAATTATACCTAGGAAATAATTTAAAACCAAGAAATAAATGGTGAAACTTAATAGGTGTCCAAATCCACAAGAGTTGCATTCAGGCCTAAATGCCATGGTTTTGGCCTAGAAGCCAAATGGAAAGTCACTTTCACTTTTCACATGAGGTGATAATTATAACCTATTATATAAATATTATGGGGTAATAATATACATTTATAATTTTTTTTTATGCATATAAACCCATGATAAAGTCACTTTTGGCTCAAAGATAATTTAAGCAAGTAGGAAATGAGAAAATAAGCTTGATAAGCCAAGTTGAAGTGCTTAAATCTCCTTGAAGGCTATGCATGGGAATATAAGAAGTTTGGGGAAATTGATAGGGGAATTTAAGATAAAATTTGTGTAATTTATATAAAATTACAACCTCTAACCTTAATTAACAAATCTTAAGAGTGGAAATTGGCTTAAAACACTCTTAAACCCTTGCTAGTGACCAATTTGAGGAAATGGAGATAAAAAGATACTCTAATGGCATAGTTTGCCTAGAATGATGATTGGATTTTTTATAGGACTCATTAAATATCCATACCATTAGGATTATATATATGTAATTATACATATGGAATACAAAATAGGGTTTTCTTGACCTTATTATGTGTTTTACATGTTCTAGGAGGTTTCAAGAGATACCAATACCATGAAAGGGAAGATTATGAATTAAGATAACTCCTCATGTCAATTTATTTCCTTGGAAAAAATCCTAAGTTTTTAAATAATAGATTTCATCTCAACCACTCAAAACTACAATAGTGAGCATGATAGTGACAAGTGAGAAAACTTCAAGTGGATGGTTTTTTAATGTATGTCAGATGCCTCTAAGGCCATGGATATTATTTCTAAGTGTCATCAACTCTATTCCATGTATTTTCATGGAAAAATTAAGCCAATTTGGAGGCCAAGTGTGAGGGGTGACTAAGAGAGGAGTTTATTTGAGTGCAGGTAGTGATAGCTCATTTCCAAGTGATTCTAGATGACCAAGACTTCAACCAATGCATGGAGAGGCATGCATGAAATCCTTCCCTCTCATTTCAATAATCATAAAAAAAAAAAAATTATTTTTTTGACGTTCAAATAGGTGTGATTCATGAAGGCTATTTTTTTAATCTAGAATGAGAACTTCTATGCCACATTTCAAGATTTTCATGATTTGGGGTGAAACTTGTGCTTCGTAACCTTACATGGTTCATTTAAAATCTTCTTCATATGAATATTTAAATAATTTACATAGATTTATAATTGTCCTTTTGACCTTTGGGATTGTCTCTCATCCTCTCTCTCTCACGTTTTATAAGAACTAGCCATTTTTTCCTTTGTAAACTATGCTCCACTTGAGTATGGTGAAGCCCTTCTCATTTTCATACCATGGATAAATAAATACTAGAAATTTTTACCTCTTTGATTACTTTTCACAGTGTGTTTTAATTTTATTATTAATATTTATTATTGATAACTCTTGTTTCCTTAGCACATTGTCTCATTCTCTCACCTATTTACAATTGGAAAGTTTCTTCTTATAGGTCATGTGAAATATTATAGGAAGTGTCAAGGTTGAGTGAGTTAGTCTATTAACTAGTTCCATTAAAGACATCTTGTCTACTTATCCTATCCTAAAAATTCATCCAAAAAACATTGATGTGAGAAGATATAAATAAGAGAAGTGTATGTTTGGTTAGTCCCTTGTTCTCATGTGTAACATGCAACTAATTGGTAGTCATTAACTAATTTGGTGTATCACCTCCCTTAGGATAGTTTAATTTTAGTTTTATCTCTCACTTTTGCCTCACAATTTTTATGTTTATTAGTGTTCTAAAATTGGTACATCAAGGGATATATCCCTATTTAGAGATTCACCTCATTCTTAGGCTCACCCATAGCCTAGAGGTATTTCAATTATGACACTTAGATGATGAGAGATAAAACATATCCTCAAAGGGTGAAAATATAAGTGAAAAAATGACTTTCTATATTAATTCAATGTCAATTTGGCTCATGACATTTATTGAAGGTGTCGTTACCATCTCCATCTAAATAGCTAGTTTATGAGGCAGTCTAATTAGCCTAGTTATGTAGGGATAATGTGTGTTGGTAGGTAAAAAATATTAAAAAATACCAATATAAATTCACTAGAGGTTATACATGGATTATATAAGTCTCATCATATGAATTTGTAGCCTAAGTTCAACCATTTGATCACCCAAATAGTGGGTATGACTACAAAATTAGAGAAAAAGCAACACATGCCTACTTATCTTACAAATGGAAGAGTATAGTAAGCAAAGGGTGGTGTGAAATCATTGATTGACCATCTCCAAGCATGGTAACTATCACCTATGGGAGAACACACCAAAATGGAATCCATTATGATAGGTTAAAGGTAGGTTTATGGATCATTTAACATGCATATTCAAGGAGAGTCTACCCAATGCCTCAAGGAGGCCTTTTTCACCAAATGTACATTGAATAAATGCAAAAGGAGGCAAATTTAGATATTTTAGGAATGTCTAGGTCTTTAATAAATTTAATTAATTGAGTTACTACCTACATAATTCCAAAATGGACTCATCAATGACATGTCAATGCTTGGGGAAGAAAATAAACTTATGTAACTACCCTATGCCACATTGGCCTCATTCATGGACTATCTCACACCTATATTTATCTCTCTTATATTATAAATTATATATTGAAATAGGCATGGAGCTCTTTCTTGGAATTTATTGGTTGAGTGTAGTAAATCTCTTCCAAAATTACCTTGTAAACTCTTTTTAATCAATAGAAGATAGTTTTAGATTCTTGTTGGATGTTAATGTACTTTATGGGAGTTTGATTTAAATTATATATATATATATATATATATATATGTATATATATATATATGTATATATGTATATATATATATATATGTATGTATATATGTATATATATATATATATGTATATATATATGTATATATATATATATATATGTATATATATATATATATATATGTATATATATATGTATCTATATATATATATGTATATATATATATATGTATGTATATATATATCATCATTTATAGGTCATTTCATGTACATATCTTCAAGTTTTACTTCATTTCATGTTCTGTGAAGTGTTAGTAGTAGGAGGTTTCTTGAAGTGCCATGAATTCATTATGTCTTGAGTAGACCTATACCTTCTACCCTTCAAGTTGTATAATAATATCCAAAATTCATTAAAAACATCAATTTTGGAATACAATTGAATATGTTTATTAATAATGGTCTCTATTAAGTTCATTAGTAGTTTCTAAAAGGAATGATTAAGAGTGGATCTCTCATTGACTGGTGCATCACCACTTAGAGTAGTTTCTTGCATTAGTTTCCATATCTTTTTCCCTTTTACTTGTGATATGTTTAAGTCTTATAAATAATTTAATTTTTAAATTAGGGGAGTTATCCCCATAAAATCTAGACATGTGACCTACATATTAGGTAACCCACAGTCTAAGGTTACTCCCATATTGGACTAGGTTTGAGGTTTGGACTTAAACACTCCTCTCCTTAGCTAGGGTGTAGCCTAAAACCTCCAACAATAAGTTTAAATGTTTTTTTATATGTTATTTCACATAATTTTATAGGTTATTTTAAAGAAACTATTACACCTCATTATATGATTTGCATTTTATTAAAGAGGAAGTCTTATGATTGTAGGGCCACCAAGTGAATAAATATTTAAAATCTCTATGACGGGATAAAAAAGATTTCAAATTTTTGTCCCAAGATAGGGGATTTATGTGATTGATAAATTTAATATTTAACTTTATCTAAAATTATAGTTAATATTACCTATGTAAATGACAAGCTAAAACACTTATATGATAATTAAATTATGTCTAATTTGCATTCAGATAGCCATTTTTTCCATATTTTATGGTCTTGATATCAATGAGGATGAGGACAAGGATACTAATTAGATTGAACACATCAGTAGTTATGTTGAGATATAATATTCCTCATCATACATGTTATATGTCCTTGATGATTATATAGAATATGAGGATGACAATCATTTAGGAAAAAATGGTTATATTTCATTATTCATATGGCAGATCATATTAATTTGACTCAATCTAACATTTTACATTATATATATATATATATATATATATATATATATATATATATATATATATATATATATATATATATATATATATATATATATATATATATATATATATATATATATGAAAAAAATGTGGATGAAGAATAGTAAAATATGTATAGGTTTACATTACACTTGCAACAATATTGAACTAATAATTTGTGCTATAAATTGGCTAAGAAAATTAAATATTTAATTATTTAAAAAAATATATATCAAACTATTATTTTCATTTATTATTTATACACATAAATATGAATATTATATATACATATTTTACTATTCTTCAACCATTTATTTTTCATATATATATATATATATATATATATATATATATATATGAAAAAAACATGATTGAAGAATAGTAAAATATGTATATATAATATTCATATTTATGTGTATAAATAATAAATGAAAATAATAGTTTGATATATACATTTTTATATAATTAAATATTTAATTTTCTTAGCCAATTTATGGCCCAAATTATTAGTTCAATATTGGTGCAAGTGTAATGTAAACCTAATGTAAATAAAAACATCTAGTATCATCACCCATGTATTGATTTTTCACTATGAAAATCTTTACATTTGTTTTTAATTTTGATTCAAAACATACCAAAAACCATTTATTTAAGACTCTTTACCCTATTTTTCATCTTAATTAAAACTACTTAAATAGATTACACTAATGAATATATCTATAAAATATGGTAAACTTAAATCTAATTTACCATCTAAATCAGGAACATAGCTCAAGTGTAGAATAAAAATTATAATAAAGCAATAAAATATGATTAAATGATATGGAATGATGAGAAATTAATTAATTTCTTGATTTCTAAATTGGGATCTAAAATGTTTAGACTATATGTGACTTTTGTGTGGAATCTAGGTTACCTTGTCATATATAGCTGCTACTATAATTTTTATATAGACAAAGTTATTAATGGGAAGATTAATGTATTAGTTCAATATGGGAGCATCAATTTTGTCATATGATAAATTTTAGAACTAAACTCTTTAGGGTCATTTATTTATTTGATATTATTTTGTGCTCTATGTTTTATTTCACTAGGAAATATTGTTATTTTTTATTTTTTTCCTTCTTTTCCTATCTTGGCACTATAATATTTCAATCTATAATATATAAGAGATAATTAGTTGTGTCAAGTATCCACCAAAGTGAGATTAAAGTCTACATATCCCATGTCATAATTAGACCCCTTATAGATCATGAAATGTGATGATGATGTGTATCAACCTACTCTCCCTATGTGGGGATCCAAATAGATTTCACATAGGGTACAAGATGTAGTTATATTATGCAAGTGTTTTGAGTAGATATAAATCATTCTTAATTTTGTCTAGAATCAAAATGAGATTGAATTTTATAATATCCAATGTGGTAATTGATGTTTTAAAACTTATAAATAATTTGAATTTATAAGATTATCCTGATTTTAATTAATTACCAATTGTTTCATTAATACCAATCAAACTAAAGGAAAAATACTAATAAATAGATACAAACATAATAAAGACATTAATAAAAGATTAATGACCGATAAAATTAAAAGGGGTAGAATTTTATGTCTTAATAGTCTACCTATGAAGAAAATATAAATGAGGAGAGAGAGAGAGAGAGAGAGAGAGAGAGAGAGAGAGAGAGAGAGAGAGAGAGAGAGAGAGAGAGAGAGAGAGAGAGAGAGAGAGAGAGAGTATGAGAAAAATAAAATTGTATAAATAAATAAAATAGAGGAGAGGGATGTGGATTGGAACATGGTATAAATGACACACAAACAATCACAAGTTGACCCATAAATCAAGGTAAGGACCCATACACACAAATAAGTATTAAAATATTTTTAATAACAATTCTTCTTATAAAATTAGGTGTGTATATAATTTCCATAATTTTAATTTTGTTTCATGTGTTTCATGTGTACATCAAAGTAAAATAATACATAATTTTGAGCATGTATATTAACATACCACAATAAAATTAAGATATATCATCTTGTCATGCTTCGATATAAAATTTTGTTATCAAATCTAGTGTACTTATAAATAATAACCAATTTCTAATAATTAGTTTGAAATAAACCCAAAATAAATAAAAAATCAACTATTATTTATTAGAGTGAGAATAGGGGATACATTTACTTCCTATTATTCCACTTATTGATGTAGAACAATTCAATGGATCATGCATAAGCACGTAGGAAACCATAATACAATAGATCGATGTGTATAGTTAATCAAGGTTAAAACATAGATAAAATATCCTATAGGGAGTATAATACCAATGGTGATATATAGCTCAGAGTGTATTAGTGTACAAGTTCCCATTCATAATCTCTAAACTTTATACAAGTAACCATCTCCTAATAGGATCATTTAATGATCTTTTATCCCTAGTTACATAGTTGGGCCTTTCTAAGGATTTGGGTGTGGAGATTGGATATGAAATAGATTCTCTTTTGATGATAACATAAGACATTGTCTTGTAAGATAATTTGAGTTTGAGTGTAAACTTCCCTAAATCCAAACCATACTAACCCATCATCAATGGAAGAACATTGATCAATAGTCCCTAATAGATTCACTCGTGCATTCATTCCAACATCTATAATTGTCATGGATAACAATAGGCCAATTAATAAGGACCTCATATTTTCTAATATTAACATTTACTACCCACTTAAGAACATTATTGAAAGAGGCCAAGATAAGAGTCATTCAATACTTAAAATCATTATTTTATATCAACACTTGTAACATATTTCTACTGTAAAGATCCATTTAATATGCAATTTAAAAAACATCATAATGGCATCCATGATAGTTTTCTTAATCAAGTGAAACAACACAATGAGATTTGATTTAGTGTAACTTATAATCATCATAGACAATTAGGTAGTGCTACCCTTAGAGGAATCATAACCATACTTGACTTGGGGATCATTGCACCACTTGTATTCCCTTTAAACATTAAATTTATATAAATTTCCACTTGATGTAAATAAATTAGCCACCTATATATATTAAAAAATTTCATTACTTAGCCACTATCCAATTTACAAAAGCTTATCTAGCTACAAGATCGATGTTAATCAACAACCAACTATCATTCAAATGTAAACCATGTATATTTTTGAGATTTACCCTATAGTGTTCAATAAGGAGAAATTGGTACAAGAAAATAATATGTCATAAACTCATTACTTCAAAGATAAAATATATCATAGTATTTTAATTATATGACTTACCATAACCTAAATATATAGCTAACCATTTTACAATAATACAAAAATAAACCATAACTATGAAATAGCTTAAAATTATCTGTGTGTTTATATATTAAATGTTTAATACTAAACATGATATCTTGCACAACTCCGATTTACAAGGAGACTTAATAATAACATGAAAACCACATAGTCATTTAATATCCAATATATACAAAATATGAACAATTTTATTATTTCTAATGCTTTTCAAGATCCACAAGTATAACTACCAACATTATAAAATCTATTTGAAAGATAAATGTATGCTAGCATGTATAAATCAAATAAATTCCCATTTTTACAATTACCAAGGGTATGGTAAGTAACAAAATGGTGCTAACTACCAAGGATCATATACTAAGTCCTTATAATATGTCCTTGCACATGCCTTACCCTTGAATGGATATTTTGAGCTTAATGGCTGAGCTACCCAATGTAAAAGAATGTTACAAGTATATCCATATGCACAAGTTTTTATATGGCCCCTAATATTGGGCCTATATATTTATTCTAACTCAATTTGATTTGCATAATAGTCCAATCATTTAACATACAATTAAACTCATATCATTCTTATAATTTTCCCATGCATTTAATTATCGAACTAACATAAGTATTCACATATTCTCATGTTCATAAATATGAATTAGAGGATGAATAATCTACCAAAAATCTTACGGAGTTACCTTCTTTGTAAAAAATAATGAAACATTACAAATTTTACCAATAACCACCCATTCATTCAAACATTAGATCTTCATGGTTGATAAATAAAACATAGTAGTATCAAGTTACTTTCATATAATATAATCAAACATTACTAGCTCCTACATGGGGGTGGTGACTTTTACTCATAAGGTAAGTATATTAGAAACTAATGGTTATCAACATCATCCCTAATGGTAGAAATAAGTATAACATTTTCATCCACTTAAGACAAGTAATCTAAGAAATAATATAGGACTGTAATAATATAATCTACCAATAACACAGAATAAATCAAATGAGGATAAGAAACTTTTTATAATCATGTTATATCAATTTGTCTAATCATATATAGTACCAAATTCCATTTACAAATAAACTTACTTTTTTAGTATAAATTTTAGCATAATAACCAAAATATAATGTATGATATCACAATAGAATTTAGAGCAGTCTTTTGTGGCTATTCAGTAATTTTCTTTCACCCAAGAGAACACAAGAAATTCATGCATGGTTGTAGGTGTTTATAGACTTATATCTATTCCACATTTTTTTTTATCTCAAGTTACATATCTCAAATAAATAATATCATTAATCAATACCATCTATGAACCAACATATGTATTACTAAAATTTAGCATAATAAGAGAAATAATAAAAGCCTACAATTAATACTATAATACTAATGTATTATCACTTGTTAAGGTACATAAACACAATCATAATATAACCATAATAAATTTTATATGAGAGATAAAATTTAATAACTTAATATCATCTAAAGAGAGTTATTAAAATATATAAAACCATATCAACTTATTTAAGTACAACTGTATGAATAAATGTAACCACCAGTACCATCTGCAAGAGTATCATTAGCATAATATTCTAAGATAGAGAAATGCATCAATCAACATGAGATAAATCTGAAATGTGTAGTTAAATTAACCCAAACATATGGTAGACCTAAACACTCCATATATTAGCTAGATTGTGGATTCTAGCACTTGAGTTTTATTGAGACATTATGAGCATACGAGTGTCACTAAACCATGGTCCATCATCGTAACAATAAATCAACCAATAAATCAAAATCATAAGAAATCAACAATAACCAATATGTTCAACACACTAACTAAAACCAACAAGGGTAACTTCCCTTCAATACCAAAATTTTCATATGAAACAAGGAAGGAGACATTCAGTGAAGGAAGCATAATAAGTTTTGCCCGGCTGATTGGTATTAGCTTTGAACTCAAAAAAATAGGTTTGGTGTTAAAACTAAGTTTATGATTTTTGGATCTTAATGCTTAGAATTCCAAAACACTTTCACCACTGTCTATAACTTTTCATGAACCAAGAATGTTCATAAAATATCAATTTAACCTTTTAGGATTTAACTATGTAAATCCTATGTTTAGATTAAATCGATGAGATGTCTAAATCAATAAAATAAACTACAATAAATATTAATTATTTTTTTATATAATTAGACCTTATTCAACTTTATAAAGATAGTAATAACTAGGCTTAAATATAGACTTATCTAAAAAGTGACTATCATAGATGATTTAGGTTTTGAAAACTAGGTTCTAAATAGTTATGAGTATTGTCAATAGGATTCTATAATTTATTTTCTCACTAGATAATAGAGCCCCATATGTAAATTAGTGGCATGTTGTTTTCTTGTCCTCAAAGTGGTGGTAATGTCCCCTTTGCAGGACTATTCCTTTTTTTTGGGATCACCTTCACCTATGTTTCTAGGTTATGTTCCTACATCAATAACACTTGGAGCTCTACGTTGTACCTACAAAACTTGATCTAGTGTGTAAACCCAAATCCTAATTATAAGTATGGAATGTGAAATAATTGTGTTCATTAATAGGATAGGTTGGACATCCTCAACACCACACTCTGAAGAGAGTTGCCTACATACCAATGCTCAAAAGCAGGATCAATGGAATGGCCTCAGCCAAAAAATTGCTCCAGATTGGATATTATTGGCCTACCATATAACAATATGCCTACCAATATGTGAAATAATTTGTATCTTGTCAAAAACATAGTAATCTTATCCATGCATTGGCACACAAATTGTTGAGGTGTGGAGCTAAAAGCTTCACCAAATGAGCAAGTTGTAGGTTGTAGGAATTACACAGTCACTGGCATCGGTCAGGAGTGACCGACGTCGGTCAAGAGTTGAATACAAGATGCTGGTATTGGTCATGATTGGCCGACGTCAGTCACAGGTAGATAGGTAGGGACCGATGTCAGTCACATGTGCATCTAAAATATATTTTCATGGACAAAATAGAATGTTTACATGATAGGATTAAGTGTTAGTCTTAAGTCTACATCTCTATCTTTAGTAGGACTGTTTTGAGCCTTTGATTAGGAGGTGCATCTAATGGTTGTGATTGTATGCTCATGAATCCCTAAAGTTATATAATAGGGATAGATCTTCATAGCTTATTGTAATTGTAGAGTAACAGTACAAGAATTGTATATGTGTATCAATCTAGGTTGTTGGAGTTGATTGTAATTGATAGAGAGAACTCTTGAAGGAAAGAGATCTAGAAAGAGATCTGTACATCTGAGAGAGGTGTGGAAGAAAAGAAGTTTCTTCAATTGTATTCCTTCTGTAAAGAGTTTAATACAAGTTTTTAGGGTGGTTTCTTATATCTCTTATTGTTTGTTGTTTTCTAATTCCAATTACTTATCATTCTGGTTCAATTTTGTGTTTTATTGCTTTCACATAGTAATCAAGTTTGTTGGTTGATCCCCAACAAGTGGTATCAGAGCTCAGGTTGACTAGCAGGTGTTTCAAATCTAGTTAGTGTGTATTGATTACAGGTTACTCACAGGGATTTCTATTTGAATGGGAGAAGCAATGGTAGAATAAAGTAAACTGAGAATGGAGAAGTTCAATGGCAAAAATTACCAATTATGGAGAATGTAGATAGAGGATTATATGTATCAGAAAGATCTATACTTACTGTTAGGTGGAGTTTTAAGGAAGCCCACAGACATGGAAGATGAAGAATGGGAAGTTCTTGATAGAAAGGCTCTTGGATCTATAAGATTGAGTCTAGTATCTACTGTGATATCTAATTTATCACAGGCAAAGTGAATGGTAGAGTTAATGACTACTTTAGCAAATTTATATGAAAAACCCTCAGCTTTAAATAAGGTATATCTTATGAAGCAGTTATTTAATTTGCAAATGCAGGAAGGTGGATCTGTATCTAATCATCTCAATGATTTCCGTGGAATTGTAAATCAATTAAATTTAGTCAAAATAGTGTTTGATGATGAAATTAAGGATCTTTTAATATTATGTTCTTTTCTTGAAAGATGGCATAGCTTGGTAATGGCAGTTAGTAATATTGCATCTGCTTCAAATATTTTAAAAGTAGATGATGTTGTTAGTGTAATATTGAATGAAGAAATTCGCAGGAAAAGCACAGAGGAAACATCAGGGAATGCTTTAAGTTTTGAGAGTAGGGGAAGCAAAAAAGAAAAGAACAAGAAAGGGAGATCAAGGTCTAAGTCAAAGATGAGAGGTAGATCCAAATCTAGAAATGGCAGGAGGATAGCCTGCTGTAATTATGGAAAAATAGGGCACATAAGCAAAGATTATTAGTCAAAAGCTAAAGAGGACAATCAGCATGAAGGTAAAGAAGAAGCAAAAGTTGCAGGTATTGCACAAGATGCTCTTATATTTTCTTTGCATAATAATATAAAATCTTGGGTTTTAGATTCTGGTGCCTCTTTTCATGCTACCCCTAATAGAGAATATTTTAGTGATTATGTCCATGGAGATTTTGGAATAGTTTATTTAGGGGATGATGAGCCTTGTAAAATTGCTGGCAAAGGAAAAGTGCAGCTAAAAATGTAGAATGGCAACACATGGGTGTTGAATGATGTCATGCATGTTCCCAGCTTGAAGAGGAATCTAATTTCTACAAGAAAGTTTGGGGATGAGGGTTATACAATAACTCTCACAGGTGAATCTTGGAAGGTGACCAAGGGTGCACTTGTATTGGCCAGAGGTGAGAGAGTAGGTACTCTTTATTTATGTAATTGTATTACTGATAATTCTCCTTCTGTATTATCTACTTCTGATGTAGATGCAAAGTTGTGGCACTCTAGGCTCGGCCACATGAGTGAGAAGGGATGTCTATTCTTAAGTCAAAAGGTAAGCTTTCATATTTGAAAAGCATAGATCGAGATTTTTGTGAGCACTGTATTTTTGGGAAATAGAAGAGAGTAAGTTTTCTCAAGACTGGGTCAACAAAGAAGAAGCACAAATTGGAGCTTGTTCACATAGATGTGTGGGGACTAGCTCAGGTTGCTTCTATTGGAGGATCATAGTACTATGTCTCTTTCATAGATGATGCTACAAGAAAGGTATGGCTCTATAGTATAAAGAAGAAATCTGATGTCTTTGACACTTTTAAGATTTAGAAAGCTATGGTTGAGAATGAAGCAAGTAGGAGACTAAAGTGCTTGAGATCTGACAATGGTGGTGAGTTTTGCAGCCACAAGTTCAATTGGTATTGTTATATGCATGGAATACGTAGGCGAAGGATGGTTCCAAGGACACCTTAGCAAAATGGAGTTGCTAAAAGGATGAACAGAATAGTAATGGAGCGTGTAAGGTGTATGAGATTGCATGTTGGTTTGCCCTTAGAGTTTTGGGTAGAAGCTATGGATATTGTAGTTTACCTAATTAACAGAGGGCCCTCAACAGCTCTAGATGGTGGAATTCTAGAAGAGGCATGGATAGGTAAAAAGGTAGATCTCTCTTTCTCAAAGTTTTTCGTTGTGAAGCTTTTATGCATGTTGATAAGGAAAATAGAAAGAAGCTGGATGCTAAGTCTATGAGGTGCACATTTATTGGTTATGGCTTTGATGATTTCATATTCCAGTTTTGGAATCTAAGAACTAACAAAATAACTAGAAGCAGTGATGTTTTCAATGAAAAAGTGATGTATAGTGATCAGCTCAAGAAGCTGAATCAATCTGAGTAGAGCAATCAAGAATTGGATGAGGTGACAATCCAAAATGAGCTTGCAGGAAAGAATAATCATAGACAGGAAAACATAGAGACCAATGTCGATCAAGAAAGAATCGATGTCTACAATATAGGAACTGACGTCGGTCATACAGTGACTGATGTAGGCCAGGAAGGAACTGGCATTGGTCATGTGGAACCAATGTCGATCAGTTTTAGGCCTAGAGGTGACCGAGGTCGGTCACTGTCAGAGAATTTGGGTGGAAAACATGTTTTGAATGAGTCTCAAATGCCTATTAGGAGGTCAGAAAGGGTATGTAAACCTCCAATTTGATATTCCCCTTCATTATTCTATTTATTGCTTACTGATGGTGGAGAACTAGAGAGTTGTGATAAAGCAATATAGGTGGAATCCAAGAAGCAGTGGGAGTTAGGCATGAATGAGGAAATTGATTCCTTGAAAGAGAACCAAACATGGGATTTGGTTGAGTTGCCAGCGGGAAAGAAGAAACTGAAGAACAGATGGATTTATAGATTGAAGGAAGGTGAGAATAGATAGATGAGTTATAAGGCCAGGTTGGTAGTGAAAGGATTTGCACAAAAACTAGGTATTGATTTTGGTGAGATATTTTCTCCTATTGTTAAAATGACTTCTATATGGACTGTATTGTATTTAGTTGCTATCAAGGATTTACATCTTGAGTAGCTTGATGTTAAGACAACATTTCTTCATGGATATTTGGATGAATAAATATATATGGATTAGCCAGAAGGATTTGAGGTTAAAGGTAAGGAGAAGATAGTGTGCAGATTGAAGAAAAGCTTATATGGTCTCAAGCAAGCTCCTAGACAATGGTATTTGAGATTTGATAGGTTTATGACTGAGCATGGCTACAGTAGATGTCAATCAGACCATTGTGTTTATTTTAAGAGATTGGATAATGGTAGATATATTATTCTATTGTTGTATGTAGATGATATGTTGGTTGCAGGATCACACATGTAGGATATCTCTGAGCTTAAGGTGAAATTAGCTCACACATTTGCCATGAAAGATTTGGGAGCAGCAAAGAAAATCCTTGGCATGAATATTAAGAGAGATAGGAAAAATCACAGGTTGATTTTGTCTCAAGAGGATTATGTGAACAAGGTGTTGGAGAGGTTCAATATGCAGGATACAAAATTGGTAAGTACACCTATGGCTGGACATTTCAAGTTGTGTAAAGAATAGTTTCCTAATTCACATGATGAGGTAGAGTACATGAGTAGAGTTCCATATGCTTCTGCAGTTGGGAGGTTAATGTATGTAGTGGTTTATACTAGGCTTGATATTGCCCAAGTAGTGGGAGTTGTTAGTAAGTATATGGCCAATCCAGGAAAGGAGCACTGGAAAGAAGTTCAGCGGATCCTTAGATATCTAAGAGGGACCAGTAGTAGGCATTTGTGCTATGGTGATTCAAACACTTCTCTACATGGTTATGTAGATTTAGATATGGCAGGTGATTTGGATGGCAGAAGAAGCACCACAGGATATGTTTTCACTATTGGTGGAATGGTGGTTAGCTAGATTTCAAAGTTGTAGAAGGTTGTTGCCTTGTCAACTATAAAAGTAGAATATATTCCAATCACAGAGGCTAGCAAAGAAATTATATGGATGACACGGTTCATGGAAGAGCTAGAAAAGGAGCAAGAGAGTTGCAGATTATATAGTGATAGTTAGAGTGCAATTCATTTGGCTAAGAATTCAGCCTTTCATTCAAGAACCAAGCATATACAGTTGAGGTACCACTTCATTAGATAGGTATTGGAGGATGGTGAGTTGAAGCTAGAGAAGATCCATACAGATAAGAACCCTATTGATATGTTAACCAAGCCGGTAACAAAGGAGAAGTTGAATCTTCATTCAACTTTTGTTGGTCTTCATGATTGAGTTTGAAGATGGAGGAGCTAGAAGATGTTGTTGTACAGGTACTGGTGCAGCTATTTATCTCCAAGTGGGAGATTGTTGAGGTGTGGAGGTAAAAGCTTCACCAAATGAGTAAGTTGTAGGTTATAGGAATTACAGTCACTGGCGTCAGTCAGGAGTGACAGACATCAGTCAGGAGTTGACTAGGAGATGTTGGCGTCGGTCATGATTGGCCGACGTCAGTCATAGGTAGGCAAGCAGGGACTGATGTTGGTCACCTGTGCATCCAGAATCTATTTTCATGGATAGAATAGAATGTTTGCATGATAGGATTAAGTGGTAGTCTTAAGTCCACATCTCTATCTTTAGTAGGACTATTTTGAGCCTTTGATTAGGAGGTGCATCTAATGGTTGTGATTATATGCTCATGAATCCCTAAAGTTATATAATAGGGATAGATCTTCATAGCTTATTGTAATTGTAGAGTAACAGTACAAGAATTGTATATGTGTATCAATCCAGGTTGTTGGAGTTGATTGTAATTGAGAGAGAGAACTCTTGAAGGAAAGAGATCT
Organism: Torreya grandis; assembly: GCA_037957365.1. Taxonomy (NCBI): domain Eukaryota; kingdom Viridiplantae; phylum Streptophyta; class Pinopsida; order Cupressales; family Taxaceae; genus Torreya; species Torreya grandis. The sequence continues at coordinate 1,678,039 of JARHVA010003354.1, read as the reverse complement.
GGAAAGAGATCTGTACATCTGAGAGAGGTGTGGAAGAAAAGAAGTTTCTTCAATTGTATTCCTTATGTAAAGAGTTTAATACAAGTTTTCAGGGTGGTTTCTTGTATCTCTTATTGTTTGTTGTTTTCTAATTCTAGTTACTTATCATTCTGGTTCAATTCCATGTTTTATTGCTTTCACATAGTAATCAAGTTTGTTGGTTGATCCCCAACACAAATTACAATCTATTATGACTCCATGACCATTATCTATATGGGGACATGATTTGATTGGCAAGATAAATCCTACATCTTCAAATGGACATAAATTCATTATTACTACTATGGATTGTTTCACCAAATGGGTATAATTAATGTCTCTTACCTATAATATAAGTTTTTATGTTTATAACTTAATCCTCAATCATATCATTTTCCATTTTGGCATTCCTACCAACATCATATCTAATAATGATAAGTTCCTTAAAAATAAAAACTTGAAGGCCTTATGTTAGCATATCACATCAAGGCACATTTTTATTCTCCTTACTACCCCCAAGGGAATAGATAAGATATAATGACAAATAAGACCATTATCAAGATTCTCAAGAAAATAGTCAATCAAGTAGGTAGGAATTGGCACATGTAATTATATCCTACACTTTGGTTGTATCGAACAAGTGTCTAAACACCTAATGGGGCCACTCTATATGAATTTGAATATGGGATAGAAGTTATATTACCTATGGAAGTAAAACTCCCCTCCCTATGAATCTCATTAAGGGGCATTATCATTGATCATAATTATCGACAAGAAAGGATACAAGCGATGGACCTTCTAGATGAAAATCATCAAATGACCTTTAGTCAATTATGGGCATATCAAAATAGACTGAAAGGCTAATATCGCAAGAAGACCCATTATAGAGAATTTGAGGTTGGTGATCTAGTCCTAAAAGAAAATAAAAATATATTAATGTTTAAAGGGATAATAAAGGCAAGTTTGAAGCCAATTGACTTGGACCCTATATAAAATTTGTAAAATTTTGATCTAAAGCCTAAAAATTAGCTACATTATATGGTGAAGATCTTGATAAACCAATGAATATAATTCATTTGAAGAATTTTTCTACTTGATAGGATCTACTTTACCTCCATCTATGGTTGCCTACTCTTGGGGGCACATCCTTTTCCATCCCATCCTCCTCTCCCCACTCCACTCCATTCCTTCCATTCTTGACCCTTATATTAATAATGGGTATTCATTGCAAGTTTTTATGTAGCAATAGGAGACACATGTTTTCAATAAAAAGAGTCATTAATTGTTGAGTATTAGGGATGGTTTTTGGGGAAGTCTTATAGAGTCTCTTATCCATGTCTATCATGTATATTTCCCCACTTTTATCACATCTTTATTTTCATCCCCTATCCTATCACCCCATCATATCCTCTTTGACAAGTGCATCTCATTTTGGCCTTAAGATAATCCCATCACCATTTGTCTCTTATCACCCAAAAACCATGGTCTACACCTTCCCAATAATTTTTTCATTATGGAAGGGTCAAAAATAGGTTTTATACTTTTGTGATTTATCATACATTATTATACCGAGTCTCGATTGATCATCCTCAACCCCATATATGGTTTCCTTCTAGAATTGGTTGGAATCTTCTTAAAAAAATATTAGTTTTGGGAACTACATATGCCATGTGCATATCCCATTATTAACATTAGGCCCATTATCCATAATCATCTTCTATTCACCTCATTCTTAATTTGTATATCCTTATTATTATCCCTATCTTTAGTTTATGTTGTCTTATGATTATTTTGAGTGAATGTGTGTGGATGTTTAGTTAATCATGTACATATTAATAGTATTTTTTATTTAATAGTCTTATTATTTTGTATATATTTTATTTTTTTAACTTTTTAGAGAAAAAGGATGATATAAGTGGCCCCTTGATTTGTTTTTGACAAAGTCAATTTCAAATAGAGTTCCCTCACGCATTGAGTACTTAATGCCATTTGAATTTTATCATGTCATTTGACACATATTTATCTACCAGGGTAATATTAAAAAATGATTCCATACATTATTAATGGCTTACAACTTAGCTAGCCATCCCATTTACCCCATAATCCTATCCCTATCCCATATAATCTATCATTATCTCATCTAAAACTAATTATCCCCCATCCCATCATTATCCTACCTTCATGGTGTAGGAGGATTCCTAACCAAACCAACATTATGAAACATAAAAAATTAAAATTGATTAATATTAGGACATTGATTTACTTTTCATTCAATAATAAATTACTATCTCATCACATAATATGACATCTAGCATGTTATGCAATACATCATTTAACATGATCCTATAGTAATTGCATCTCATCCATTGCATCATTATAAAAATATAAATCCATCAACATCACATTCATCACATCATTATAAATATAAAACAATGTATATATCTAGAATCATTACACCATAATCACCTCTCATCATTTCAAATCATATACCTGCACGTATCCATCATTAATCACATTAACTTATCTAACATCATATAAAGTAAAATAATAAATAAATAAGTCCATACATCACATATAATAGAATAAATCTAATCTCATCATATAAACACAAATAATGTGTCCATCACATCAATCAAAATCCAATAAAACATGTAATCACATCATCAATTCATAAATATAATACATTACATCACCTAAAATCTCATTATATATATATATATATAAATATCAAAAATCCATATGGAGTCTATGTAAAAAAATAGATACAATAAGAGGGACCCATGCGTAATAATGTGATACAATATAATAAAAATCCTTTATACATCTCATGTCTCATGCAATCACAACTACGGTCCTAATGGTCCTCTCGATGGTTGATGCACTAAATGTGAAGAACTAGGCCTAAATGAAGTTATATGCTAACTTGGTGGTATCATTGCCTCATATAAGGTCATATAGTACTAGGCCTCATTAGTCAATATCATAATGTTCTTTATCACACTAGCCATCCCATGCTCACTAATCACCAGATCAGCCTCCTCCTTGGCCTTCTCAACCATATTTACCTCTCTCATTATAGTACTAATCTTTGCATGCATATAAGCGATATAGCCCTAAAATCCTATGATTTATGCATCTTGGCTCTTATTTGTCATTATATTTGGAACACACCTAACTAATGAGATGGGGGGATGAATCAGTAGATCAACTAGAACTAGTCATTTAATCCTTTTAAATAAAATTCAAAAGCATAAGCAAATTAAAAGATAAATGTAGATATCTCATATACACATAAATAATCATGACACCATATTTATATGTGTAAACCCCAAAGGGAAAACCCATAGTGAGAATATCTTCTAGAATCTACTATTCTAATCTAACCTCACTATGAAAGCCTCACTAGAAAACCTCACTAGTTACACATTTAAGGGCACCGACCCTAAGGGGACGCTAATCTCATAGTTTAAGAGTAGAAAATATAAGGAAGAACCAACTCCCTAACTAAGCACCAACTTAGCTTAACATCACTGGTTATAATGTTTAAGGACACTAACCCTAAGGAGACACCAACTCAACTAATCTACTGGCACCAACCAATTAGATCTATAGAGTTACAACTTCATATTACAACACTAATTCATAAATGAATCAAACTATACTCTCTTTATTATAAGTCTAATCTGTAACTACTCATTCTCTTTGTGTGCCTTGATTCTTCTCTACCCCTTTCTCTCTATGTTTGGATATGTATCTATTTGACACACTTCATCTTTCTCTCTATGTAGCATCTTATTTTCCTATCTACCCTCTAATTTTGTGTCTATACATTTTCTATTTGGCACTATCAAAAACTCAAAATTGTATCCTAGATGTTGTATATATAAGTAATGGATCTAGGGTTTGTTTTTTCTCTATGTTCACACTTGTACTATAACACATCACACTCTATTCTAGACTTTAGTTCATTATAACATGAACTATTGGTTTCTTGTATCTTGATTCCATACATCACACCATAATTTTGAGTCTCTTTACTAACTATATCATTTGTTGGAATCAATTTTTGATTCACAAACTCTTTAATATAGATTTGATTGGTTGGATTGATCAATCTCATTATCTATGTTGAGATATCAAGCTTATACACAAGTTCTTACGTGTTCCTACAACTAACCATTTATCTATACTTATCTTTAAATATTGATCATTGATCTTGCCTTGGGTGCCATCATCCAATGGTCCTTATTAAAAAAGCTCAACTTTAAAATTCATCCATTCAATCACCTTCTAATAGGATCATGTTATTCATTAGATCTTTGTACAATACTAAACTTTACCTTAACTTGGTCATTAAAATTCAAAACTTTGACCTCATCTCATTGCTTCTTGCATCTTTGGAGCACTTTCTCTCTATTGATCTTCTCTAACATGCTTGGTTTTTAACTCACCATTGTGTCAATAAACATCTATCACTTTTTTCCATCTGAGTCCACTCAATCCATTGGATCTACTCATCAAAACTTCCCTGTGCCATTAGATATTTAAAGATGCATCTTATTTACTTATGTCTAGTTATTAAATGTTAATCTCTTTATAACATTTGAGTCTATTCACTTTATTGGATATCCTTTACATGATCACCTACATATCATCAGATCTTCTAATAGGCTTGATCATTAACTCTGATAAGATTATGCTCATTAGATCTCTATCTAGCAAACTCTGTGAATGTGACACTTGTCACTCACATGTTCACTTAGAACTCCTTTTAACAAAATGAATTCATTACACTCCATTATATCTCTAATGTTTGCTTAAGCACAATCCATTGATCTTCCAACTAGCTCAAACTTTTAACTTTGATATGATCACTCTCATTGTTCTTCTATCTGATAAACTCATGCACTTATGATACTTGACATTAGCATTTTAACTCAAAGGGAGCTTTGACACTTTGAATTCACTTTGCTTCATTGGATCATTTGTGTATGATGAATCATGGGCCATTGATCAAGTTGGGACATATATTAAGTCTTATACTTAAGAAAATATAAAGTCCTCTGATCATTTCTTAGATATGATAATTTCTAGGTCAAGGGGCCAATTTCTAAATGATGATATGGAATTAAGTTTTAACCTTAGTTATTGGTTCCTAGCTATACCAATTCAACATTAAATAGAATTTTAATTGTTGATGTTATGGCTAAAACCCTTAGGGTTTTACTGAGAAGCCTTATCTAGTATGAGAGAAAAGATAATTCAATTCTAAGCTCATTCTTTCTATTTTGAACCTGTGGACTACATATTCAAGATGTTCATAAAAACCCCATAACATATATACCATCTATTTATTTTGCAAATGTCTATATATGATCATTGAAAAATCATGGTAACTTTACATGACCTTGTCTAGATTTTGTCTAAGTATGGAGACCACTTCATTTCACCTAAAAGGCTAACTTTACACCTACATAACTCTTGTTTTACTTAATTAGATAGCCTACAAAATATCCCATATAATCCTATTGCATAGGTTATTCCATCCATTTATCCAATTTCTCCTGAAGCCTTCGTAGGTGCAAGACATGTCTTCATAAAAATGACTTTGATATTTTTTTTCAAACTACAAATTTAATAGTGTTGGAAAACATTGTCAAAATACCTTGGAGCCCTACTTTGCTCAGACATATATTTTGTCACATTATGTCACATTAATTAAGATTTAACACATATAAACTAGGCACAAAAATTAGTAAACCTATGTGATCATTTTGTCCTAACACATCCATGTGTGAAAATGCTAACCTCATCAATATGCTTACTTGGCTTTATTTATCTCTTTTTGTAAATTTGGCTATGTAAATAAACGTAGTGTATTTTGTCCCAATAGCTAATTTTGCATGCCCATATCTTTAACTACGCTTCATCACATGTCTTTAAATATAGTGCATAACTCTAGGTACTAATGTGATCACATCCATGTGACTAGCTCACCCATACTCATTCACACACAATAATGGTGGCACCAATAAAATGCCTTCTCATCTTTTTTATCATAGACCCAAAATGTCTAGATGATCAATGTGAAGAACTAGATGAACTCCACTCATGCACATAAGAATTCCAATCATCCTTGACCTGTGATAGGATGCCTTGCACATTTTCAAATCACCATACTCAGCTTTGAGAATCAATGCCATCCATAATCTCCCATTTGACATCAATGACAATCATATTGCCAAAAATCATCACCTTTATCATTGATGGCAAACTAAATGCTCTGATATTCTAGTATTTTTCTTCTCTAGCATTGCTTGCATTGGCTTCTAATGAGTATGATCTAACACTGTTCATACCAAAATTGATCCCCCTTAAGTAATGGAATATTTTCCTAAACTCATCTTGAACATTTTCTCTACTCTTTCAAAATTTTATAGAGAGTATTTACACTTTTTCTCCAAACTTTTACAAAGAACACTTTCCCTTTTTATCCCACTTTGACATCAATGGAAAAGGGACTCCTTCTCACTTTTTTTCCAAAGTGTTATCCCATTGTATCAAATAAAGGAGTTTGTCCAAGAACCTGTAACCATCAACTCATTAGAAATTGACAAAATATACATACCTAAGTTGCATTTTCTCTTCTTTTAGGGATTAACAAGGCTTTTATGATCGTTCTTCTGAAATTATCCTACCATATAGGATTACTATCCTTCTCTCTTAGTCTCTTATTATCTTTTGATCCTAGGACCTGACCAATTGCAAAGCTCTTCTACTTTGAGTATTTTTTATCTTGACAGAGTGAACAATCTAGCTCCCCTTTACACTATACATATCTTCTCAAGATATTAATGCTATCTTATTTAGTTGCCCATTGTACTATGCATGTCTTCTCAAGCTATTCAGGCTACTAAGTTAGCTCCCCCTAACTCTATGTTCTATCTTTTACACCAAAGGACTACCTATAACACACCATAACCTCATTTGTCACATGTATATCATCATTTTACACATGTTCACTTAGTTTGTTGACCCAAATTCTTTGCACAACCCAATATACACAATGACAAAGGTTTCTTACATTATAACCCTTATGAAAAATGAATCTATAGACCATATATATATGAGATGTACTCTAACAATCTCATTATGTCATATTGAAACACTCATTTTGTCCCTACAGGCACTACATACATAACACTTGACTTAGTTTGATAAAGTCATCATCACAACGTGCTTAAGTTCACATCTATAGCAGACATCACTTGCTTGTCCATTAACAAGGGTCTCTTAAGAATCATAGCTAGAGACACCTTACTTCATAATGTCTTAGAACAATGTGAAACTAGGAGTTACCCATAACTCTTCATATTCCTTCTCCTCTTTGGTCATCTTATGCTTTCTATTATTCTTCTTCTCCTTAGGCTTGAGAGAAATAACATGCTCATCCATTACACTATTATCCTTTTATTTTATGATTAGATTAATAATACATAGAGATAATATGGATCCATGACACACCTTTTCATCTGATGAATCTTCCTTGTAGCTTGGAATCTCATCACTAGGCATAAAAATTGATGTTTTATGTGTGAAATTTTCTCAACATTAGCTATATGTTCACTTGATTTTTTACATACCTTAAAACTAGCCTCAACAAGTACCTTGGTTGTCTATTTGAGCTTCATCTCCTCATTCTCAACATGTGCAAAAATTGAGAGATCTTGACATTTTCTAACCTGTGTAGCATAATTCATCATGGCTTGATCTTTAACTTTCCATAAATGTTTGGGTTGCTAATATGTCCTACTGGGCTTAATTTTCTATTTTTGAGAGACTTATGAGCTTTTATTCACACTTAAAGGCATTATGTTTTTCACACTTTATACTTTTGGTCTTTCAAAGCTTGTTATACATTGTTTAGTTATGTGACTAAAATTATTACAATTATAGCACATTACATTTGTATCTAAAAGGGTGAAAATAAATTTTTTCTTACAAAATTGGTTCTCCTTATAGGTACAATTCTATAATTACTAGCCTTATGACCAAAATTATTATAGCTATAACAATAAACATAAAGGGATGAAGAATACCTAGTCATAGATTTTCTTTGTGTAGGATGGGGAGTTCTTCTCAACTCTTGCTTCTTCAAGTTACATACCCTTGTGTAACCATCTATATTAGCTTCCTTTATCTTCTACATATTCTTTGAGTTTGTAGAGATGGACTCATTATTAATTTTTCCTTTCCTCATGATTCTTTTTAGATTTAGCCTTCTTCCAATCAATATTGCTTGTGTTTTTCTTTGTATCCTTGCAAGCTTTCTCTTTCTTTGTTTTTGATACTCTACTTTGAAATTATCATATAAATTATTAGATGTTCTAGTTATGGGACATTTCCCCTTTTCATAACCAAGACCAGATTTCCCTTTTGATGGTTTTCAAGATTTGATCAATTTATCAAGAATGTTTGATCCTCCTATTAGCTTTAGACCTTTGACTATTTACTCTTTAGCCTTTTTAAGCTCTTTTATCAAATCCACTATCTATAATTATAGCCTCATACACTCAATATATTTAAGTTGTAGTTTAATTTTGACTACATCTTCTATTCTTGTAGCCTCTTCAACCTGAGTCTTAAGGCTTACTATCATTTGACTAGATCTTTCAAGAATTTTGGATAGTTTTTCAATTTAATTTTGTCCAAGCTTTTTATTCTTGAGTTCTCTTTTAACACCATGTCAATCTCATCTAGTTCATAGATGATTTCACACTCAAGGTCCACTTCTCCTTCCTCTTCTTCATTAGAATATTTAACATACTTTTGATCCAGATCTATAGAAGTTAATCCTAATGCCATGAATAGGGACTCATTTCCCTCAACCACAAAGGCATAGTCAAGGTCATCATGTGAGCTATCACTATCATCTGATGAGTCACTATCCTCTCTTATATACAAGCTTTTCTTTTTTTTAAATAATTTACTCCTTTTGGAATAGTGGGGCTTCATTCTTTTTCAATCCTCTTCTTTCTCATAGTTATCTTTTTTCTCATAAGGGCATTTAGAAACAAAATATCCTACTTACAACAATTAAAAAATTTAAAGGGTAACTTACCTTTATACTTTCTAGATCCTCTTTTCAATCTTCTAACAAAATTAGATTCTTATTCATTAATCTCCTTAGATCCAGATGTATATGGTTTTGCTTTTGTTTTCCTGGATGCTTTGAATGTAACTTCTCTCTTAGGATTATTTTATTCTCTCATTATCATCTCATAGGTAGTGAAGGTTCCATGTAGCTCATCTATAATTAGCTTATCTATATCTCTTGCTTCCTCTATTATAGAGATTTTAGAATCATACCTTGATGGAAAAGATCTTAGGACCTTTTTGAAAAAGATTGATTCTTTCATTTCTTATCTAAGGTCTCTGATTGCACTAATTATTTCATCTTCCCTAAGGAGATAGTATGCAATCTTATCTTCAATAATTTTAAGAATTTCAAACATACCTCTATATGTTTGTAGATTATGCTACTTTACCTTGTCATCATCTTCATATATGCTCTTCAATTTGTTCCATATCTTTTGTGCATTTTTATAATGTATCACTTTGACAAACTATGATTAGGATAATCCATAGAGAATACCATTCTTTGCCTTGGCATTTATAGCATATGCTTTCTTCCCTAATTAGTGGGAGTTATATTATGGGTTGTATATCCATTTATCATTGACATTCATACATCAAACCCTAATGAGGATAAATATTCTTCCATTTTTATGCCCTAGAATGCATAGTTAGATCCATTAAAGAGAGGTGCTTTATTTAATGAAGATCCTTCTTGACTATATATTATGTTCACTATTCCAAGATCTACTTGAGCTGATTAAGCTTCTCTTAAAGAACTAGGGATATGATACCAATTATTGGAACACAACTATCTATTGAGAGCGGGGGGGATTAGTGAATTAACTAAAACTAGTCCTTTAATCCTTTTAAAGTAAATTCAAAAGAATATGCATATTAAAAGATAAATGTAGAGATCTCATACACATAAATACTCATGACACTAGATTTATATGCAAAAAATCCAAAGGGAAAAACCAAGGTGAGAATAGCTAGTAGAATTTATTATTTTAATCTATCCTCATAGACAAAGCCTTAATGATAAACTTCAATAGTTACACATTTAAGGGTACCAACCCTAAAGAGACAGTAATATCCTAGTTTAAGAGCACCAAATCTAAGGAATAACCAACTCCCTAACTATGCACCAACTCAGCTTAACCTCACTATGTACAATGTTTAAGAGCACCAACCCTAAGGAGACACCAATCTCATAACTAAGCACCAACTTAGCTAATTTGAAGGAACCAAATAATTATATCTATGGAGCTACAACACAAAATTACAATATTGATTCATAATTAAATCAAATGCTATTATGTTTTTTACATGTCTAATATGTAACTACTCAATCTCTACACATTCTCTTTGTGTGACTTTTTCTTCTTTGCCTCTTTCTCTCTGTGTCTGTTTATGTATCTATTTGACACACTTCATCTCTCTCTATAGCCTCTTATTTTCCTCTATGCCCTCTTGTTTTTTGTCTATATATTTTCTATTTGACACTATCCAACACTCACAACTATATCCTAGATGTATTATATATAAGAAATGGATCTATGGTTTGCTTCTTCTTTATGTTTTCTCTTACATGTAACACATCACACTCTATTCTAGACTTTAGTTCATTATGACATGAATTATTAGTTTCCCACGTCTTGATTTTATACATCATGCTAGAATTTAAGGTCTCTTTACTACATATAGCATCTTCTAGACTTAAGTTGTGATGAATAGGTTCTTTAATGTAGATTTCATTAGTTGGATCGATCAATCTCTTTATCTATGCCAAGATATAGATCTTATATGTAATTTATTACATGTTCTTGCAACAAACCATTTGTCTAAACTTAGTTTTAAATATCAATAATTATTATTTCCTTTGGATCCATGATTTGATGATCCATATTTAAATAACTCAACTTTAAAATACATCCATTCGATCACCTTCTAATAGGCTCATGTTGTTTTTTATATCTTTATATGCTTCTAAAATTTACCTTGATTTTGTTAGAATTTGATACTTTAACCTCATCTCACTACTTCCTACATCTTTGGATCACTTTCACTATGTCAATCTTCTTGAATATGCTTAGTTTTTAACTCACCATTGTGTTGATAAACATTAATCACTTTGTTCCATCTTATCTCACTCACCATGTTAGATATACTCATCCAAGATATCATGTGTCATTAGATCTTTAAATATTCATGATCTTTACTTCTATGTAGTTTTTAAATGTTGAGTTGTTTATAAAATTTGAGTCCATTCACTCTATTGGATATCCTTTGCATGATCAACTTCACACCATCATATCTTTTGATAGGCTTAATAATTAAATTTTACAAGCTTATACTCATTAGATCTCTATCTAAAAAACTCTATTAATGTGACTCTTATCACTTGTGTATTCACTTGAATCTTCTTTTGAAAAATTAACTTCATCATGCTCTATTAGATATTCAGTGTCTGATTAAACATGAGCCATTGATCTTCTAACTAGCTAAAACTTTTAACTCTAACATGCTCACTCTCATTGGTACTCTATTTAACAAGATCATGTGCTTATGACACTTGGCATTATTGCATTCACTCAAAGGGACCTTTAACACTTTGAATTCAATTCACTTTATTAGATAATTTATGTTAGATGAAGTCTGCACTATTGATTAAGCTAAGACATATATTAAGTCTTAGATTCAAGAAAATATAAATTCCTTTAATCATTTATTAGAGCCAATAATTATTAGGTCAAGGGGATGGTTTGTAAATGATGATATGGACTTAAATTATAAATTAAATTACCAATTCCTAGCTATACCAAGTCAACATTAAAATAAAACTTTACTTATTGATGCCATGGATAAAACCCTTAGGGTTTTATTGAAAAAACCTATCCAGTCTGAGAGCAAAGATAATTCAATTTTGAGTTCATTCCTTTGCCTTTAAACCTATGGACCACATATTTAGGATGCTCATGAAAAACCCATAATATATCTACCACTTATTTCTTTTGAAAATGTCTATAAATGATCATTTTAAAATTATGGCAACTTTGCATGACCTTGTGTAGATTTTATCTAAGAATGGAGACCATTTCATTTTGCCTAGAAGGATAAATTTATACCTACATAAATATTGTTTCACTTAGTCAAATGACTTGAAAAATAGTGCATATGATCCTCCTACATAGGGGATTCCATCCATATATCCAATTGTTCCTAAAGCCTTCATAGGTGCAAGATATGTCTTCATAAAAATACCTTCGATATTTTTCTTGCAAACTATAAATTTGACTAAGCATTGGAAAACACTATCAAAATTCCCTGAAGCCCTAAATTACTCAAGCATATCTTTTGTTGTGCTATGTCACATGAACTAAGATTTAGTGGATATAAACTAGGTACAAAAATGAATAGATCCATGTTATCATTTTATCCTAACACTTTCATGTGTGTAAAATTTGACATAATAAATATGATTACTTGGCTTTGTTTATCCCTTTTTGAAAATTTGGCTAAGTATATAAACTTAGTAGATTTTGTCCTATTATCCAACTTTGCATGCCCACATCTTCAACTGCACTTCATCACATGTCTTCAAATCTAGTTCATAACTACTAAGGACTAATATGATCACAACCATGTGACCAAGTCCCCCATACTAATTTACACATGGAAATGTTGATGTCAACCAAATGCCTTTTCATATTTTTTATCATAGGTACAAAATGTCTAGATGATCAATGTGAATAACTAGATGAATTTTACTCATGCATAAGCATTACAATCATCCTTAACCTCTACTAGGATTCTTTTTACATCCTCAAATCACCATAATTATCCTTGAGCATCAATGACATACATAATAGCCATTTTGAAATCAATGACATGTTCATAATGTCCCTTTTGACATCAATGACAATCATATTGCCAACAATTACAATATGACTATATATGTCTATAATTAAAAAAACCTAACCCTATATCCCAATCACATGTTCTTGTGCCTAGGCTAATTGCCCATCTCTCTATGCTATTTGGGACTATAGTTATACCTATATCTGATCCCTCTCCTAAGTGATCCTATAAATCTCTATGAGCCTAAATCTCTATCTACAACCATATAAGTAGATATCTCTCATCATCTGACATGAGTTTCTATAATACTATTGTACCATCTCCACCATAACTAACCCTAACCTATGTAACAACCTATACCTATACCTTTTCATGAGCATGGGGGTTACTCCCTCTAGCCTACCTCACAGTTGTTGCCTAAGATCCATCACCTCTACCCATATCTATATCATCCCCATCCTACCCATCCTACACATCTTGATTTGGTGCCACATCCTCATCCTCTAAAATCCTTAATCATTCTTATAGCACTCTCTTTACCACCCCTCTCTATACTACAACCTTGGTATGGAGTAATATCAATGAAATCCTTTAGGTCCACTATTCTATATAAGTTGTTGTAACCCTTGTCTCAATAATTGACATGTACAAATCCCAAGGGATGGGGGTAATACTATCATAATTTGTCTATGATTAGAACATATATAGTAGTATACCCCAATGGGCCCTCTCCTGGCACATCTTGAATGGTTCCAAAATGCCTCTATACCCTATCTGACCTATACCATTCTATGATAAAATATCTATGAACTACCAAGTAATACTCAGTCAACATGTATTAGGTCACCACTACCTCAACATCCTAGCCAAAATATAAGCCCTTATAGGGCATCTAGTTGATGTGATATGGACACAAGCTATCAAATTCCTTTTGATATAACTACATCTCCCTAGAATAGCCCATATGTACTTTTAATAAAATGTACCACCTAAATACTATAGGTCAATCTGCCTCCCTAGCTGCTTACTAAATCATAATGTGCTCCCAACTCTAATCTTTAATAATAATTATGGACTTAGGTTAGTTTCTCCCATATAGTCTCATAAATGAAGATCTTAGTATATATGAGCAAATACCATAGGTCCTCAAGTAAAAATCTATGCTAGTGAACCATATCTGTTAGGACATCTCCTAGGCCCAAGTGAAACCACTACCTTCTCTTTTCTAGAAAGAGTATGATAGTAGTAAGAGACATAACCACTGAAGTTATGTGATAAATAGTCCCCTCGTAGAGACATTTATCTATTATACATGTCTATCATGAAATTCCACATGTAATCCTCCTGCTAGTCTTTGTAAAGTCACATTGAGTGTGTGGAATCTCTACTAAATCCTATCTCCAAGCATAGATAGGTGAAAAATATAATACACATCCTCAAGGGTCACTATCATCTCACTTGTGATAAAGTGAAATGTCCTCATCTTATAATTCTACCAATCCATTAGTGTTGTGATTAGGGCATGATCAATATGTACCACTAGCATCATCATAATGTAATGAAGTCCTATCAGCTCTAGGACTTTATAATCTACATACATCGAGAAGCAAATCTTGTGTAAAACCTCAAGTTATCAAAGTCATGAAGCTAACATGCTTAATCTATCCTAAACCAATCACCATCAACCTATCACTACTTCCATCCCAAGCTGACTCCCTGATTTACAATCCAATTTTTTTCCTCCCAACCCTTAACCTATCTTAACATCAAACACCTCCCCCCTAATATCCATACCTATACACCTAAACTAATCGCTTATAATCCTTTAAACCCCATCACTCTTTAACCCAATCCAACCCAATCTCTCTAGAAAACATACCATAACCCATCCTAACTAATTACCTCCTAAGTCAACTCACTCCATCACTAACCCACTCCTTAGATTATTCCTATCTAATTATATCCATAAATCTAACACCATCTAACTAACCTAAACCCTTATAAATTATCACATTAACATCTAAACAAATATCATCTTTAGTTAACCTAATTACAACATCTAATAACTACATCTAACAACCTCCTACCTCCCTCTTAACACACTACCCTAAACACCCCCAACTAATTAACCCTAATTAATGTTTAACCCATTTAATATTAACCATCTAATAAATTTATCCTTAGCTTAACCTAACCCTAACCATATAAAAACCCCTTATAAACACCATTCAACCATCTATCTCATCCTCTATCCTCCACATTTAGTCATTTTTCCTACTATGGTAAAACTACAACATGTGAGATTGCCATAAGCCATGATATTAATAAGACCACCATTCATGACCTATAGTTTTACATAACCACATAGTTACACAAAATTATGATTCCCTAATCCATTATATTGTAAAATCATGAGTATATGATTATGGTATTACAATACCACATCTCTAAACTTGTGGTATTGCAATATCATCATTCCTTATACAAATCTACAAGTCATGACTATAATGTCATGATTGAGGGTATTTCCCTCAATCACATTATTTCCATAACAATATGGATAGAATAATTTTATACTATAAATCCAAAAAATTAAACTAAAAATTGACAAAAACACAAAGTTTAAGTTTTATTATTCACTAGTGGTTATTCCTCTAACTCTTTCTAAAAATCTCAAACTCATTCACCATGATTGGAAGCTTGAGGAAGCCAACCCATTATTTTTAGCCCAATGTCAATTTTAACAAAATATAAAAATTCAAATGACTCTACTTTTCCTATTTTGTCCTATCTGGCCCCTCCCCTTTTTACTCCCCTTCACCCCTCACATCCCTTTGCTAACAACCTTACATATCCACATCCCATTCAATTATTTTATTACCCCAATTAGTCATTCTTTATCATCCATAATGTTTTTTGAGGCATGGAGTTATCATTTACCTATTGTCCAACCTAATCTCGCATCATAAATACATTGGCCTGAGCTTTCCTTAGACTATATAGGTAGCACCCAGTCTTGATTTTATGCTAAGGGATAGCTCAGTCAATATTAATCCTTTATCTCCATTCCATCACTCAACTAGTCACACAATAATCACATATCATTTTAAGCTACATATTTTATGTAAAGTGGCTCTCTAATCAACAAGTCTTATATCTATTATCAATTTTCAAGTCTTTCCCAAGCATGTGTCCTTACTACAAGACTTGTCTCAGGCTTACATCCATCTCATCTCAATTAATGTCATCTTATTAATCAAATCACTTTCTAGACATTGGTTGTTTTCCTAGAACCCATCACAATCATGGCATTTTATCCCCTTGTCTCAAAACTCAGGGAATTTCAATTGTATCTATATCTAAGGGTACCATAACCCCATTTTATAATCCTAGATGTATCGCACCCTTAGGACTTCTATTTGAGTGACCATCCAAGTTAGTTCTCCCTACATGCTCCCTCAAGGGGGCATTGTAGCCACTATCATCATTACTTCCAAACATGACTATGGGTCTTATTGTAAAAACCATTACTTCTCCCATCCTATCCATTCATAATTCCCTTTCAAAGAGTGGTAAAATTTATGCACTAAAATCTAATCAACCCACTAATTATGTTAATTTTGCTAATTTAATTTATAACTACATTTCTTAGCTAATTTATCTAATATCCCATTGTCCCATATCCCATTTCCTACATCCTAAAAACATTATTCTATCCCATAACCAATTAATCCCATTAATTAAACCCCTAAAATAACCCATTTACTAACTAACCTACTCCCTAACCCACTTGCCAATTTAAATATACAATTTATTCTACCTACCCATCTACCACCCTATTCTTTACTATTCCTAAACCCCTAAATCATAATAAGAGATTTCTAGAATTAGAGGATTCTAGAAATATCCTCCATTTTATCCCCTTATCCTCTAGAATTTTCCATCCTATAGATTTTTAATAAATTTTAAATTCCTTAGAAATATCTTACCCATTGATCTCAATAACTCACAATTAAATTTAAGCCATTTATTTTGTTAGAAATTTGGTTGGCATTGATGTTAAAAGGGAGAGTATATATGTCATTAATGTTTATGGTTAAGTATGGTGATTTGAAGATGTGAAAATCATCTTATCAGAGGTCAAGGATGATTGGAGTGCTAATGCACATGAGTGAAATTCATCTAGTTCTTCATATAGATCATCTAGACATTTTAGGTCTATGATTGGAAAATTTGAGAAGGTAGATTGATGACATCACCGTTGTCACATATGGGTGAGTATGGGGGATCTGGTTATATATTTTTAATCACATTCTTCCCTAGTTATTATGCACCATATTCAAAGTCATGTGTTAAAGTTCACTTGAAGATATGGGGATGCAAAGTTGTCTACTCAAACAAAATCACTAAGTTTCTATACTTAGGCAAATTTTTGAAAGGGTTCATTAGAGACAAGTAATAATATTGATGAGATTAAAATTTTCACACATAGAGGTGTTAGGAAAAAATTATCATATTTTTTTTTAATTTTTTTCTTAGTTTCTATGTGTTGAATCTTAGGTGATGAGATGTAACACGACAAAAGATATACATGAGTAAAGTTGGGATCCCATGCATTTTAATAGTGTTTTCCCATAGTCAAATCTACACAATGTCCTAAAAATTTGTCATTATTTTACAAATATCATTTATGGACATTTCTAAAATAAATAGAGAGAAAATATATTATGGGTTGTTCATGAGCATCTTAGATATATGGTCCACAGGTTGAGATGAAGAGTGATGAACCCATAATTGAATTATCTTTTCTCTTGAACGTTATAGGGTTTCTCAATTAAACCCTAATGGTTTAATTCATGTAATTCATAAGGTTTTATATTTTGATTTTGGTTGGATATATCTTTGACTTGGTTGCTTAATTTATATCTCAATCCCTTATCATTATTAGAAAAGTAGCCCCTTCAACCTAGCAATTACTGGTTCAAAGCAGTGATCAAGACTTTATATTTCCTAAGTCTTAAACTTAATATTTTTTCCAACTTGGTTAGTGGATATCACTTAATCATATGTTGAAGATATAATGAAGTGTAGTGAATTCAAAATTTTAAGGGCTCCTCTAAGTAAACATGCTAATGATAAGTGTCATAACCACAAAACATTAAACATCAAATATATGGTGTATTTCAAAGTTAATAAGTCAATGATCAATGTAAGGATGCCAAGTGTCTCTATAATGATAACTAACAGTGATGTGTAGAAGGCATGTGCTAATGGAAACTATCACATTCATTGGATCTCATTAGAGATAAAGTTCAAGCTTGTCATAAGATCAAATGATGAGTAGTTAATCATGAAAAAAAGATCCAATAAAGTGAGTGAACTCAATGGGATAAAGTGATCAAGTTTTATTGAAATAGTGGTGAGTTAAAGACTAAGTAAGTTTGAGAATATTGATGGAGTGTAATCATTCTAAAGATATAGGAGAGCTTGATGTTTAATGATAATATAGAAGTAAAGTTCCTATAACTCTGGGGATCTAATGTCACATGGGATTTTGGTTAAATATATCAATAGATTCCTTTTAAAGGTTGGAATGTTAAAGTCTATAAGCATATAAAGATCGAATAGAGTACATAATTATATCATACACCGATATAATGGATGAATTTTAAAGTTGAGTAGTTTAAATGAAGACCATCAGATCATGGTGTCAAACTTAATATTAATGATCAATATTTAAAGATATGATCATGATAATAGTCAAACACAAAAACATGGAGGAACTTATAGCTATGTTGTAAATCATGACATAGATAATGAGTTAGATTGTTGTCATCAATCAAATTTATAGATATGCATGTGAATCAAAACTAAAGTCCAACAAATGATATAAATAGTAATGAGACCAGGAATCACCATGGTAGAGCATGAGTTCAAGATGCAAGAAATTTTTAGTTTAAGAGAATGAATTGAGTCTATAAGCGTGATGTGTTAGTAAAAAATTATTAACATAGAGAATATATTAAACCCTAGATCAAATTCTTATATATATGTCAACTAGAATATAGGTAGTATGTATTGGAGCTATTGCTATTACCATTAAGTAGAGTCAAATTGAGAGAGAGGTAGAGAATAAGAGATTGATAAAGTGTGTCAAATAGATAAATATTAGATACACAAAACCAAAATAGTAGTGACAATAAAATGTGCAGAGTATGAGTAGTTACATATTATACCTATAACAAATATTGAGATTGGATTCTTTTGTGAATCAACATTATAATTTAGAATTATGTATCCATAGTAGATATAATTGGTTGGTACCATCAAACAAGCTGAGTTGGTTATTAGTTAGGGATTGGGTACTTCTTTAGAGTAGGTACTCTTAAATTAAGGGATTGGTGTCTCCTTAGGGTTAGTGCCCTTAAACATTATAGCTAGTGAGGTTATTAATTATGAGGCTAGATTAGAATAGTAGATTCTAGCATTTATTCTCATGGTGGTTTTTCCCTTAATGGGGTTTTAATGGTATATCTTGTGTTATGTTTTCTTATGTATGTGGTCTCTGCATATATGTTTTAGTCTACATTAAAAGTTAAAAAAATAAGTTAATCAATATGTTGATTCTCCCCCTCTCAGTATAAAGCTTTTTTCTAATAATTGGTATCAAAGCCCTAGTTCCTTAGAAGAAGCTTAATCAGCTTAGTTAGATCTTGGAATGGTGAATATAAATGGCTAGTCAAGATGGGTCTTCATCAAATAAATCACCTCTCTTTGATGGATCAAACTATACATTTTAGAGCATGAGAATGGAAGCATATTTATCTTCATTAGGGTTTTATGTATGGATGCTTGTTTTAAATAGATATACACCTTCTACTACAATTCCTATTGATCAGACTACTAAGAAAGAATATGAGAGCAATGTTAAGTCAAAGAAAGCTATCCTTTCTAGATTGTCCAATTAAATGTTTATCAAAGTGATGTATTATCAAAATACACAAGATATATAGAACAAATTGGAAATCATATGTGAAGGTGATGACAAGCATTTGAAGGCAAGTTTGAGAGCCTTAAGATGAATGAAGAAGAGAAAATTGTAGACTACCTTCTTAGAGTAGATGAAATAGTCAATGCAATAAGAGGCCTAGGAGAAGAGATGAAATACCTGATGATTATCAAAAAAGTCCTAAGATCTATACCATCAAGGTATGACTCAAAAATATCTATAATAGAGGAAACAAGAGATCTGGATAAACACATTATTGATGAGTTGTATGGAACATGCATAGCCCATGAGATGAGTATGGGAGAGATAGATACTTTAAAGAGAGAAGCTACATTCAAATCATGCAAACTAGTGAAGGTAAAAGCACGTACATCTAGATCTAAGGTGAATGATGAAGACAGAGATAAATTTATTATAAGATTGAGAAGAGGGTCTAAAAAATACAAAGGTATGTTACCCTTCAAATTCTTTAACTATGGTAAAGTGGGACATTTTGATGCTAAATTCCCTTATAAAAAGAAGGATAATATTGATAAAAAAAAGAATAGTAAACATTTAAAACTTCACTATTACAATAAGAATAAATTATTCAAACACAAGAAAGACCTATACACAACAAAAAAATAATTCATTTGATGACAGTGATAGTTTAGGTAATGAACATGACTATCCCTTTGTGGCTAAAGAAAAGGAGGTCCTATTCATCATAATAGGATCATATTATGTGGATCAAGAACAAGTTAAAGACTTAGATGAATAATAATAAGGATAAGTTGATTTAGAGTGTGAACTCATCTATGCTCTAGAGGAAATTGACAAGCTAAGAAAAAAGAGCTCAAAATAGAAGAATCTTAGACAAAAGAGAGAAAATGTCCAAAATTATTGAAAAATATGATTAGATGATAGTGAGACTAAAGACACAAGTTGAAGAGGCTAAAAAAATAAAATATGTAGTCAAACATGAACTACAATCTAAATTTTATGAGTGCATGAAGTTAGAATCAGATATAGTGGATTTGAGAAAAGAGCTTGAGAAAGCTAAAGGATAACTAGACAAAAATATAAAGTTGATAAGATGACCAAATATTATTGATGGATTGATCAACTCTCAAAATACTTCAAAAGAGAGATCACATCTTGGTTATGAAAAGGGAAAAAGTTCCATAACTAGTACATTTTCTAACCTATATGACAAATTCAAAGTAGAAGGAGAATCAGGAGCAAAGAAAGAGAAAGATTATAAGGAAATAAATACAAACTCAAACACTACTGATGTGAAGAGAGTTGAAGGAGAAAAGAAGTTTGAAGAAAAGAAGAAGACAAAGGTAGCTAATTCAGATGGATACACAAAAATGAGAGACTTGAAGAAGCTAGAGTTTAGAAGAGTTCCTCTTAGTACTCAAATAAACTATATGACCAAGTATTCATCATCTTTATATGGTTATTAATATACCTATAATCAGTTTGGTCATGGGGCTATTGATTGTAGAGTTATACCTAAAAGGAGAACACATTTTTTAAGTAGAAACTCATTTTCTCCCTTGTTAGATACAAATATAATATGCTATAATTTTAATAATTTTGGTCACATAGATAAATAATGTAGAATAAAATTTATAAAACCAAATACACAAAGTAAAAAGAAAGGCATGCATCCCAGTGTGAACAAAGGTTCACAAGTCTCTAAAAAGGAGAAAAAGGGAGCTGAATTAAAAACCCAAAGATGTGTGGAAAGTGAAATATCAATCTATGATTTCTAAAACTATACTCCATGATAGAGAGTAAAATTTATGCGTAATAGATAGTGGTTGCTCAAAACATACGACTAATGACAAAAGCAATTTCATCAAATTTAAAAGATGTAAGGAGGGATTTGTTAACTTGGGATATAACACTATAGTACAGATTAGAGGTAAAGTAATCTTGAACATAGATATAAAATTGCCTACACATGATGTCTTTTATGTTGAAAGATTGAAGCATAATCGGCTAAGTGTTAGCCAAATGTGTGACAATGGATATAAGGTCACATTTAATGTAGAAGGCTACAAGTTAAAGAGATCTAAAAAAGTAGTTATAGAAGGAAATGGAATAGAAATCAATATCTATAATCTTGTTGAAGTGAATGGTAACAACTACTTGATAGGAAAGATAGATGACAGTTGGTTATGGCATAGAAGAATGGATCATGTCAAATTTGATAACGTAGTCAAACTGAGCTCAAATAAGTGTGTTAGACACATTCCAAAGATAACCAAACTTGCATACACTACTTGCAATGAATGTCAACTAGGTAAGTAGATAAGGGTTAGATTTTAAATAAAGGAGTATGTAACTACAAAGCCTCTATAATTATTTCATATTGATCTTGGTGGTCCTACTAAGATAAGAAGATCTAAAGGAGAGATATAATTCATGTTATTTGCAGATGATTACTCAAGAATGACATGGGTAACCTTATTGAAGGATAAGTCACAGGCATTTGAGAGATTCAATATGTTTAGAGCTATGGTATAAAATGAGAATGAATAAAAAATCAAATGCTTAAGATCTAATAGGTGGAGAATCCACCTCAAATGAGTTTATAGAGTACTTTGAGAATCATGGGATAAAAATTCATTACTTTGTAGAAAGGACCCCATAATAGAATGAAGTTATTGAAAGAAAGAATATGATAGTCAAGGATATGACTAGAACAATGATAAAAGATGTCAAGTTACTTGATGGATACTAGAGAGAAGCAGTCCAAACAATAGTATATATCTTGAATAGAGTTCAACTAAGGGTAAATATTTACAAAACTCCTTATGAACTATGGTATGGAAAGACTGCCTTTGGTAATTACTTAAGAGTGTTTGGAAGAAAATGCTACATTAGGATAAATGAGGAAAATTTGGGAAGCTTTGATTCAAGATGTAATGAAGGAATATTTCTTATTTATTCCACCCAAAACAAAGCTTAAATATTTTATAATAAAAGGCTACACAAGATTGTAGAGAACATCAATGTCAGGGTTGAAGAAGGCTTGAAATATGTTGAACCTAATAAATAAATCTATAATGAGGAATTATATTATAAATATGAAAAATCTAATGAATATCATGAGGAAGTAAGTGAAAAGGCACCTCTAAGATTTATTCAAAAGGTTCATCCTATAGATAAGATCATTGGCAATAAAATTGATGGAGTTCAAATAAGGAGAAGAGTTGTACAAAATAAGGAGCAAGTAAGTTTTGTTTAAATGTCTAAAATTAAGCCTAAGAGCTATGCTGAAGCCAATAAGGATGAGAATTAGATAAAATCCATGGAATAATAACCAATCTAAATTAAAAGAAATAAAACTTAGAAATTAGTTCCAAGATCTTCAAACAAGAATGTGATAGGTAACTGATGAGATGTGGGTGAGTTTATAAAGTAACTTGGTTGTTTCAAGCACCACCCAGGTTCAAATATTAAATTAGTGTCAGAGGATAGATGTGGCTAATCATATAGTATTCATAGGCAAGTTATGGCCAATCATTAGTATTCTTGGGCTAATAGTGGCTAGATGTTTGTATTCTTGGGTTGATTATGATTGATCATTGGTATTATTGGGCCAATTGTGGCTGTTGATGGTATTCTTAGGTTGGTTATGGTTTTTTATGGTATTCTTAGGTAGGTTATGGCTATTAATGCTATTCTTAGGCCAATTTTGGTCGTTGATGGTATTCTCAAGCCAATTTTGGTTGTTCATTGGTATTCTCTTGGGGATCTAGGCCCTTGATTGTGTCCCAGATTGATTAGAGCTCTAGTCAAAAGTTTATGAGATAAGGACCCTTCAAACATGATTATCTATCAAAAAAAGAATGTGTCAAGTGAGTATTTCACTTTGATATCATATATAGGTGATGATTGGGTAGGAAGTGTGGATGACACAAGAAGCATAATGGTAATGCATTTTTACTTGGATATAGACTTGTTTCATGGCTAAGTAAAAATCAAGAGTTAGTTACTCTTTTTATAGTAGACGTAGAGTATATAGTAGTAGTGGAATGTTACACTCAAGTTTTTTGGAAGAAGAAAACAATTAAAGACATCAAGGTAGAGTACAAGTCACATTTCTCTATTCTTTATGATAATTCAAATTTTATTAATATATCAAAGAATCTAGTGATGCATTCAAGAACCAAACACATATCAATCAAGTAAAAATTCTTAATAGAAAAGGTTTCATATGAAGAGGTCACAATGGAGTATGTGCTAACTCAAGATCAAATTGTAGACATATTTACCAAACCTCTTCCCAAGGAATAATCTGAGTATCTAAGATTTTTGTTGGGAGTAGTGGTTCCTAAATCACATCACTAGATCCTCGTGATGGGTCATGAGTCTAGAGACTCCAATCATAGAAGATTTATTAATCCCTAGAAGAAGATAAAAAAGGCAACTTAGGTATGCATAATTTTGTAAATTTATAATGAGTTGATGGTTGAATAATGTCATACAAATTCCTTTATCTGATAAGGGAGAATAAACATTTGGAAAAACAATGAGATAAAGTCCCTTTACTATTAATGTCAAATCAAGAGAAGAAATACAAATGCTCTATGTAAAGGTTTGGGGAGAAAGTACAAATAAGATCAGAGCATGTGTCCAAGTTAAGCTTAGGAAAATATGCCATTACTTATGGGGGAGAAACATTGGTATGAACAACTTTAGTTCATAATCATAAGAAGCCAATGTAAGCAATGCCAAAGAAGGTTTAGAATATTAGAAGATCAAAGCATTTAGTTTTCCATCAATAACAAAGTGGGAGATTTTCAGTAATTTGATTGTCATTGACATCAAAAGGGAGAGTATGGATGTTATTTATTCTCAAGGCTAAGTATGGTGATGTGAGGATGTGTAAGGTATCCTATAAGAGGTCAAGGATGATTGAAGTGCTTATGTGCATGAGTGGAATTCATCTAATTCTTCATATTGATCATCTAGACATTTTAGATCTATGATAGGAAAATTTAAGAAAGTAGTTTGTTGACATCACCATTACTATATGTGGATGAGTCTAGGGGAGATGGTCATATGATTGTGATCACATTATTCCCTAATTATTATGCACCAAATTTAAATGTACTGATGCATGATTGAAGATATGGGGATGTAAATTTGGATACTCGGACAAAATCCCTAAGTTCCTAAACCATATTTTCAAAAGGTTTTATGTAGAGCCAAGTAATCATATTAATGAGGTCATCACTTTAACACATGGAGGTGTTAAGACAAAATGATCATATGGGTTTATTCATTTTTATGCCTAATTTCTGTGTTGAATCTCAAGTCACGTAATGTAGAGTGACAAAAGATATGTGTATGAACTAGGCATAAAAATCTTATGTCAGGTATTTTGATAGTGTT
This sequence comes from Torreya grandis, assembly GCA_037957365.1. Lineage (NCBI taxonomy): Eukaryota > Viridiplantae > Streptophyta > Pinopsida > Cupressales > Taxaceae > Torreya > Torreya grandis. The sequence goes on along the minus strand of JARHVA010003354.1, from coordinate 1,652,622 downwards.
TTCCCATAGTCAAATCTACATAAGGTCTTACAAAGTTGTCATATTTTTACAAATACTATTTATGGAAATTTTTAAAGGAAATAAATAGAAGATTTGTTATGGGTTTTTCATGCACATCTTAGATATATGGTCCATAGGTTCAAATGAAGAGTGATGAGCAAAAAATTGAATTGTCTTTACTCTCAAACATTATACGGTTTCTCAATTAAACTCTAAGGTTTTAAGTCATGACATTCATAGGATTATATAATTTTATTTTGAGTGGATATAGATGGGATCCAATAGCTTAAGTTATATCTTAAGCCCTTGTCATCATTAGAAAACTAACACTTTTTACCTAACAATTATCAGTTCAAAGTAGTGATCAAGACTTTATATTACCTAAGTTCTAAACTTAATATTTATCCTAGCTTGAAAAATGGATAGCATTTAACCATACATTGAAGATCAAACGAAGCATAGAAAAGTAAAATTATCAAAGGCTCCTCTAAGTAAACATGCTAGTGATAAGTATCACAACCATGGAACATTGAATATTGAATCTATGGTGTGGTTCAAATTCAATAAGTCAATGATCAACACAAGGATTCCAAGTGTCTTAATAGTAGGAACTGACATCAATGTGTAGAAGGCATGTGTTAATGCCAAATTTAAAATTCATGGGAGATTATCAAAGATAAATTTTGAGCTTATCAGAAGATTAAATGATGAGTGGCTAATCATGAAAATAAGATCCAACAGAGAAAGTGGACTCAATGGGATAAATTTATCAAGGTTTATCGACATAGTGAAAAGTTAAAAAATGAGCAAGTTTGAGAGGATTGGTGGAGTGTAATCATTCCAAAGACTTAAGAAGAAGTGAGATGAGATAAAAAGGTTTGACGTTTAATTATTCACACAAATTTAGAGATCCAACAACACATGGTATCTCAAATTAGAGATATCAACAAATGCATTTTAAAGGTTGTAACATTAAATTCTAGAAGTGTACAAAGATAGAATGAAGAGTGTAAGACTATCAGAGATGAATCCAAAGGATACATTTTAAAGTTGACAAGTTTAAATGAATACCATTAGATTTTGGCACCAACATTAAGATTAATGGTTGATATTTAAAGTTATGATCATGCTAATGGTTATGCATAAAAACATGTAGGAACATGTAGTTAAGTTGTAAATCATGACACAAATAATGAGTTATATTTCTATAATTGATCAAATTTGTAAATATTTATGTGCATAAAAACTAGAGTCTAACAAATGCTATAAATAGTAATGAGACTGGGAATCATGGTTGTAGAGCATGAGTTCAAGATGTGGGAAACTTATAGTTCAATAGAGACGAACTGAGTCCAGAACTAAGCATTATGTATTATTAAACAAGTGAGAACATAGAGAATATAAGAAACCCTAGATCCAATGCTTATATATATCATCTAGAATATAGTTAGTATGTGTTGGACCTATTTCTATTAGCATTGAGTAAAGTGAAATTTAGAGAGAGAGAGAGGTAGAGAGCAAGAGATCAATGAAGTGTTTCAAATAGATAAATATTAGAGTCATAGATTCGGAGTAGTGAGAAGAAAAGAGAATGTGTAGAGTATGAGAAGTTATAGATTAGACATGTAATAGATAATTGAGATGGATTCTTTTATGAATCAACATTATAATTTGGAGTTGTAGTTCCATAGTAGATCTGATTGGTTGGTGCTATCAGACAAGATGATTTGGTGCTCAATCATGGAATGGGTGCTTCCTTAGAGTAGGTGATTTTAAATTAGGGTATTGGTTTCTCCTAAGGGTTGGTTCCCTTAAACATTGTAACTAGTGAGGTTCTTAATTATCAGGCTAGATTAGAATAGTAGATTCTAATAGCTATTCTCATGGTGGTTTTTTCCTAACTAGTTTTTCCATGGTATATATTATGTTATGTGTTTTTGTATGTGTGATATATACATATATGTTTTATTCTTCATTAAAAGTTTTAAAAAAGGACTAAGTTAATCAATATATTAATTCACCCCCCTCAGTATATAGTTGTCTTCAAATCAATTTTTCCCTCCACCTCCTATATAACTAAGCTCACTCCCTCCATGACACCAACTATAAACATAGAAACTTGCTAAATTTTTTCCATTTTCCTTTATCTTGCATCCATAATCATTCTTCTTTCCTCCATCAAGAGACATTATCAAGCACAATTGTCCATTGAAAGACATTATCAAGCAAATACAAGTAATCCAACATCCATCAAATTTGGCATCAATCATCCATTTGGAAGTATTGGAGAGGAGTTATAAAGAGGTAAAATAATGGTAATATTCTCCCTAAAAATATGATTATCTCTTTTATCCCCTTATATTGGTGTGTTTATTTTTTAGGTTTTTATTACTAAAAATAGTAATAAGAGGTAAATATAAAATCTAGGCTATATGTAGATGTGTCACTGTATGTTATATGGATGAAGTGTCACTGTTTGAGTCATTTGTATCAATTATATATTGTATTTTATTTTCAATTATAACCATGAATCTTTGTGATGCCCATGCATTCTATGATATGCACAAAAATATCCAGATCTCCTCATTGGATGTAGAGGAGCTAGGTTGATCAACCTAGCTTTAATCATTTATCTTCGTGTCTCACTTGAAACCTTATTTGAACTTTTATTTCTTTTGGAATCACTAGTTTATATGTACTTTGTTGTGATTTCATGTTCTAGTATGTAACATTATTTTCCATAAATTGACTAGTTGAAGGTGTATAAACATGATTTACACTATTGTGCCCTAGAGGCATTTGTGTTGTAAATTATTTTTCCATATTTTTAATATTTTCATGTGGTATTTGATTTTTATTTTTTAAACATGTAATTTTCTTTCTCATAATGATACTTTTTCACATAGAGTTTTACAAGTGCAAACCTTAGCTATTTCTAATTAAACATGTAGGCACACACTCTATAGGGAAGAGTTGTGAATAGGTTGAGTATGGGTAATAGTGATAGTGTTCTAGGCTAATTAATCTCATGGAGTAATGATATCATGGAAATAGTTAGAGGGACATTATTTATCACCCTCATGGAGATGAGGAAGAGAAGGAGATTCTTTCTTGTGCATAAGGTATGACATTGAATCTCGAAACATAGTTGTTAGCTTATGTGTTAAATATTCTGTGTGTATATGTTTGATTTTTAATGGAATTACATATAGGAGAAATATAACATGATATGAGATATGACATATATTTTAATTTATATAAAGCATCATCTATACATGTGTTTATGACTTTTCTGAGTTCATTATGAATTAAAGGGAACAAACATGTAAATGAAAGTATTAGACATTTCAAAAAAAAGTGATTGATTTATTATATCATGATGATCATGATTATATTAACTAATAGATATATGAATATAAATTTTGAGTTTTAGAAATAAAATTTGATTATAAATATAAAAGGATACAAACCCTAGCTCTATCTAGGGTTAGGGTCTTTTGAATCTATATTTTTTTTACAATAAATTTAAATTATATTTAAATAAATTGAAACCCTAATATGATAATGATTTAATTATATAAGTTATCTAAAAAAAAATTAAAATTATGCATCGCTAATTTATTTCACAAAAATTTGGATTAATGCAAACTAGGGTTTGATGAAATATTTGAAGTAATTCATGTTCACCAAATGGTTTAATCTTTTAGGGTTTAAATATTTAAATCCTATGTTTAGATTAAAGGGATGAGATGTATAAATTAGTTAAATAAATTTTAATAATTAAGCATTGTTTTATTATAAAATTTGACCTTCTTTGACTTTTTAAAAATAAAAATAACCATGCTTAAATAAAGACTTATTTTTAAAGTGACTATTGTAGATGGTTTGGGTTCTAAAAACTTAGTTTTGGATAGTTATGAGTGTCATCAATAGGATTTTAGAATATATTTTATCACTATAGAGTAGTACCCCATATGGATAATAGTGTTATTTTTCTTTAGTGTCCTCAAAGTTGTGGTAGTGTCCCTTTTGTAGGATTGTTACTATTATTTAGGAGCACCTATGCCTATGTTTTTAGGTCCTAATCCTACATGCACAAAACTTAGAGATTTGTATTGTGCCTAAAAACCCTAATTTAGTGTGAAAAACCTAATCATCCTTATAATTAAAGAATGAGAAATAATTGTGTGTCCATTAGTATGATATGCTAGACATTCTCAATACACCAATACTTTAAAGAATGATCAAGCCTAATGTAGTTCTCCCACCTAGTGTTTGATGCAAGTGCAAGTGAATGCTAGAATGAGAGTGGAATTGGATGCCTTGAGTGTATTTGAGATTTAAAATATTTGAAAACTAGGATTAGGGTTGTTGTTGATGGTAGTATGTAGAAGTTGGGAAGAATAGGGATCAAATACCTTGTTTTTTTCTCAATTTGTCTTTGGTTTGAATGTGTTTTTGAATCTATTTTCCATCTAATGAATGCAAGTAAATTATAAGTATATTTATAAATATATGTATCTTATGTAGATAATAAAATGTGATTAGGTTGACTTTAGGAGAGGCACACATTTGAAAAAGTATCCATTGGGAAGTGTTATGGGTAATATCAATAGTGCCCAGTTGCAAACACTAGAACCATATGGATATGGTGTCCCAAATATGGTGCTAATGTCCACTTGGTAGACTGCTAGATAAACTACGTTGGGATATGAGAAAATATACTTAGGACTATGTTTTGTCTGACTTTAGGTTATTTTGGTATTTTAAATGACTATAAAAATGTGTTTAAGGATCTAGGATATGTTTAGGGATAATCTATAAATATGGTAACTCAGGTGACACTCTTAATGTTTCTATAATTTTTTTGCTTTTTTAGTGTGAAGAGAAATAAACTAGTTAACAAGTGTGGTAAGAATACCTAGTTAAAAGTGTGCACATGAATCTATAAGGTTGTGGATAACTCATATTTTTCTTGGAAGGATGAACTAAAAATAAAAAATAACTTAAATAATTTTTTTTTATTAGACAAGTGGTTGGGTGGATTGCCTAACATGAGCTAGATCCTAGAAGCAAAAGCTTCTTAGGAGGCTGCCAATCCACCTAATTTAAACAATTACGTTTGATATAAATAAATAAAGAACTTTAATTAACTAAAATTAAACACAATAATTTTCTAAAAATATTACTAAAATAAAGAAATATTTTGATTAATATTAATGCTAAAAATTGGTCAAGTTAAAGGTTCTAGTTTTGGATTGATTTATCTTGCGACAAAGGTCAAGAAAAGGTGGTTTGGTTTGGGTTGGTAAATGGAAAATGTAGTAAATGGTAAAGGGGTAAATCATCAAGAGCTGAAAAGGACAAGGTTATGGTTTGTGGTTAAGATTGTGAAAAAGGTAAAGATGGTAACAGGTAAATGGTCAAAAGGATAACAAATCAAAGGCTTAAAAGTTTAAATGGTAAATAAGAGAAGAGGTTAAGGGGATAAATGTATGGAGGTAAAGAAAATAATAAGGCCAAGGGGTAGGTTTAGAGTTCAACAAAAGAGAAGGCCAAAGAGATGGAAATGGAAATTATAAAATTTAACAATTTACCTCATAAGATGCTTGAAGATGTTGATGAAGTTGATGGTGTTGTTGATGCTTTATGATGGTTTAAAATTTTGGAATAGTTTTTTACTTTAATATCCTTTCCTCCAAGATGAATTACATCCAAAACCTACAATTTGAATTCCTCTAACCAAAGACCTCCTCACATGGGTGAAAAGGGGGTCATATTTATAGCATTTAATGCCAATAAACATGACAATAGAGCAAATAGTGGAAATGTGTTTTCATTTTCTAAGTGGGTGGATAAATGGGATAAATGGATAAGGGTGGTGGGATTACCACTTCACAAAGTGTCTTCCACTTTTCTAAAGTTCCTCCCACTTTGCTAATATGTCCAAAATAGGTGGAGATAATGCCCATAGACCCAAATGAGTCTAAAATACTTCCCACCACCCATTTCTGTCTTTTCTCCATGGGTGGTTAAGTTTTCATGAAGGAAAATTATGGTGGGATTCACACTTAATAAGTTTCTCTCCCACTTTGTAAGTGTGTCCAAAATTAGTGGATATCATGCCCATGTATCCATAAGGGTCATAAATACTTTCCACCACCCACTTCTATCTTTTCCCAAGCACTTAACAAAAAGCACCACATACTTTGGTGAAAATTTCATACATGATGATAAAATATGATGTTGAATGGTGGCCCATTATGGATAAATTTGGCATACTTTGGAGGGGGACCCTGTGGTGCTTAATAAGGCAATTAAACACCTTGGAGAAGGGTTCTAAGTGGGGTATGATGTCCCACTTCAAACCACCTCACTTTCAAGCCATGTCACTTTCCATATCACTATTGAGTCACTTTCCATGTCACTACTGAGTCACTTGTCATGTCACCTACCATCTCACCATGAATAGTGACATGCCATGCCATCATGAATAATGATAGTGAATAGTGTTTTCAAATAGTAATTTTTAAATAGTGATAGGTGGATAGTGCTCTAGTTAGGTTAAGAGGGTTGGGTTAAGGGTCAATAAGGTTTAGGTGGTCCCTAGTGAATAGTAAATAGTGAATAGTGTTTTCAAATAGTAATTTTTTAATAGTGATAGGTGGATAGTGATCTAGTTAGGTTAAGAGGGTTGGGTTAAGGGTCAATAAGGTTTAGGTGGTCCCTAGTGGGTCCCATAGAATTCAGACATCTAGAATTGCATCTGTGTAGTTTTCCAGTGACTACACTTAGCATCTAATTAAAACTTTTAGGGGACTATAAATAGCATATCCAAAACAACTTAAAGAGGTCTTGACTAAGAAACCTTAACTATCAACATAGATAAAATGGAGGGTTAATCTATTAAACTACAATTAATAAAATATAGTGAAGTCCAAGAATGGTTAGGTTCACAAATCTCTAATCATGAACAAGTATATCCAACAATAATTTCCCATATCTTTACCACATAATCCATATGCATTTATAATGATTAAATCAATTTGGCAAGGTTTACATGATTGTCCTTGTAGTCCTGAATTATTATAAAGTATATTCTAAAACATTAAGGAGACTATGCACAAATAACATGATCATCATAAGAAGAAAGCAAAACTCAATATCACCTCAAAAGTTTATGCATAACCCACAACCTATCAAATTAATAGAGGTACAATTCAAGTTTAAAATGACTATAATAGACTCCAAGGATTCAAATTAAATTTACATAAGATTCTAATCAATAAAATATTAATTTGATATTAATAATTGACCTAACTACATTTAATTATAACACCTGAACTAATCAAAACCTGTAAAGGGAATATAGCACATAAATTTTCAATACCCCAACTAGGGTGAGAATAAAAATTGGGCACACTATTTCAATGTCATTAAAATAGATGAATACAACCCAACTAAAAACCCATAAAATATAAACTATGATTTGATAAAAATTAGAACCACCATAATAACTTGCATTGCCCATCTAAGTTTAAATTAATCAAAATGGGCATTCAAATATACCCTACCCAACATAAATTAATTTTAACCAAAATTAAGCATAACCCTACACCCATTCTTCCATAAGAATAATTCAATAATAAAATTTCATCCAACTTAACAAGGGGTGAATCAATACTAGTATAAATATAGCTTCATAACAACCCATAGTATCTCAAATAGAGCATAATCAATTATAATAGATTTATACACATTACAGTTTCATTGTGAAGTATCACGAATTCACCATGAACCATTAACGGTTAATTTTTATTTCGTCAAACTCCATAAGAAAACAAAAACACAATAATATCATCATAATCATAAAAAAGTCCAAGAATGCTACTTACTTTCAGGAAAAATATAGAACAACATGAGGCCAAGTTACTCATTCCACTACTCTTCCTTGACCACCATAGTCTACCTCCACCCCTTGGAAGACTCAGTACTTCTTTTCCACCATCTCAAGCCCATGAGATTTCCCAACTCCCCCAACAAGTATTTATAATGTTTTATCCCTTTTAAAACCATTTCCCTCAAAAATGTTTCCAAGCTTATGTTGATCAACTTAGGGATTGTCCTAGGTAGCGAGCTTGATGCCATGTTGAAAACTTACTAAAAATAATAATGAACATGTAGGTATTTTGAATTCAAATAAATAAATAATAACAAATACCACCATCAATGTCTATCAAAATCATAATAAACCCTTCATGAATCTTTGAACAAGATCCCCATAATGTCACCTTGCCAAGTCAAAATCCCATGACGAAAGATAAGTCATCATGACTTATGGGCCAAACACTTCATCAAAATAACATACATCATAAGTATAAGGAAATTAAATGACCCATAATTTGGTCTATTCATACTAAAGGAAACTAACCTCATCATTATTCCATAACCAAGGTCAAAAGGCAAAACATAAACATGAAATGGGTACCATGTCCAACCCTATTGGGTCTAAGCCACCTGGATCATAGTCACCAAGCCTACAAATATAACCACCATGCCACATAGAAACATATCCACAACATTATGCAAGGCCAAATTAAAATGAAGCCAAGATACTATGGATCACATGGCAACATGAAATGAGATAAAATAATTAAATCCCAAAAAGGATAAAAATATCAAATTGACATGCACATGCAATGACAACATAATCAAAAACCTACACAACACTAGAATAAAATAAATACAAAATAAAAGTGATCAAGAAGGACTAAATATGACCAATGGCTTTTATAAATTTGTATCACATCTAATTTTACCTTTTGATATCAATCTTGAATACTCATAAACCTTTCCAATTATTATCCCAACTACTAAAGTCCACCACTAACCCTATCTCACTTGACATATTCCTACAACCACCAAATGAACCATCAATATGATCTACAAAATGTGTGTGTGTGTGTGTGTGTGTGTGTGTGTGTGTGTGTGTGTGTGTGTGTGTGTGTGTGTGTGTGTGTGTGTGTGTGTGTGTGTGTGTGTGTGTGTGTGTGTGTGTGTAATAATAATAAAATATAAAAACAATAGAATATAAAATATGTCATAAGTGAGTTAAGCATAAACATCCACTATAATAATAAATCAGTCATTACCAATCAATCATGATAACATAATCATAACATCTAAATCAGAATAATCAACTATATCAAGTAGTTAGAGTTTCAATTAGATCTAAGGTAATCCTACTAAATCACTCTATCAACAATAACTATAATGAATTACATGGGAAGTTTATGACATTCTTCCACTTTTAGAGAGGATCCATCCCAATGACCAATTAAACAGCCAAGGCTTAATTTATCCAAAAGAGACTGTAGCATTATTTTCATAAATTTTCCACAACACATTTTTTACTTTTGCATGACCTTATTAACATTCATCATATAATCTCAACAAAATATAGTAACTTCACTATATTATTACTTAAAATTTAATAGTTATTGTTCATGGGTTAGTGTAGCATCCCACACCAACCACATTGAATGTTAGAGAATCCATTTTAGGCATCACATGTAAACCCAAGGCTTAAACAATGTTGTTTGTTACTTGCAAGATTACATGATGGTCTTGGGATACCATTCCTACCATATTTTTAACATCCATTTGAATTCATTCATCTGAATTTCATCACTCTATTTAAGGACTTAAATGGGTACCCAATATTTTTTACCCCTTGATTAAGACTTCAAGTCATTCCTTCTAAGCATTAAATCATAATACATTCTATTTATTACTAACAAATCATAAACATTAATTTTAGAATATTGATTTCAAGTATACATAAAAAAATACCTTATTTATATCATGTTTATACCTACTATAAAACACATGCATATGGTTCTACAAGCATAGCCTTGTTATTTTACATAAAAATCCAACTTGTAGGACACACATTGCTTCACAAGCACTCATTTAAATTTGAGATCACATCATGGTTATAATCATTCACTTGAATCTGTTATATGCAACTAACATAATCAACCATTTACACACATAATAATCAATTACCATCACACTAGGGTTTATCTTCATGCCACCTAAGGATAATTTGCCTTGTAAATAGCCTTACCCAATAATGAGTAATATATTCAAGATGATATATTTTGTTTAGCTTATTACCACTCATCACAAGAGGGTCATAACTATCTCAAAATTTATAATTTTTTTAGTTTATCAAAAGCCAACTATATAATAGATTAGAATATTCACTTTTTGTTAATAAAATATCATTCAGTGTTACATTTAGCACAATTTTTATCATTATGAATGCATAATAAAAAAACACCATAATGGTGTTCTGATAGGTCTAGGTTGAAAGCATCAATCATGACTAATCCTTTCAAAAAATTCTAACAATAACCATGCCATCATAAGTCTTATGACTTTAGCATAGTTGCCAGTAGTAAGAGACATTTACACACATTCTAACATGGCTCCTAGAACTGATTATTAAGCACAATAGGTGTGAAAATACTATAATAGTAGGTACAATCAACCCTACTTACCTACCATCATGTTTCTTTATGTTACCATAAAATAGAGACAACACAACATGCCTCAACATTATTGATAATATATTATCAATTTTTTCCCAAACTAAGCATTGATAATGTTAGAAATAAAAAGCTCCAACATTTTTATAAATTTTTTTGATGGTTAACTAAACCCATCATTCAATATAACACTTTTTTGCTTCAAGGATATTAGGTTTAGTATCATTATTTCCCTAAGGAATGTTGTGTTCTCAAAAATCCCATAGTTTTATACTCATGAATCTACGGGGGGTCAATAACAATGTTTTCATCACATGGATTGGATGAATTATTATTCTTATTTATAGAGGTCCTCAACTTCATCCCTTGCCAAGTAAAATAATTTATTTAACCCCATTCAACTCTCCAAGTTCAATTCAAATCCTTAATCTTCCCTAGGTCATAATGGTCTAAACATCTAATGTCAACTTACCTATGCAAGTTAGCAATGGCTATCGATTATCATTTACATATTTCCAAGGGTGAAGTCATTATCACTAGCCTCCAATTAACTTGTTCATATAATTCAACAATCATCAGGTGATTCTTGTCTTAATACAACTTGATTTGGAAAGGGTGAACTCAATTAAGGTTAGGGTGGGTAGTAACCATAACTATGGAAATTATGGATTTCCCTCAAACAATGATTTTAATAAGATGCATAGATTTTACATCTCTATATTATAAAACATGACACCATCATTTCAATTTGGAGCTAAAAGTGTTTTCATTCCCTATATTATTAGATATTTTGCACATTATAGTATATAAATACCATCAGTGTAATACACATATTACCAAATTAGTCAAACTATACCTTATTTATTGTAACCTATCTTTTCTAAGATATCATAGAACTCTAGTGGTATTGAAAGTAGATCCACCTTATTTATAAACACAACAATGTCAAGTTGCACTATTACAACCAATCATTAACAAGTTCAATCTTACAGTAACTTAAAATATTAGAGAAGATAAAACTACATGTGGGACCTAATTACATCATAATAATATAAATATAAGTCATCTATATTGCTTCTAGATTTAATTTAGGTAGAATGGAAATCATCATCTTACTTATCTTCAATTGTATGTACCTATCAATTGGCTGGTTATCCAAGTTCCATCTTGGGGTAGTCCTACAAAAAAGTTATTATCACTTTGTTATTAACATATAATAACCCTTTTATGGGGCTATAGGAACCATAATTATTGGGATGTTATTGTCATTGATGTTAAAAGGATGCATCATGCAAATTCATAATGGTCATTGATGTCAAATATGTATCATGTCAAGATTGTATTTTTATTGATGTCAAGGTTGATGTTAGGGTTAATGTCAAATGTGACTAAGGATATATGGTAATATGTGATATGTCAAGGTACACAAGATTGTGATCATGAGAGTTGTCATGATTAAGGTTATTTATAAAATATAGAGTGTTTCATGGATGAGAATTTTCATGATTATCATGAGCATGGAAGGTACAAGTCATAAAAGCATTGTATATGAATATGTTTGTAGAATTCATTGATGTCATGATATGAAGAGGTATCTACATAGAAACATATGTGCATAGTGTGGAATAATTATGACATGAAGAGTTTTAGGGTGATCCATGTGAATGAATCATTGTGAAATGAATGAACTAAGGTATGTGATGTGACAATGAACATTGCGAGAGATGTCAAGTCATATAAAGCTTGGTCATGTGGTTTTAGGTATGTATGAGGCTGTACAAGATTGTTGTCATGAGAAAGAGAATGATGTAATGATATTAGTGTGGTTTGATGTCTTATTTATACTTTTTTTATGTTTTTTTGAGTTCACAACATGGAAGGAATAATTCAAGGTGTCAAGTGCATTGGAAGACTGAGATTAGTCATGGCATGGTGAAGGTATGAGCTAGTGGCATGATGAGGTGAGTGAAATCAGGGCATGTGAGAGGTTTTTAAGGTTGTGTGACCATCATAATAAGGTGTGGATGCATATATAAATGTTGAAAAGTGAGTCTTTAAAGGTAGGTCCTTTAGTTTTGGTCTGCACCTATACCATTCTTTAGCCCTACCTAGCCTAATGAGACATGAGGATCAAATTTAAAGGTGATGTTAGAAATATAATGACTGAAAGGGGGTTGGCTGAATCATTCTCTTAAAACTTTATTTAACATAAAATTTAAAATTTCTTCAACCACTAAAGGAATACAAAGATATATTAATGCATAAAGAGTCGTTCACATGAGCATAAAATAATAAAACACACATATGAGTGGGAAACCCTCAAGGAAAAGAAAACATATTGATCCCTAAAAATTTAATACTATCCTATAATTAAAAATAACAAAATTTAATGAAGCACCAAGTCCACATGGAATACTAACCCCAACTAGCTAAGCATCAACCCAGTTAGGCTTTAACAAGCACTAACTTGCAAGGAGGTATTAACTCCTAGATGACTCAACACCAACTTAGCCACCTAAAACCTTTGATCATGGTTATAACACCTTTTTTATAATAAAATGGATGATTATTAAAATTTTAAATTCTTCTCTCTTTTTTATCCCTCTCAAACTACCTTTTAGGCTTCTTCACTCATCTAGGTCTCTTCAAGATATATTAGGTCATATGACCTTGATATTTATCTATAGTAGCCCTATTAGATATTAATGATATTTTTTATTCACCCTTATTATGTTATACAATACCTCCTTCATATATTCAAAATTTTACATCCTTTGCTCTGACATGCTCATTCACTAACTAGATAATTAGGCCTATTAGGCCTTGTTCTTATACTACGCTCTTGCTCATAAACCTATTGGCTAGACATACACACTTTAACACATATATTTTTCACAAAATATGCATTATTAAATGTAAAAAACATTAATAAATAACTATATTAGGTCATAAATATCCCAAATGGACCAAATCCTTCTTTAGGCCTTAAGGAGACCTAATTTAATTAGGCCTTCATTAGTACACGTTACCCTTTGATATTATTTGAGCACATTAAAACTTCATAAATGATATGAAAACTTAATATTACACTATAATATACCCATAATAATATATTTTTATGTCCATGACACCTTTTATATCCAATCACCAATTGAGGCACCCCATTAGTATTATTTACATTAGGCCTTCACACACACAGAAAGGTTTATCTTGAAAAAATATAGATAAATTTTTTTTTGGACACACAAACATGATAATAAAACATATAAACATAAATTAAAATACATTAAAAAAATTAATAAATATCATTATGCTTCATTACATATGGTAAAATTACTAGAAAACACTTCTACAACTTACTTAGAACTGCCAATTTTCCTCAAAAACTAGTCATAGTGATATTGACCTTCAACACCTATATCACCACTTTTAGAGACTTAAAATGCATGTATATTATATTATTATACAATTATAAAATTATCAAATAAGATTTTAAAATGGTATATATTATCTTGTAGACCGATATCATGACCTTATATCTCACTATCTCTTCTGCACTAGATAGGTAAACTTGTGAGCAACTTTTTCACTATAATCACTACACTTAAAAACTTATATAAAAAATTAACATGTATTAAAATTCCTCAAAAACATATCCATGCAATTTTTTCATCCCTATTACATTATAACACATTCCTAAACCTCTTCTCATTGTTGCCTAGGTTTTTCACTATTTCCACCATTAAGCCTATTAGCGACGGTATATCTTGAATGACCAATTTAGCATACTTGAGGGATAAAAACTATATATAAACCACCATGGACATAAAATAAAATTATCAATATTATCCATACAATAATTTTCATACTTTGACTTGGTCAAATCTTAATGCTACAATAAGTCTTCAAGAAACTAGCACTCTCTTATAGGGTCTACTCACACACCTGACAACTCAATCACACCTGGAGGTGCCTAGGACATTTGAAAACAATAATAAATAGTTTTTATAGTAATTTTAGACAATTATGGGATGTTTTTAATAAGACATTTTACATTATATCCTATATAATTATTTTCTACATGGTTTTTTTTTCTTGAGACTCTCATATTTCTTTTTGGTTATGAGGCAACAACATCCTAAAAGATTCAAGGCTAAAAAGCCTAATTATAGAAGAAACATGCAAGGGGTTTCCACATGTTGTTTTGATGCTTATTTTTCTAAAAGTAACAAAAAGTATCCTTCATCTTGGACATGATGGACACGTGGTGTAACAACATTCCTTTTATCAAAATAGAAGTCCCAACAATCATTGAATGGTAATTACTAAGCCTTATGGGGTCCACTTTTGGTGAAGCTTGGATAAAGTTTTGTACACTTGAAAAACATAGATAAAATCCATTTGTCACCTTGGTGATCCATCAAAAGGAAAAGGAGTCTTGAGAATCCTAAATTTAACACAAGACTAATACATGGGTAAATGCCTGTTTGATTTGAACCATAAGGTAGTAGGAGAAGATGCATGTGGATGGTATACACATGTCACCACCATGCTCCTTAAAGCCAAAGAAAATATCAAAGACTTCTTAGGTTGTGAAGGGTTTACATGTGTATCCCATAGATGGTAGGAAGGGGATCAATGGCTTAGATTGGGATCTTTGATCCAAAGATGCTAAAACTCTAAAAACCATTAGCACTAAAGGCCAAGAAAAGGAGCAAAAAAATTCGCTACATTTCTAAAAGGCTATGGAATCCCCCACATGTCCATTTTTAGAGGATACATGATTAAATTGATGCATATCAACATCTAAAATGGAATGAGATGGAAAGTTAACAAGAAAGAGTAGCAGTAAGCCTCAGGTTGTTTAGCTCTAATGGCTTATAATTTCTCAAATCTAGATTTTATGGACAAATGGTTAGACCCCAAGCAAATGTTTATGATTGTGATGGTTTTCTTTGGCCTATAAGTAGTGGATCAAAAGGGAGTTTTAAAGAGGATGAATATAGAGTTTTAGTAGCTAGAATAATATAGAGTTTTAAGAGCTAGTTTTGAAAGCATTTGATGATCTTAATAGTTGTTTCTCTTTAGAAATTGAAGGTTGTATTCTATGCATTCTACCTTATGCACTTTTTTCATATAAGAAGAGAGAGTGATGTTATGTGAAATATAGCCATATTTTTAGTATTTCTTCTCATTTTTTATTGTACACTTTTTGTTAGTTTCACATAAATTTTGGGATTATTAATTAAGTTACATACTCTTTAATCTTTTTAGGAAAAATTATTGAAACTAACACTGTGTTGTTAGGCTAGAAGATAATCTAAGTTACTTGTTTCTTGTATGAGCCTTTGTTTAGTCAATAAGTCATTACTAGAATTATTGATCATGCTTTACACTCTTTAATTGTCTTCAATAATGTCTATTAGTATTCTTTATTGTGTTCTACCAGTAAAGGAATCTAACCTTGGTGTATCACCTTAGTAATTTAGATACTTCTTTTATGTGTTTTTTCTTTCGCTTTACATGAAACCCCAAGAGAATAGATAGCTTATTTAAAATCTAGAGGTTTTTTTGAGGTTCAAGTCTGACATCTTTTAAACTTCCCATGACTTTGGTGATTATTTGAAAAATTAAACATCAACAATTTTTTTGGCATGCCTAGTGAGACTAAACCAAATTTCATTTAGAAGTGTGTGAGCGAACATCCTTCAAGTAGATAGAATCATGGGCCAATTACAATATCTCAATCTACATTAAACAAAAGAATCTTATCACCACCTTTGAAAACTACTTCAATAAGGAGGCCAACTCAACAAGTTATTTTGGGAGGACAAATAGCTATTTAGGATCCACTTAGAAACTTTGTCAATTGTAATGGTAGAAGTCCACTTAACCTACCTATGCATCTTAATACATGGGATTCCATTTGAGATAATTCTCTAAAAAATTACCTAAATTCACTAGAAAGGATTTTAAAACTCCAAAAAAATCTTTAAGACATGGTCTATACATGTACTATCCACTCTATTACACAACAAAATGTAGCCTTGAGACTACTCGCTACCTCCTTGAATGAGAGAGCTCTTAACTGGTATATATCTTTAGCACCAAATTCTATTATAAATTAGGACCAATTGGGAACCAAATTATATGATAGATTCAATAAAAAGGAGATTTATCATTTCTCCTATAGTATTTAATCACTATTAAGATATCCCCCCAAGAAGTAATGATTGATTTCAACACTAGATTTTAAAAGACATGGAAAAGGATCCCAATCTTAGCTTGATTGCCTATAGGTATGGTAATTATTTTTTGTCTCAAATCTTTTAATTTTGATATTTCTATCATAATTCGATCACTAGGAGGGTAGACTCTTCTTGATGCTTATAAACTCATTGTAATAGTAGAAAACAATATAATAGATGTTGAGAAATTATCTCTAAGGCCTCCTATGATAATGTTCCCCAAATTGTCTTTCCTAGCTCAAGAAATACCTCTTAGTATTTCTTAAGCTAGTACTTCTCTATATACCTTTCCTTTATCTCAAGAAGCACTAATCATAGCTACATCATCTGCCTTATTAGAGATGAATGATGTCAAAAACATCCTTAGAACATTATCAAATGAAATTATTAATCTTAAGAGGAACCAAGATTCACACCAATGTCCTCCTTATTAGGTTTTGTAAGGAAATAGACCCCCTTACCAACTGAATCAGTACCAAGGGACTCAAAGGTCAGCTTCTTCACTACCACCTAACTATATTGTCCCCATACCCTCACCATTTTAGATAACTCTATTAAATTCAGGAAAGGAATTGGTCCTTGGTAAGAATAATGTGGTAACAAAGATAAATTCATGGTGTTTTCCTTGTAATGACTCTAACATGATAAGAGATTCTCCTATGGGAAATCTATAATAAAGAGTGGTAAACCAATGTAGATGAAGAAGTTATGAAATTAATTTAGCTATACCATATCAATCCCCTAGAGTCCATAATGTGGCTATGGTGGCTTAGATGTAGGCTATGTCACTTAAATAAGGAGACATTTCCCCCAAACATGCATTGTTCTCATGGATTGAGGATGAAGAGTTTTTATTCATTAATAAAGCTTTAACTTCCAAGAACCCAGTTCAATCAGATTATTATGCGCGATCAAAGAGGTAGATGATTGAGCCTATAGGCATTGTCCCTACTTATTATAAAGGATAAAAAATAAGTCCTATAGCTCTAATCCCTTTGGTTCCTCAGGTAAGGTAGGAAATTCTAGGGAGTTCCTAAAATAAAGGGATCCTTAAAATGGTAGCTCAAAGAATAAGGTATCCAAAATACTCTAAAGTACAACCATTGGGATCCATCAATGTAGTTGAACAATTTAAAAAATCTCCCACTAATTCTTCATTATGGGATATGTTATCCTTTCCTAAATAAAAGGAACTATTGTAGGGAACACTAAAGGACCATATTAACCCAAAATTTGGTACCACAAAAGAAGCTCCATCAAAAGGGGGCAAAGAGCAACCAACAATACCTCAGCCACAAAAATCAACAATCCTAATGAATGCCTAAAAACAAGTAAGGAAGCCTAAACCTAACCCCTTCTATATGTATCTTATAGTGGATAAAAATTTGCTTTATAACTCTATGATAGACTCATGTGCAAGCATTACAGTCATACCCAAGTTAATAGATGATGCCTTAAAAATCAAATATGAGCCATTGACTAAAGGATTCATGTAGCTTGATGGGAAGTTTGTACAGACTATCAAGATCATCAAGGGACTTTCATTACAACTCTATTCTCACCCAAATGTGACTGTTTTGCAAGATATAATGGTTATAAACATCCCTCTTATCTTTAAATTATATTTATCCAAAGACTTTATGGCAAAAATTAGAGGATATATGTCCCTTGATTTGTCACATATGATTCTAAGAACCAAGTATGTTTCTAATATGAAAGTGTTATTAGAGCCCTTATGTAAAGAACACATTATAGACCAAATGGGATCAAATTTTAAATCCTCTCACATGATGATCTAAAGAGAAGAAATAAATTATATAGAGTAATCAATAGAAGAGGTTGGTGAACATGAAGGTGAGAACTATTTTTTAGCTTTGGCATTACATGATCCTTTTGGAAACTTTAACTCTACTAGCCTAGGAACCTATGTCATCTATGATGAGAATCCCAAAATCCCTAACATATTAGAAGGTGAGAAAAATAAAAATGAAAGCTCCATATAAAATTATTTAATGTGGACTCTAAATTTTGATGGAGCAAGATGTAAAAATGGCTCAGGGATAGGTGTAAGCCTTATTTACCCAAAAGCAAAGAAGATCCTTAGGACGTTACATTTTTAGTTTAGCTTCACTAATAATGAAGCATAATATGAAGCTATAGTGCATGGCTTAATCCTTGACCAAAATGAAGGGATAAATAATTTAAGTGTCTTTGGGGACTCTGAGATAGTGTTCAAATAGATTAGGGAAACTATTACAATAAAAATCCCAAATATGAGCTCTTACCACCATAGATTTTGGGACTTGATCAAAAGTTTTGATGCTTTCAACATAGAAGTGATTTCAAGAGCTCAAAACATGGAAGCAAATAATATAGCCCAAATCAGATCCAAGTTTGATCTCAACAAGGATCTGCTAACCAATAAGGAAGTTGTCAAAGTGGTCAACCAACCTATTGTCCTAGATAATGTAGATAATTGGCAAGTCTTCAAGAATGATCAATAGATCATTTTCTTTCTACAACAGTCATGAGAGTTCATAAACCAATTAAAACTTAAAATTGAAGAGGAATATGGTGATAAGATCATATAATTATAGTCCAATAAGCTCCCAAAAGGGTTGATAACATTATAGATCTTGTTTGATCTTGATGATGCAAAAATGGACAAAAGAAATTTTGTGGAAAGTAAAGAAGACTACTCTAAACACAAGGTCTCAAGCATGAAGAAATTAAAAGTTGGGAAGGTGACCACTCAAAAGGAAAAAGAAATATTGATGGATTTATGTCACAAATATGATAATGTAATGGCATGAACATACAAGGATCTCCATAGTTATAAGAAAGAGATTGTCCAACATACTATTGACCTAATTTTAGGATTAAAGCATGTTCACCAAAATCAAAGACTAGTCAATCCAAGGATAGAGTCTCTCATGGTATAAGAGCTTAAAAATTACTAGAGTTAAGGATTATCTTCCCTATTAAGCACTCCACTTGGGTTTCCAACTTGGTCCTAGTGAGGAAAAATAATGGAGAGATTAAACTCTGTGTGGACTTCAGGGATCTCAATAAACCCTCTCTTAAGGATCATTACCCCTTACCATCAATGGATTAGATCCTACAGACTGTGGAAGGAGTAGAAACATTTTCCTTATTATAGGGCTTCTCGAGTTATAATCAAATATGGTTTTCAAAATAAGATCAACACAAGACCACTTTCACCATAAAGTGGGGAACCTTCACTTATTCCAAAATGTCATTTGAACTCTTGATTGCAAGGGATACATTCCAAAGAGATATGGACATCAATTTTGGGGAATTAATAAATAAATTAATTTTGATTTATCTTGATGATCTCACCATATTTACTAAGTTGGTTGAAGATCATTTTGATCAACTGGAGGCTATTTTTCAAAAGTTCCAAGGATATGGGATTTATTTTAACCTAAATAAATGTGTGTTTGGAGTACCTCAAGGGAGATTAATTAGACACATTTCTCAAAAGAAGGGATCTTGATAGATCAAAAAAGGATCAAGGCAATAATAGATTTATACCTACTAGCAAATAAAAATGTGGAAAAATATTTCCTAGGGAATATTAACTTTGTAAGTAGATTCATCTCGAACTTTGATAGAGTGGTTAGACCCATCACCCTAATGTTAAAGAAGGATCTTAGTTTTAAATGGATGACTAAGGGATGATAGGGTTTTGAGAGTATAAAAATGGAAATTGCATCTACCACAATCTTATGTAACCCTAATTTTTCAAAATATTTCAAGTATGTCTATGGTGGAGAATATAACATAGCATCAGTACTAACCCAAAAGGACATGGAACAAAGAGAACATTTAATTGCCTTATTCTCTAGGACTCTCTGAGACTATGAATTAAGGTATATTTTTCTTGAGAGGAAAGATTATGCTATTGTTAAAGGACTCAAAAAAATTAGACACTTAGTTACCAAAAACAAGATTACGATATTCATAACACATTTAAGTGTTAAGGAATACATAATGGAGGGAAAAATTACTAAAAAGAGAGCCAATTGGATAACTAAGATATTAGATTATGATATCAAAGTTAAGCCCACTATATTAGTAAGAGGAAGGGGCTTATGTCAATACCTTACACAAGATTTTGAAACTCTAATAGAGGAAATAGAAGTTGAAGAAACTGTACTCCATATCCAAGGAGATGAATTAGAGTCTCAGGTGACTAACAGGGTTAATTTCATAAATATTGGACAAAACCCTAGTCATTTGCCTTACATGAAAAGAAAATACTATCAACAATAGGGTTTTAGATTTTTTTTATAGAATATTTTATTTTCAAAAGGAACTTTGATGGAATCCTACTCAGATGCATAGAGGGGGAAGAAATTGGAAGGGTTTTGTAAGAAATACATTATGGAGCATCTAAAGGCAATTTTTTTGTAAGGACCACAGCTATCAAGATACTTAAAGAAAGGTATTTTTGTCCCACTATGTTTTCTAATTATCATACAATGATAAGTATGTGTCAATCTTGTTATTTTTACATCAGTAAGAGGAGAAATGTTGCATTGCCACTCAACCCTATAATTTTTGAAGATCCTTTTGTGAAATGGGGTTTAGATTTTATTGGGATGATTAATCTAGCTTCAAGCATGGAGCATAAGTGGATCCTTACCACAATAGAGTATTTTAAAAGGTGGATATAAGTGGTACCCATAAAATAAGCAATAGAGAACGTGATTCTAGATCTCCTACATGAAATTATGACTAGGTTTGGATCTCCTCACAATATTATTTCTGACAATATTAAGGCATTCTTAGGGTCCAAAATGTCTGATTTCATGATAAAAAATGGTATATACCTAAAGACTTTATTGAATTATTATCTATAAGGGAATGGTTTGGTAGATTTGACTAATAATAACTTGATTAGACTCATAAAGAGAATGGGAAATGAACACAAAAAGGGATGGCATGAATGCATAAAAAAGGCTTTATGGGTAGATCAGATAACACCTAAGCAGGTGAGAAGGGTCTCTCCATATGACTTGGTATACATAAAAATGGTAGTGATGCCTATTTCTATCAAAGTTATAGGCTTACAACTGATAAATCAAAAAAAAGTGGAATAAAATGGTCTAATTCAAATTAGACTGGTAGAGTTGTTGGAGATCCAAGAGAAAAGAGAATCAACACATGAGTCAATGATAAGTCAGCAAGCAACTGCCAAAAATTATTTTAACCAAAGAACTTTAGAGCCTAATTTTAAAATTGGAGCTTGACTCTTAAAATGGGATTCAAGAGTGGATACACTTGAAAATCATGATAAGTTTGACTCTTTTTAGACCAACCCCTTTAATATAATTTCTTGTAAGAAACACAACACTTACAAATTGGAGACTTAGGAGGGAGAGTCTCTAGATATTCTAATTAATGGGATTTTCCTTAAACTCTTAACATAATAATCAAGTGACCAATATATCATAGTTAGGCTAGTTTCCTTTTTGTTTTCTTATTTTGAGGTTTTTCACCTTCCTCTCCTCTTCTTTTTTTCTTCATGCATGTTAGCATTAAGGACTCTCTAGTATCCCTTGCATTGTATTTAATGTTAATTTTAAATTTTGAATCGATAACTCAAAGATTTTGGTGCCTTGGCATAAGTTTTAATGAGACATGACTAACCATTAAGGAAAGTCATTAATTATCACTCACATGTTGTGGACTCATAAAGAGAATTTGGGCCTCATTATTCTTCACCAAAATGTAAGGTTTTACTCAGAGCCAAGTAAGAAGCGAGCATCTAGAAGCATGTATAGTGGCAAAGTGTTTATAGAGACAAGGTTTAGTAGATTGGAATCCACATCAACTATATCAAAGTCATACACCTTAGCTCTTATGTATCCCAAAACCATATACCCAAGAACAAGAGCAATGCTCAAAGGTGTCTCCAGGGATTCTTCTCTCATCCTCAACTATGTAGATGATATTTTGGACCCTGTTTTAACAAAAAAATACTAAGACCCTTAGAGAGGTAGTGCATGCCAAAATTACAAATCAAAAGACACCCAAAAAAAATTTCATGAGAGTTTGGACCTCAGTGTTGGCTCAATACCTAGTACCCACAATGCACCCATAACATAAATTAGTGGAGTTGTGTTCATGGATTTTTGACTTGGAAAGCTTGACTTTTCAATGTGGAATGATCAAGTTAGTGATTGCTCCCTAAGATATCCATAACATGATAGGTATGTAGTATGATCCTTCTCCCAACTTATACAACATAGAAAAGTTGAGTCATGTTTGGTCCCAAGTTCACCAAAATCAATTATTCATAAATAAAGAGGTTTGTCTGCCAGAAGATAGTACTCAAACTCCATCCCCACCCTTTGAGAAGGGAAATTTATCCCTAAACTCCTAGGATGTATGTTCTATGCTTATATTCATTTTTTTGGAGGATAACAATTCAATGGGACATGAATGGTAGATAGTAGCCATTTTATATCTAAGGACCATTTCTAAGACACAAGCATATAGGTTCAATTTTGTAAAACACATTACTTACACCATGAGCCAATAGCTAGATAATTTTAGCATTCATACCACCTTCAGGTATTCCTCATATATATTCCACCTCATTCTATATCAAAATACCCAATTTTTATAACATCATATAAATTCGACTCTATGGCACTTAGAAGCAGTCGATCCCTGCAAGGTTATCCCTATGTTTGCATGAACTCACTTGTTGTTAAAAACATCAAACACCTATGAGTTTTCTAAATGATTTATGGCACCATTGATGGGGGAGTTGGATCCAAAAGGGATAAATGATAGAATGAATGACTAGGCTAGGGCCATCTTGTCCGATACCCATCACCCCCATGATTACTTTTTTAGGGCTCATCATTATTTCATCAAAGTTTATGGTTTTGGGGGGGAGTTTTTTATGCTTCCTAAAGGTTTAACTAGTAGGGTAGTAGACTTGTAAGTGGTGCATTAGTTAGTAATTATTGACTCTGAGTTTGGAGTGGGAAGTAAGAAAAAGGCCTTCCATGACATCCCACTATCTAGATGCAACATTACTATCATAAGGAGGCAAGTAGAATTTATGCTTAGTAGAAATATAGCCACTTATGGGTTAGTTTTAATTCAATATTTATGGAAATATGACCCATATGGCTTCATGAACTCTTGGATTTCCAAGAGCAAGGTCCATACTCCTTTCAGGCATGAGAGTAGAAAGTTTTTTGAAAATAGAAGGTCCTCAAGGAGAGATACACATGACTTGTATGTGGAGCTACAAAATTTCCTAGCTACCCTATGGGAGTCCTTTTATCAACCCACTCATATTTTTGACCCATCAAATGCCATGACTAAGGGTTTGAGATAGGATTTAGTTAGGATGGACTAGAGTCAAGAGATAATAACCACCTATTGGAGGTATAGGAAAGAGATCATTGAGTTATCCTAAAATTTTAAGGTTGTACCATTAGATTCTAAATGGGAGACCCTCTAAGATGAATCTCATGCCTCTCTAATTTCTAGTTTGGATCTCAACAATATTATAAATCCCCAAATGGAGCCTCAATAGGTAGAATAATCTACGGTGGCACATGGCCACTTCCACTTAGTGAAGTGGAGAAGCAAAAGATGATGTAATCACCCATAAAAGCCCCTATAATGGTAGCCCCTTGAGGTCCTACTTAGATAACATCTTCTAAATAAGAAGTATCAGACTTGTCTTAGCTAGTGATAGCCCCAATCATAGAGGAGGATGCCTTGAAGTGCCATGAGAAGAAAAAGTGAAGAGTAACATTTCAAGAGGGAGACAAATAAAAATAGACACAACTTACCTCATCTCCAATTCCACCTTCAACCCAAACTATGTTAACACCACCCCCATTACATGGCTTATCACCCTTGGCCTTCTCAGCTATACCTACTTAATAATTAATTCCACTTGAAACTCCCTTCATTCTAGCATCCCAACAGTTTAGTTTACCAACCTTTTCTCCTATGGTCTTGACAAGCCCATCTCCCTCACAAGATCAACCCCAACAATTTATTAGTGTACCTAATGGTTTACCCCATGGGTATCCTTTTATAGGTGGTATTTTGGTCTCTCCTCTAGAATTCCATGCTTAATCTAACTTGGTAGGGAAGGAAAGAGAAGCAAGAAGAGAAAAGCAAAAACTCAAGGAGATGAAGTATGTGGCCACCAAGAAACTCTAGTCTTTTTATGACCACAAGTGGCTTTCCCTCACCATCGATCACTTGTTTCCTAATGTGAGAAAGCCACTCAAGAAAATGTGGCCTAAATATTATAATATGAGCATGGTGGTAATAGACATGACCTAGTTTAGGCCATAAGATAAAGTAGAGCTAATGAGTGAGACTATATTGTGGTTTCCATAGATTATTTGAAAGCCTCCAATCAGCTCCAGAAGGTAAAATCAAGCTTAAATCAAGCTCAAAACACAGTAAGCCATCTAATCCTAGAGCTTAAGGCTAAAGAAAAATAAATTTCCCAACTCATTAGGGATTTGAAAGGAGTGATATCCAAGGAAGTCTTAAGGACTTTAGAAGAAAAATAACTGTGATCCAAAAGGAGCTTGATTTGGTCAAGGCATCTACCAACCTTTTGGAGCAAGAGAAGAATCTCTTGGAGAAATAGAGAAGTGACAAGGTAGTAGAGGCATCACATCTTTAGTAGAAGCTAAGTATTGTAGAGAAAAAAAAACTAACTTCCAAGTCAAGTGTAAGGCAATAGAGGATAAGGTCACCTAAATGGCCCAATAGTTAGCCCAACAACCTAAGGTAATAGGTATTGATAAAATGGTTAGGGGGATCTATGTTTCTTGATATCAAATAATTTATATCAATGTTAACTAGCTCAGACCTACACTTAGATTCATACTTGATGCACAAAAATTATGCTCAAGGATAGAGTCCTCCATTGAGAAGATCCTATTGTTAGTCTCAGCTAAGGTTCTTGAATCATAGGTGTTGATTCAAAAATTATATGATGCGATAAAAGAGACCCTTTAGGTAGATAGATTCACTGAAAGAATGATAATTATAGGGAAGGTCAAGGAGATTTAAGTTATAATAAGCCCACTCTAAAATGTAAAAATGTACTGAATCTCTTAAAAGAAGGGGTAAAAGGCATGAAAGGAAAAGTTAAAGGTTTGGTTCATTTAGGACTCCCTTTCCCTTTCCATAATGACACCACTATCCTAATGGAAGAATAGATACAAAATCTACTGGTCAAGAAACAAAATGATCAGACTATTTTTTAGTCTTTGGGTGACTCTTCAAATGTTAATGAGGTGGAGTCAATTTTGGATCTAATAACCAAACTGGAGTACTAGTTGCATTTCATGGTGTAAGGTCTCTAATCCTTTTCTCATAAGGAAATCATTGAGCTAGATAGATATTTTCAAGCTCTACAAAATCAAGAGTACCTGATAGAGGTAGAATGGACTAGGTATCAGATGTCACTACAAAAGCTCTAAGGGAATAGTAATATGAATTACAATTTTGGGTTTCTTTTAGGTTGATTAAGGCTAAGGATTCTTCCATGAAGACATGGATCCCCAAGTGAGCTACCATAACGATAGAATTATTTTCTACATGGTTTTATTTTTCTTGAGACTCTCGTATTTATCTTTGGTTATGAACCAGTAACATCCTAAAATTTTCAAGGCCAAAAAGCCTAAGTATTGAAGAAACATGTGAGGGGTTTCCATGTGTTGTTTTGATAGTAATTTTTCTTAAAGGAATGAAAAGGAGACTTTAGCTTATGCATGACAGACATGCGGTTCAATGACATTCATTTTATCAAAATAGAAGTCCCAATAGTGATTGAATGGTAAGTGTTAATCCTTATGGGGTGGTGAAGCTTGGATAAAGTTTTTGAGGCTCAAAACATGTAGATCAAATCCAATTTTCACCTTGATGCTCCATAAAAAGGAAAAGGAGTCTTAACAAGCCTCTATTTAGTATGAGACTGACATGTGGGTAAATTCCTTTTTTTTAATTGTAAGGTAGCAGGAGAAGATGCACATAGACGGTATACACATGTCACCCCCTTACTCCTTAAATCCAAAGAAAATATCACAGACTTATTACCTTGAAAAGGGTTTCCACATGTAGCCTATGGATGGTAGGAATGGGATCAATGGCTCAAATTGGGATGTTTTATCGAAAGGTGTTGAACTTCCAAAAATTGTTAGTGCTAACGGCGAAGAAAAGGAAAGAAAAAGAGTCTCTAAATTTATAAAAGGCTATAGAAGACCCCACATATTCATGTTTAAAGGCTTCATGATTAAATTATCATAGATCAACATCTAAAATGGAATGAGATGGATAGTTAAGAAGAAATATTAGAAGTAAGCCTCAGGTTGTTTAGCGCCAACAGCTTACAGTTTCTTAGATTTGGATTTTACAGACAAATGATTAGACCCTAGAAAAATGGTTATGATCATGATGGTTTTCTTTGGGCTATAATTAGTGGATTAAATGGGATTTTTAAAGAGGATGAATACAAAGTTTTAGTAGCTAGACTAATATAGAGTCTTAAGAGCTAGTTTTGAGAGCATTTGACTACGTTAACATTTGCTTCTCATCAGAAATTGAAGATTGTATTATATGCATTCTTCCATGTGTAATTTATTCATATATGAAGAGAGAGTGATGTTCTATAAAATATATTAAAATTTTTAGCATTGATTCTCATTTTTTATATGCATTTTTTTAGTTTCACATAAATATTGAGATTATTAATCGTGTTGTATACTCTTTAATCTTTTCAAGAAAATTTGTTGAAACTAATATAGTGTTTTTAGGCTAGAATTTGATCTAAGTTACTTGTTTATTGTACAAGCCTTTGGTTAGTCTATAAGTCATTACTAGAATTATTGATCATGCTTTGGACTCTTTAATTCTCTTTAGTAAAGTCTATTAGTACTCTTCACTATGCTCTTCTAGTAAATGAATCCAACCTTGGTGTATAGCCTTAGTAGTTTAGATACTTTTTTTATGTGTTGTTTTTATCCCCTTTACACCAAACCCCAAGAGAAGAGCTAGCTTCTTTACAACCTAGAGTTGGTTTTGAGGGTCAATTCCCACATCTTTGAAACTTCCCATGACTTTGGTGATTAGTTTCAAAATTAAACATCAACAAGTCCTTATTAGGGTTTTAGAGAGGTTTAACATAGGTTTCAGTGTTAACAATTATTCATAAATGATTTCCCCTTATATATAAAACTAATGACTATAGTTATTATATATGACCAACCCCATATACACTTAATATATCAAGTTCTCATGCATAGGTTACACATCCTAATAATCATTTGAAAAACCTTCTCAAGTAGAGAACCCTTCATTCTGTGCACTCAAGAGACCGTAGAACACATTTTCCTACCTTATCCTTCTAACTTTGACCTAAAACTTCATGATCAAACTTTAAACAACATAACTTACCTCTGAAAATGATTATATGAGATCATACACCTTGAACTATGATCATGACCCCTCATTAGGCCACACTCTCTCTCTTTTATTGCTTAGACCTTGACCTACAAATCACATTAGGCCTAGAAACTAGCCTTCATTCCTATTTCCATGTCATATCCACCTCTCTCACATACTCAATAAACCTCTCTCATTCTTATAAATAGTCATAAGTCCTTCACATGCCTTGACAATAAACCATTATACCTCATTAGGATAGGCAAGGTCTAATAGTGGTCTATCTGTAGACTTGACCTATAAGTCCTAACCATATAGGCTCAACTTGAGACTAAAATGAGTGATACAATGCCTTATATTAATTATCAAGAAACCTTATAAAACCTCTCATGATTTTGTGCATTCATGTCACCAAGACATCATGACCCTTCATGCAAAATATTAGGCATCCTATGCACATAACTTCTCAAGACACTTACTAGGCTCAAGCACTTAACAAATTTGAAAATAAGGACCTTCCATGTTGACCTTCACATAACTCATGTATTAATAATAACATATTAAAACCATTCATTACACTCTTAGAATCACTACAAAACTGATCAATATTCTCTCTCATTTCAACATTCGTCAATGACCTCATGTAGACCTTTCTCGATAGTCTTTAACATCAATGCCAAAACTCAATAATGAGAAAAATTATGAAGTAAAAAATGGATAGAGTTAATTCAAGTTTTTTTATGATTTATCATGAATTATGAGTTTGTGGTTTGAAGGAAAAGGCATGGAAAGTGGTTTTGGTGTCTCCTGAGTGCACAAAATAAAGGTATGTAAACCCAAAAATGAATTTTAAGTGTTTTTTGGAATGTGTAAAATTTTCGTTTAAACTTGAGATAGTAAAAATTTATTGGGACGGGTCCTATCTAATATATATATGCATTGGTTTTGGATTTAATGGGAATTTCCTTATGGACAATCATTAACACCAAAACCTATGTGAAACCTCCCTAAAATCTTAATAAGTACCTGATGTAGAATATGTTGCTAAAATAATATTGGAATGGATTGATATTATTATTAAACCTATTATATCTTTTATTTGACTCTCTCAAGAACCTCTAGGTGGTGTTGAGTTGTCAGGTGGGTAAGAAGACCCTATAGGCAAGGGTTTGCTTGTGAAGAATTTATCGTAGCAGTCAAAAGTTGTATTAGTCAATAAACAAAAATGGATGGAAGAAGGATATAGAGACTCATAATACATATAAATGAAGTTTTATTTATAGGTTACACCCTTAAAATATGCTAAATTGGTCTTCTAGGTTAACTAGTTGTAGACATACCTAATAGTGTAAATAGTGTAAAACATAGGCAATAGTGAGAAGATGAATTTGAGTATGTTTTAATGGTAGAATGATGAATATAGGTACATGGATAATTTTTATAGGAATTTTATGTCTTATTAACTCTTTGAAAAATATTTTAAGGTTAGGGAAAGAGATGAAAATTTTGAATCCATAATGGCTTGTCTGGTTCAGTTTAGACTGTGTAATATAGGCTCAAGAAATTTGTCTACAAGAATAATATTTTCCATTTGAACACATTATATTTCTATATTATAATGTTTTGGATATATCATATGATTATTTAGATGACTCATAATTCATGGATCATGTCTACATAGTTGTTATAGGTATAAGTCACCATGATTATGTTTTGAGTATTTTGACAGTTCTGAGTGAGTGTTGTGATGAGTTGATCTTGAAGTCTCAAGCTTGGAGTGAAAGTGTCTATTTCACTTTTTTAATTACCCTAATATCATGTAAACTTTTTATATGTAATTTTTTATCATTTTTTATTGTCTTAAGTGTGTTTTATCTTTGATATGAAAAGGTAGACTTCTTGGTGTATATAGGCCTAATAAGACTAAGTATTATTCAGGGCTTTATGAAGGATTTGGACCTAAAAGGTGTTATGGATATCAGATGATGTTTTATAGGGTATTTTGGGATGTTTTTTATATTATTATTTCATTTATATATGTTTAATTATTTTCAAGGTATCACATGGTAACATGTTGATAAGAAGGACTAATGCAATTAGGACTCCATGAGACCTAAAAATGAAATGAGCCCTAATTGAGTCATAACAGACCAAAAAGGACTAAAAATTCATTTTAATCATGTTTATTATATGTAATAAGACCTATTATATGGCTTACCTAACATTTTAATGGTGTGTGGCTGACCAAGTGGTATATGAACAATATATGAATATATATACAAGGCATTTTAGGCCTATTTAGGTAAGCTTAGAGTAAGTGAATGGATTGATAAATTAATGAGCCTAAGGAGTTTTTCAAACATTTTTTAAACCCTAAATAAAGAGTAGAGAGGAATATCATGAATATCATATAGGAATTATGTAGTTGAAGATCAAGGTCCTATGACCTATTTATTCTTGAAGAGGGCTAGTTGAGCAAAGAAGCCTAGAGGCAATTTTGAGAGAGATCAAGTGGAGTAGAGTTGGAGTGATCATTTTCTATTGAGAAGATATTAGAGATGCATCAGATATGTATTATTTATGTATGATAGTGTATGGATTTTAGATATGATATAGAGATATTTTAGTGTAAGAATAGAAGAAATAATTGTGATTAGCTAAGTTGGTGCTTGGTCAAAGAGGGAGTTGAAGCTTATTTACAAGTTGATTCCTGAAGAATTGGTCTTTGTAGAGATGTTTATTGGTAAAGAGGTAGTTATATATACATTGTAGGTTTATTATTACAAAATTTTCCTATAACTAAGTTAGTTCTTCGTCATAGGGGTTTGTATCCTCTTAAAAAGTAGGTGCTTGATAAATCTAGGGTTGGTGTTCCATGTTGGATTGGTGCTCAGCTAAATTTGATACATTTTATTATAGTTTAGTTTTTCTAAGATTTTTTTAGTGGGTTTTATTCCCCATGAGGGTTTCCCACATATGTGATGTTTTATCTTGTTTCATGTTCGTGTTATTGGTTTTAAATGAATTAGTAGATCACTAAGTTACTTTGAATGCCTCATGAATGTTTAAGCGCAATTAATTGAATTTTTTTGAAGATTGATACACCAACCTAATCATTGTGCTTAAAAAAATTGGTACCATATCTTGGTCCTTTGAAGTAGTATTAACAAATTGAAGGAGATAATTGAAGCACAAACATGTCTAGTCAACAAGTAAAAGAATGATTTCTCAACCAATAAGACTCCTCTCTTAAATGGGACTAACTATGAATTTTAGATCATCTAAGTGAATACCTATCTAATTTCCTTGGGTTATGAAATATGTAAATCTATTGTTAATGGATTCAATCCACCCTCTACATCACTATATGATGTGACAAGTAATAAGGCATGTGAGAACAACTCCAAAGTAATGAATGTCATCATGTGTGGTATTTTAGAAGTAAAATTTGTGATGTTCATGTATTGTGATATAACCAAAGGGATTTAGGAAAATTTGTAGACCATATATGAAACAGACACCAAAGTTAAGTTGGAAAACTTGTAGACTCACTGAAGGCAATTTGAAATCTTGAGAATGAAGGAGGATGAAAACATTGCATGTTATCTATTGAGAGTAGATGAAGTGGTAAATGTTATTAGGGGCCTAGGAGAGAAGTTGGAAGAATCAAAAATAGTAAAAAAGGTATTAATATCTTGTTAAGGTGTGGAGCCTAAAAGCTTCACATATGAGTGCATTACCAAAGTTGCAGGTTTACACAGCCACCGGCGTCGGTCAAGAGCGACCGACGTCGGTCCAATATAGTTGAAGAGATGCCGGCATCGGTAGATGATTGGCCGACGTCGGTCATAGGCAAGCAGGCAGGAACCAACGTCGGTTACCTGTGCGTCTATAATGCTATTTTTGAGGACAGAAGCGAGTGTTTGCATGATGAGTTTAAGTCTTAGTCTTAAGTTCGCATTTCTATTATTAGTAAGATTGTTTTTAGAGCCCTTGTTCAAGAGGCTTAACTATTGGTTGTAAGTGCATGCTCAAGTCTCCTAATTCTATATGTAGAATTAGATCTTCTTAGCTTATTGTGATTATTATAGTAGTTCATTATATGTGAATATTGAAAAATAGTACAGAGTTGTATCAATCCAGGTTGTTGGAGTTGATTGTACTTGAGAGAGAGAGAGCTCTTAAGGGATAGAGATCTAGAGAGAGATATTGTGCATCTAAGAGAGGTGTGGAAGAAAGAAGTTTCTTTAATTGTATTACTTTTGTAAAGAGTTTAATACAAGTTTTCAGGGTGGTTTCTTGTATCTCTTGTTCTTTGCTATTATCTAATTCTAGTTACTTATCTATCTGATTTAATTTCGTGGTTTATTGCTTTCATAAGTGTAATCATATTATTGGTTGATCCCCAACAAGTGGTATCAGAGCCTTGGTTGTAGGTTTAATGTTTGATATCCAATAATTGGTATCAAAGCTTAGGTTTACTAACAGGTGGTCTAGATCTATGTAGTGTGTATTGACTACAGGTTGCTCACAGGATTTTCTGCAGGGATTTTTGTTTGAGTGGGAGAAGCAATGGCAGATGAAAGTAAACTGAGAATGGAGAAGTTCAATGGCAAAAAATATCAACATTGGAGAATGTAGATAGAGGACTATATGTATCAGAAGGATCTATACTTACCATTAGGTGGGATTGCAAAGAAGCCCACAGACATGGAGGATGAAGAATGGGAAGTTCTTGACAGAAAGGCTCTGGGGTCTATAAGACTAAAGCTAGCATTTACTGTGATATCTAATTTATCATAGGCAAAAATAATGGTAGAGTTGATGACTACTCTAGCAAATTTGTACGAAAAACCCTCAGCTTCTAATAAGGTATATCTTATGAAGCAACTATTCAATTTACATATGCAGGAAGGTGGATCTGTATCTAATCAACTGAATGATTTCCATGGTATTGTAAATCAATTAAGTTCAGTCAAAATTATATTTGATGATGAAATAAAAGCTCTTTTAATATTATGTTATTTGCCTGAAAGCTGGCATAGCTTAGTAATGGCAGTTAGCAATACTGCATCTGCATCAAATATTTTAAAAGTAGAGGATGTTGTTAGTGTTATCTTGAATGAGGAAATTCGCAGGAAAAGCACAGAAGAGACATCTGGGAATGCTTTAGGTTTTGAGAGCAAGGGAAGGCAAAAAGAGAAGAGCAAGAAAGGGAGATCAAGATCCAAGTCTAAGGGGAAAGGTAGATCCAAATCCAGAAATGGCAGAAGGCCATAATGCTAGAATTGTGGAAAGATGGGGCACATAAGCAGAGATTGTTGGTTGAAGCCTAAGGAGGACAATCAGCACGAAGGAAAAGAAGAAGCAAAGGTTGCAGGTATTGCACAAGATGCTTTAATATTCTCTTTGCATAATAATATAGAATCTTGGGTGTTATATTCTGGTGCATCTTTTCATGCTACGCCTAATAGGGAATATTTTTGTGACTATATCCATGGAGATTTTGGAATAGTATATCTAGGGGATGATGACCCTGTAAAATTATTGGCAAATGTAAAGTGTAGCTGAAAATGTAGAATGGCAACACATGGGTGTTGAGAGAAGTTATGCATGTTCCTAGCTTGAAGAGAAATTTGATTTGTACAGGAAAGTTAGGGGATGAGGGTTGTACAGTAACTCTCACAATAGAATCTTAGAAGGTGACCAAGGGTGCACTTGTTATGGCCAGAGGTAAGAGAGTAGGTACTCTCTATTTGTGTAATTGTGTTACTAAAAATTCTCCTTCTGTATTATCTACCTCAGATGTGGATGTGAAATTGTGGCACTCAAGGCTTGGCCACATGAGTGAGAAGGGGATGTCAATTCTTAAGTCTAAAGGTAAGCTCTCAGATTTGAAAAGCATGGATCTAGAATTTTGTGAGCACTGTGTATTTGGAAAATAGAAAAGGGTTAGTTTTCTCAAGACTGGGTCTACAAAGAAGAAGCATAAGTTATAGCTTGTTCACACAGACATGTGGGGACCGGCTCAGGTAGCTTCTATTGGAGGATCGCAGTACTATGTTTCGTTCATAGATGATGCTACAAGAAAGGTACGGATCTACTGTATTAAGAAGAAATCTGATGTATTTGAGACTTTTAAGATTTGGAAAGCTATGGTTGAGAATGAAATAGGCAAAAGATTAAAGTGCCTGAGATCTGACAATGGTGAAGAGTTTTGCAGTTATAAGTTCAACTGGTATTGTTACATGCATGGAATCTATAGGCAAAGGATGGTTCCAAGGACACCTCAGCAGAATGGTATTGCTGAAAGGATGAATAGAACAATCATGGAGTGTGCAGGATGTATGAGATTGCATGCTGGTTTGCCTTTAGAGTTTTGGGTAGATGATGTTGACACTGCAGTGTACCTGATTAACAGAGGACCCTCTACAGCTCTAGATGGTCGAATTTCAGAAGAGGCTTGGACAAGTAGAAAGGTAGATCTCTCTTTCCTCAAAGTTTTTGGTTGTGAAGCCTTTGTGCACGTAGATAAGGAAAATAGAAATAAGCTCGATGCTAAATCTATGAGGTGCACATTTATTGGCTATGGCTCAGATGATTTTGGTTTCAGATTTTGGAATCTAGGAACTAACAAGATAATTAGGAGTAATGATATTATTTTCAATGAAAAAGTGATGTATAGTGATCAGCTAAAGAAGCTGAATCAATCTGGGTAGAACAATAGTGAATTGGAGGAGGTGATGGTCCAAAATGAGCTCGCGGGAAAAAGAAATAATCACTTGCATGAAAATATAGAGACCGACGTCAGCAGGATAAGAACCAGCGTCGGTAGAACAGAAACTGATGTCGGTCATACAGAGATTGATGTCGGTAGGACAAGCACCAGCTTCGGTCAGGAAGAGCCATGTCGGCTAGTAATAGGTCTGGAGGTGATCGAGGTCGATCACTGTCAAAGAATTTGGGTGGACAGCGTGTTGTGAACGAGTCTAAAACACCCATCAGGAGGTTTGAAAGGGTAAGTAAGCCTCCAATTAGATATTCTCTTTCATTACACTATTTATTGCTAACTGATGGTGGAGAACCAAAGAGTTTTGAAGAAGCAATACAGGTGGAGTCCAAGAGTCAGTGGGAGCATGGCATGGTTGAGGAGATGGAGTCCTTAAGAGAGAACCAAACATGGGATTTGGTTGTATTGCCAGCTAGTAAGAGAACACTGAAGAACAGATGGACCTACAGGTTAAAAAAAGGTGAGAATGGATAGATGAGATATAAGGCTAGATTGGTAGTGAAAGGATTTACACAAAAGCCAGGTATTGACTTTGGTGAGATTTTTTCTCCTATTGTTAAAATGACTTCTATACGGATTGTACTATCTTTGGTTGCTGTTGAGGATTTGCATCTTGAGCAGCTAGATGTTAAGACAACATTTCTTCATGGAGATTTTGATGAGGAAATCTATATGGAACAACTGGAAGGATTTGAGGTCAAAGGTAAGGAGAAGTTAGTGTGCAGATTGAAGAAAAGCTTGTATGGCCTCAAGCAAGCTCCTAGACAGTGGTATTTGAAATTTGACAGGTTTATGACTGAGCATGGCTACAGTAGGTGTCAATCTGACCATTGTGTGTATTTTAAGAGATTGGATAATGGTAGATTTATTATTCTATTGTTGTATGTAGATGACATGTTGGTTGTAGGATCACACATGCAGGATATCTCTGAGCTTAAGATGAAATTAGCTCAAACGTTTGCTATGAAGGATTTGGGAGCAACAAATAAAATCCTTGGCATGAGCATTAAGAGAGACATGAAAAATCATAGGTTGATATTGTCTCAAGAGGATTATGTGGACAAGGTGTTGAAATGGTTCAATATGCAGGATGATAAACTGGTAAGCACACCTTTGGCTGGACATTTTAAGTTGAGTAAAGAACAATGTCCTAATTCACATGATGAGGTAGAGTACATGAGTAAGGTTCCATATTCTTTCATAGTAGGGAGTTTGATGTATGCAATGGTGTGTACTAGACTGGATATTGCCCAAGTAGTGGGAGTTGTAAGTAAGTATATGTCAATCCAGGTAAGGAACATTGGAAAGCAATTCAATGGATCCTTAGATATCTGAGAGGAACTAGCTATAAGCACTTGTGTTATGGAGGTTCAGATACTTCTCTACATGGTTATGTAGATTCAGATATGGCAGGTGATTTGGATGGAAGGAGGAGCACTATAGGTTATGTTTTCACTATAGGTGGAACGTCGGTTACCTGGATATCTAAGTTGCAGAAGGTTGTTGCCTTGTCAACTACAGAAGCAGAGTATATTGCAGCCACAAAAGCTAGCAAAGAGATGATATGGATGACACGGTTCATGGAAGAGCTTGGAAGGGAGAATGGGAGTTGCAGATTATACAGTGATAGCCAAAGTGTAATCTATTTGGCTAAGAATTCAACCTTTCATTCAAGAACCAAGCACATACAGCTAAGGTACCACTTCATACGACAGGTATTGGAAGATGGTGATTTGAAGCTGGAGAAGATCCATACAGATAGGAATCCTACTGATACGTTAACCAAGCTGGTTACAAAGGAGAAGTTGAATCTTCATTCAACCTCTGTTGGTCTTCATGATTGAGCTAAAGATGGAGGAGCTAGAAGATGTTATTGTACAGGTACTGGTGCAGCTGTTTATGTCCAAGTGGGAGATTGTTAAGGTGTGGAGCCTAAAAGCTTCACATATGAGTGCATTACCAAAGTTTCAGGTTTGCACAGTAACCGGCATCAGTGAGGAGCGATCGACATTGGTCTAGTGTAGTTGAAGAGACATCGGCATCGGTAGATGATCAGCTGACGTCGGTCACAGGCAAGTAGGCAGGAACCGGCGTCAGTTACCTGTGCATCTAGAATGCTATTTCTGAGGACATAAGCGAGTGTTTGCATGATGAGTTTAAGTCTTAGTCTTAAGTTCATGTTTATATTATTAGTAAGATTATTTTTAGAGCCCTTGTTCAAGAGGCTTAACTGTTGGTTGTAAGTGCATGCTCAAGTCTCCTAATTCTATATGTAGAATTAGATCTTCTTAGCTTAGTGTGATTATTGTAGTAGTTCATTATATGTGAATGTTGAAGAACAGTACATAGTTGTATCAATCCAAGTTGTTGGAGTTGATTGTACTTGAGAGAGAGAGCTCTTAAGGGATAGAGATCTAGAGAGAGATCTTGTGCATCTGAGAGAGGTGTGGAAGAAAGAAGTTTCTTTAATTGTATTCCTTTAGTAAAGAGTTTAATACGAGTTTTCAGGGTGGTTTCTTGTATCTCTTATTCTTTGCTATTATCTGATTCTAGTTACTTATCTATCTGATTTAATTATGCAGTTTATTTGTTTCATAAGTGTAATCATATTGTTGGTTGATCCCCAACATATCTCTAACATCTAGGTTTTATTCAAAGGTGTCTATTATGGAAGAGATAAAATACCTCAACATACTATATATGGATGAGCTTCATGGCATCTTGATTGCTTATGAAATGAGTACAAGTAAAGGAATAGCTTCCAAGAAGGAAGTTACATTCAAAGCTGAGAAGAAGTCACAAGTTAAGAAGGCCAAGGATGATATTGATACAAGCATTGATGATGACAAGATATAAGCCATTTTGTCAAAAAATAATAAAAAGTATCAAATAAATATAAGGGAAAGTTTCCATTTAAATGCTTTAATTATGTTAATATTGGTCACTTTACCTCTAAATTTACTAACAAGGATACGACTGATCATGATGAACAACATGATGAAATCTTAGAGATGATAAAACATCTATAAGCTTAACAAGATATAAAAGGGTTTTAGGAAGTATGAAGACAATAAAGGGTCATTTAAGAATAAGAGAATTTTCTATATCAAAGAAGACAGTAGTTCATTTGATGTAAGTGACTCTAGTACATATAATAGTGATGGTGATAAGAATGACCATGATAGAAATGAAACCTTATTCATGGATATAAAAATAGACAATGAAGATTATTCAAACTGTAAAATCCTTGTGAATGATGAAGAATCCGATGAATAAGAGGAGAAAGTGAACCTTGAGGTATAATTTTTGAGTGCTCTAAAGGAGTTGAAGTTCAAAAGAAGGAATAATTAGAAACTTAGATCATTGGTTAAGAGTTATGAGGATAAAATAAATCTATTTGAACAGACAAAGAAACAATACCAATGAACATGAGGAGATAATCAAACCATTTAAAACTCAGATTGAAATTGTCACTACAATTCTTAAGACCAAGGAGGAAGAATGCATCAAGTTTGGAATAGAAATGGAGTCCTTAAAGGAAGATTTGGATCAAGTAACAATCAAGTTGAAGATACATCAGAGATTTGAAAAGAAGATTGAAATTCTTTGTGATATTTTGAGTATTCCAAGGTCTTCACATGACAAAATTGGTTTTGGGTTCAAGGAAGAAAAAAATTAGAACAAGGAGAGTCAAATCTCAAAGACCTATGTAAAATATCTCAAATTTGAGACTCAAAGTGATCATCAAAAAGTCAACAGTACCAATATGAAAGTCAACATTAAGACACCAATCGGGCATCCCAATGAAATGAGGTATTCTAATTATTTTAATGGTCATTTTTTTTCTTGTCATAAATTTGGTCATAGAGCACATTATTATAGAATAGTCTCAAGGGATGAGTTATCATGGGACCATGGGAGAAGTAGTGATCAATCAAGAGGTAAGTATAGTAATGTTGTTTGCTACAGTTTTCATAATATGAGACACATTACAATATTATATCCTAATATATTTATAAGGCCCTCAAGACTTAAAAAGGTATATGGAGATCCTATAGTGCAAAAAAAGGGTTAAAAATTGGTATGGAAACCAAAAAAAATTATGATTGATCATATTGAGCCTAAGATTCAAAATGGATTATTATCTAAGATAGAGCAAGGATCATAAGTGAAGGAATTTAAAGAACACTTGTTATATGCATGTATTGGTAAAGCAATTAAAGATAAGAAGAAGGATGACAAGGTGTATAAGTTGAATGCTTTAGTCAAGCCTAAATGGATTGTAAGGAGAGACTATCAGTCTCATGATTTCAAAATGGATGAGAAGAGTGATTTGGAGATCTAGGAATCTCTTGAGTTTATAGAGTTTTGAGATCCGTATTAAAAGGGGTGACTCCATTAGTATTCATGGAGAGACTCCTCTATCATTAGAAGCATGAGATTACAGTCAAAGAAGAATTCATCTTGAGAGGATTATAGGATTATTTGTGTTGTAATGTATGAAGTTAATTTATTTATAACTTGTATGTAGATGATAAGGTGAAAGGAGTTTAGTTAGTATAAACATTGATTCTATAGATCAGTTTATGTGGAGTCATGGTATGAAATAAAAGTCTGAGTATAGGATTATGTCTAGAGATATATGGAATATGGATTGGTCTACAATATCAATATGGTCATAGAGATAAGTTGGATATTGTTGAAAGAGTTGGAATTGTGATGAAAGGCTGTGTAGTTGATTAGTTTATGAGAGGTAAGTAAAAACTTATTCTATGTTTCTAATAGTTGATAAATTGATTTTTGCTGAGAATTAGTTCTAGTATCAAGATGTTTGAATGATGTTGAGAATGGTATATGAGTCTTGGTGACTCATATGATGAGGACAAAAGGGGGAGCTAATTATATAATTAATTAGCTTTAAGAGCATATGAATAATGGTCTATGTTAGAGAAGGTATACATAAAACATGAACATAGGTTGAAGAATGTGATCAAGACTAAGAGCATGTTTGTATGATGCTTCATAGACTCTATGATCCTATTACCAAAAGGGGACAATGAGATTATAAAGGGAAAAAGTTTAGAATGGGGAGAAGTATCCTATTTAGATATGTTTATAAGAGTGGTTTCCATCTTTTGAGTCAAGATGAGAGTATGGATTATGGGGAGCTTTTTAGATCTATGTTGTGTAGTGTCAAGATAGTGATAAGAAGAATGATTTATTGAGGTACAATTCAAGTATTCTAGAAGTTGTCTACAACAACTGGTATGAGCCTAAGGTTAGGATTTTTTTATCATTTCATTATGTTGTTTATTTAAATTTAGGCTCAAAAATTAGATGGAAATTTATGAAAGACCCTTTCTCATTAATCTCAAAAGGGGGAGAAAGACCAAATGGAAAAAGTATCATTTTGAAGTGATTTTAGATTATAGTGTGTTTGCCATTAATGTGTTTCAAATCAATGACAAAAGGGGAGTTTTTTGGGATGTTAGTGTCATTGATGTCAAAAGGGTACATCATTTAAAGGAATAATGATCATTGATGTCAAAGATGTATCATGTCACAGTTAATGTTAGGGTTGATGGCAAAGGTGACTAAGGATAGATGGAAATATTTGATAAGTCAAGATACATAAGAGTGTGATCATGAGAGTTTTCATGAGGTCATTCATGAAAGAGAGAGTGTTACATGGATGATAATTATCATGAGTGTTGTTATCATGGAAGTTACAGGTCATGGAAGCATACTGTATGAAGAGGTCTGTATAAGTCATTGATGTCATGATATAAAGAGGTATGTGCAAATAGATGTATGTGCATAGTGTGGTATAGTTATGAAATTAAGATTTTTAGGGTGAGACATGTAAATTAAACATAGTGAAATTAATTAACAAAGGAATGTGATGAGATAATGAACATTGTGAGAGATGTCAAGTC
Organism: Torreya grandis; assembly: GCA_037957365.1. NCBI lineage: Eukaryota > Viridiplantae > Streptophyta > Pinopsida > Cupressales > Taxaceae > Torreya > Torreya grandis. The sequence goes on along the minus strand of JARHVA010003354.1, from coordinate 1,611,626 downwards.
ATATGAATCTTGGTCATGTGGTTTTAGGTATGTATGAGGTTGTGGAAAATTTTTGTCATCAAAAAGAGAATGATGAAATGATATGAGTTTGTTTTGATGTATTGTGTCTACTTGTTTGATTTTTTATTGAGGTAATGACATGGAAGGAATAGATCAAGGTGTCAAGTGCATTAGAAGTTTGAGCCTAGTCATGGCATGGTGAAGGTATGAGTTGGTGGCATGATGAGGTGAGTGAACATAGATATGTAAGAGGTTGTATGAGAATGATAATAAGTGTGGATTCACTCATAAGTGTTTTTAAGTGAGTCTTTGAAGGTATGTCCTTCAATCTTGGTATGTACCTATACCATTCTTTAGCCCTACCTAGCCAAACGACACATGAGGATAATATTTCAAGGTGAATGTGTGAAGAAGAGCATGGATAGAGGTAAGTAAAGTTATTTCAAGAGTGATCATGAATTTTGAGTTATGGTTTGAAATAAAAGGAATTTAAATTGGTTTTGAGGTCTCTCAAGTGCATAAAATGAAGGTATTCAAACTCAAGAAAGACTTTTAGGTGTTATTTGGCATGTGTAACCTTTGCATGAGAACCTGAGATGTAAAGGAGATATGGGGAATGATCCTAGATAGTATCTATAGGCATTATTTTTTTATTTAAGGGGAAGTCATTTATGAATAATCGTTAACACCAAAACTTATGTTAAACCTCCTTAAAACCCTAATAAGAACCCAATGTAGGAGATGTTTTCCAAATCAGCTCAAAATGGATTGAAATGCTTAGGAAACCTATTGCATCTTGTAGTGGACTCTCTTATCACCTTATAGTGGTATTAATTTTTTAGGTGAGTAAGAATACCCTATATTAAAAGGCTTGTTTGTGAAGAATTTACTATAGCATTCAAAAGTTACATTGGTCAATAAAAGCAAATGGATGGAAGAAGGAGCTAACGACTATTAGAACACAACTATCTTACTAAGAGTGAGGTGAATTAGTATATTGACTAAATTAGTCCTTTTTAAATACCTTTTAAAAATAAACTAGAAAGGATATGTAGATTAAAACATATATCCAGAGATCACAGACACAAAAACACATAACACTATATGTGTACATGGAAAACCCAATATGGGAAAAACCATGGTCAAAATAGTTGTTAGAATTTACTATAATAATCCAACGTCCTAGTCAATAACTCATTGGTTACACATTTAATGGAACTAACCATAAGGAGACACCAATCCCCTGCTTTAAAAGCACCAACTCTAAGGAAGCAACAACTCCCTGATTTAAGAGAACCAACTCTAAGGAAGCACAAACTCCCTAACTGAGAACCAACTTAGATTATGTGATGGCACCCACCAATAGGATCTATATTGAGAAACAACTCTAGATTATAATCAAGAATCATAAATGAATTTAATCTCAATTTTCCATTATAGGTTTGGTCTATAATTGCTCATACTCTACACATCTCTTTTCTCTTCTCTTCCACTCTACCCCTCTATCTTTATATATATATATATATATATATATATATATATATATATATATATATATATATATTTTCTACATACTTCATTTCTCTTTGCAACCTCTTCTCTTCTATTTTGGTTTTGTGTCTCTTATATTTCTTTGTTTGATACAATTTAACTATACCAGTATCAATAATATTATATTTTACCTATATCCTAGATGACATATATATAATTAATTAATCTTGGTTTCGTATATCATAGGTGATCACACTAGTTTTATAACACATCATGCTCAGTACTATAATCAATTCATATTTATTAAATAACTAGTTTCCTGCATCTCAAACTCATGCTCCATCACCATGATTCTTGGTATTAGTACTATTTACAACATATACTAGACTTTGGTTTTGATGCACATGCATCATTACATAAATTTGATCATCATCATAATCAAACTCATTATATGTGTCCTATTTTATGTCTTAACAACAAGTTCCTACATATTCCATCATTTCACCATTGGGATGAACATATATTTAAATATCGATAGTTAATGTTAATTTTGGTGCCATAATCTAATGGTCATTATTCATTATAATCAACCTTAAATGGTGTTTGTTAGATCAATATTTGATATACATATGTGCTCTTTTAGATCTTTGTATGTTTCCAGAATTAACTTTTCAACTTTAAAATCTATTCATTTATATTTCTAATTTGAGCTCCCATGTGTTGTTGGATATTTAAATTATTAAAAACTTTACTTCTATCTATCATTACACATCAAGCACTTGGTATGATCGCACTACTTCCTAAGACTTTAGACCACTTATGCTATGTTTATCTTATCAAATTAGCTTGGTCTTTAACTAACCTCTATCTCATTAAACATTGAGCACTTTATCCCATTAGGTCAACTCGCTTTTTTATATCTTCATTACATGATAAACTACTCACCATTAAATATTATTACAAGCTCAAACTTCATCTCTGATGAGTTATTGTGAATGTGACAATTAGAACTAGTGCATGTATTCTTCACATTGTTATTAGTTCATGTTATTGAGACACATGGCATTCTCATGTTGCTAATTAACTTTGACTTTGAACCACATCTTAGATTTTTTTTTCAATCTTTTTTATTTTGAAACTTGTCACTAACATGTTTACTCATAGGTGCCTTTGAAAAAATGATTTTTTTATGCTTTGTTTGATCTTTGACATATGATTAAATGCTAACCATTAGATATTCTAATAAGCTCAAACATTAAATTGTGCAAATTTGACTAAGTATGGGGACCATCTCAATTTTTTGGAAGGCTAACTTTGCACCATCATATATTTTTATTCACTCATCTACCTATTCTAAAATTTATAACATATAAACTAGGCATGAGAATGATCAAACCCATATGCTCATCTCTTCATGAATCTTTTATATGTGATAGATATAATGCAATTAATTTGGTCACTCATATTCTTATACCACAAAGCTAACTATTCTAAGATTTCCTAGAAGTCCAACTTTGTTCTTGCATAACTTTCGATGTGCTTCATTTCATGACCTATAATTTAGTGCATAAGATCTTCTCACATAGGGGATTCCATCCATATATTCGTTTGCTCCTGAAACTTTCATATATGTAAGATATGATATCATAAAAATTACTTATTATCTTTTCTTGTAACCTAAATAATTGAATATGGGAAAACACTATCAAAATACTTGGGAGCTCAACTTTACACATGCACATTATTTATCATGCTATATTACATGACCTGATATTCAGTGCATACAAACTGGGTAAAAAAATGAACAAACCCATATAATCATTTTATCCTAAAAGCTACATGCACATGAATGCTAACCTCATCAACATGCTTACTTGGCTCTACTTGAGCCCTTTTGAAAATTTAGCTAAGTATAGAAACTTAGTGAATTATGTCTAAGTACATAACTTTACATCCTCATATCTTCTACTCTAATTCATCACATGAATTCAAATCAGGTGCATAAAAACTAAGGAATAATGTTATCATAATCATATAACCAACTCCACCAAACTCATCCACACTAATAATGGTGACATCAACAAACTACCTATTCATATTTTCCTCTATAGACCTTTTTCACATAGTTTGACTTTTAGGTCAAACTTGGACCCTATAGGTAAAAACATGTTTTATTAGATGATATAGGGGTATAAATATATTTTCATGGGGGTATTTTATGTAATTTGATGTTATTCAATGCAATTTTAGTCTTGGTCTTAGTTACATTAGTTAATTTGTTAATTTAGAGTCAGTTAATATGCATTTGAGAGTCATTAATGCAAATAACATGTTTCCCAAGGTGCCTAGGTGTCATATTTTCATTTTAAATGTCCAAATAGTTATTTTAAATGTTAGGGATGATAATTACATCATAAAGTTTCATGTTATCTAACTGAAACTTCAAAAATAAGTTGAAAAAGAGGGAAAATGGCACTTATATGACACATAGGGAAGTATGACACATGTGGAAGATCATGGGGGATATCATAATGTTTATAAAAATAATATCCATGATTTTTTTAACATTTAAGTGTCATTTTTAATCCAAAACCATTCTACCCATCTCTTACTTTTCTAGATAGACTAAAGTGACACTCAGGTTTTTGTTCGATACAAGTAGCACAGGCAGTATCAAGATAAATTATTTCAAGAGATGATATTACAATAGGATAAATTAATCTTTATATATGTATTTTGAATATTGTACATTTATTCCTCATGAACCATTGATATAAAGTTGATTGTGTCTTTTTACTAGTTGTTTCATATACCCTATAGGTTTTGCTCAATTCTAGCATGAACCAAATGGCGATGTTAGCTCCAGAGGATTTTGTATTACTTCTCATAAGGTATCCATTCTTTATTTCATGATTAATAATGTTTTTATGAGTATATTATCCCATGATGCAAGGAGGTGTCACCATGTGTAGTTTTAGTTGGAGTGCCTCTGTTTATTGAGTGTTTTCTCATATAGGTGTCTCATACATATTGGGAATGTTGTTATAAAATGTTATAACTCATGTGACCATCTCCTTTCATTTTTGGAATTCAAGATTTCACCTATTGGATTGATTATTAGCTTGCTTCTCTCCATGGTTATCTCTTTAAATAATTTTAGTTGCAATCTCATATATAAGCTAGTTTAGCATGTCTATGAGGTTATCATGGAGATGTATTGTATGATACAATAATTTAGGAGTTAAATAAAGTAAATTTTAATGCTTATGGAGGTTTAAATTTTGATCATAATCTCTCATTTCATGCCAAGGTAGTCACTTGATACTTCTGTCTACTCTATTCACATATTATCTAGTGATTTTCATGTTGTAATAGGTATTATAAAGCTAGTTACAAGGTACAAAGGATGGATATCACACAATTGATGAAGGAGAATAAATTTTGGGCTATCTTGAATCTATTTCATCATGTTTTTAACACATTTCATTGCTCTACCAACATAATTTATTTAATGTGCATGCACAAGACCATTTGTTGATGTCATGATGGCGTAAGGAGAGGTGAATATGTGTTTCAACTCCATTTTTATCCTTGAGGTAAATTTGGAGGTTTATTAAAGGTATATGAGGTTACTTTTAATTCATTTTTTCTATCTATCCATACTCAGTACACTATTTGAGCATGGAGTTCAGGTGCTGTATGAAAGAGCTAAAACAATGTCATATCTCCTTGAGGTCTCAATATAGAAGGAAAGTCATGATAGACCTTATAAAGATACTAAAATACAAAATTAAATATGGAACCAATTTAAGAGTCAAGGACTAAGTTTATGGATTCAATCCCTAAAGGATTATAATAGAGGTCAAGGGGTTTTGAGTGACCTTCCATAGTTTGTTTCCTAAAGGTTTCAAGGCATCTAAATGGTGAAAATTGTAGCCCAACCATTTGAAAAAAACCCTAACAAGTTTTTAGGGGAAAATATTAGTGTAACATGGTTTTGTAAACCTTAAAATATGCTTCTAAACTTATTGATAAGCTTCAATGATGTCTATAGGCCTATAGTGGTGAATAGCCTTTATTACCTTTAGGAACAATATTTAGCATAAACCCACGAATGAGATGACTAGACTAGTATAATGAGACAAAATGGAACAAATGGAATCAAGAAAGGGTTGATATGGAGTCTTTTCCATTCCATGACTACCTATAGGTACCCCTCAGGGATGAAAAATGGTAACCTACAGGTGTCTCAGTCTAGTCAGATAGGTAGGGAGAAGTAGTGGTCTATGCATGGTTTGGATGAATTTTTACCAATACAAGGTGATTTTGAGGCTGGGATAGTGTTATATGTTTAAAATATAAACTTAGGAAGTATTTTACTCACCATAATCACCCTAGCCAAGCCATATGATGACCTACAATAGGGTATTATGAAAAAGTGTCTCAATGAAAGAAGAAAGGCATAGATTGAGTTCAAATGAGCCACATAGGTGAGCCCAAGATGCAATATGAGTTGCATGACCTTAATAGTATGTTTTAAGGATCAATTGACATCATGAAAATTAAAATGCCTCTGTACACACCTATAGGTATGATTGTGAGAGAGCACCCCAATCTAAATATTAATATTAAGGTTCATGCAAGATAGTGATTTGGAGGCTCATAAGGATGATATTTGTTTATATATACATGAAATAAACCAAATATGAGTTAAAAGGATCCTAATAAACTTTAAATAATCTCAAATTAATAAAAACTAACCTATAGGCCAAGGTAAAATAGGGGTCTCAGCTTAGGGACAACAGGGTACCTAGTTGGGCTATAAGGGGCATATGAGGCCAAAAAGGGAGTTTGGATGATATATGAATCATGGATAATCTCCATTATAACCTTTATAAAATACATAATATCTTGGTTATATAAAAAAATTATACATAGACCCCCCTTAAGACCTTGCATTTACCTACAACTGAGTATGCACTCTTAGTAAAGGTAGAGGTCTATCATGCCAAAAGAAAAAGAATTGTGACCATAAAATTAAAATGGATTATCATAATTCAAATGAAATATTTAAAAATTTAAATACTCTTAAAATATTATCAATCATTTTTTCCTTGCTTATACAAGGTCATAAGTATGTATATGCGACTAGGAAGTACCTTTGCCTAATGAGAAAATATGAAGAATCTACTAAAGAGAAGAGTTTTGAATGGATTTAAAATCTCAAAAAACATTAAATTAAGGTAATAATCATATTTTAACATATAAAAATCATTTAATTCATTTTTAGAGGTCACTCTTACGTTGATTTGAAGAAAATGTAGGAAAATAGGGTTTTTGAGGCCTTTTTTAGGCATATTGAGATGATTGGATACCCTAAACATGAAATTAGGAAGAAAACCCTCTAGTAAAAATGATCCTTATGAATTGGCATAGATCTTAAAATATACATTTTACCTTATAAAAAAGGATTATGCCTTTCTATTTCATCTCAGAGGTCAGCCAGTCTAGGAAAGTCAAAATTTTGGCAAAGTGACCTAATGAGTGCAAAATGAGCAAAAGATTTGAAAAGGAGTTTCGGGGACCTCATGGAAAGATATAAAAAAGTGTATGGAAGAATAATTGATGATATGGAAGCCTTATATCAATTTCATACCCCTTTATGAGTATCAAAAACTTAATTAGATATACTTCTCTTGCCTCTTAAGGACAAGGAGAATTACCATAGACCAGCATCATCTTTTTCTTTTAATTTCTCAACCTAGGGATGTAAAATTGACAAGATAGAGGCATTGTATGTGCACACTCAACCTTCTAATTTGAATTCTTGTACATTGTGTTCTTAGATGATAAAATCCACACTAGATTATATTTCATGAATCAATCATTCAATAATAAATCAATAACATACTAATTACAACTATGGAAAGTTCCTGAAGAAAATAGTAAATCAATTTGAAATGACATAATAGAAATGAATACTTAATTTCATAAATGAAAAAAATAGAATAATAACTATACTAATAGGTTAGGTTGTTTTGGCAAGGCTTCAAAAGAGGGCCCTTACTTCATTGAACTTGTGCTTCAACCTTTCCTTTCAAAATGATATATTGAACTTAGAAAGACTTTCTCATATTAAACAAATGAAACAATTGTTGCTACATGAGATCACATAAATAATTGCTCACAACACAATAGATCTATTCTATATAATTTCTCCCTATTCTCTTCTATTATATTATATATCTCTATCTCGACCTTGCTATCATATATATACAATAAGGGAGATTATCTTATTGAAAAACAAAATAGGTTACGAAGTAAAAATTGTATTTATAGGAATCTGTCCTTTACTTGAGCCATTCATCACATGGAATCATGAAATGGATATAAGACAAGTCTAATTGTTTTGGCCTTTTCCAGACTTCATTTGATTTATTGTAATGTTGTTATAACTTCTTATGGATTGGTTAGGTCAATGGATCAAATTCTATTTTATATGGCTTTGGCTACATAGTGGTTATAGGATATTTTTGTGATAGTTATTTGCTACTGTAGGATGGTTTGTGAGTGTTCCCATGAATTCATGTACTTTTCCAAACATAATTAAAGCATATCATGAGAAAAACACACTATATAACAAAAAATAAAATATTATATACTTAATTTACATAACAAAAGTCTTAACTACTCAAAGATACATGAACTAAAATGGTATGGCTGATTATAGCTATATATGGAAAAAGTCATGCAGGAAATGACTAAAAACATAAAGGGTAACTAATAAATTATGGCCAAAAAAGATGAGAAAACTTAACAAAACTAAAAATCATCACACCCCCCAATTTAATGTTTTACTTATCCTCAAGCATCAAACTTGTTCATTTCAGATTCACAAATATCCCCAAGATCAATCACCTCAGTGGCACCTCTAGAAATATGGGTGTAGAATCAATTCCTATGCTCATATAGTTTCCAGTGATTCACTTCTCTATATGCATCCAAGGGAACCATATTCTTCCAATCTAGTATGGGATACTAGAATAGGGGTAGTTAAAATATGATGCTTAGCAAATTCATTCCCATTTCACTTACAAGTAGTATGTATCTTTGGACTCTATTAAATACTTCCTTGAGATTGTGAGGAGAATATGGTTCTTTCTTAGTTCTATGGAAAATTCATGCCACCTTTACAATCATGACCTTTCTACTATAGGATTGATAGAAGTTCTCAGCCTAATAAAAAATTCTGAGTTGTCTCATAGTTTTTATGAAACCAATAATTTACTTGTTTATTCTACATCATTTCATCCCATTCATTCAATACAACCCTAGGAGTGTCAGACTATCTTCTAATAATTAGTTGGATACTCCTCTCTTTTTATTTGTATTATTTTATTTTTTCCCCTCTCTTATGTTCATTCAATAGATAAGATAAAAATGCTTTTAAAAGAACATCCCCAACATATAGGTTGGGGTTTCAATCATTTTTATATGGCACAATATAGTTGTGTAAGTAAAACTCACACAAATGTGTTTGATCCTCTTATGAGATTGCTTGATAAATTTGAAAGAAAGAGAGTGGGTCTAATAATTCACACTGTAGATCACAATAGGTCCTCATGAATTTGAATTTATACCACTACTCCTTTAGGTAAACTGAGTATACCCTAGTAGGAGGTCTATAGACCAAAATTTACTAGGTCAAACCAGCCAGGTCTTCAACCTTCCAACATAGTATGGTTATATTTTCTTCTTTTGCTCTAACCTATTAGTTTAATTTCTTATTTTAATTTTCCAAATTTCTAATTTTTTCAAACCAATAGTCTAGTCATTCCATTGCTTTAGAATACAATGAAAATGAAGGGCTATATCTGATTAGTTGATCCATTGTGACTTTGGCTGGTTGTTCGTATACTATAGGAGGTTTTGAAGTGGATGTTGTAGGATTATTTTTTTCTAATGGTTATAAATAGGAAGTTACATTAATGAGTGCTTTTTAACCATTTCCTAATTGTGCCTCTAATCTCATTATTAAATGTTTAATTTCCTTCCAATCTTGCTATAGAGTGTAAAATTCATCTTGTATTAACACAAAGATTTCTTTTTTTTGTTCTTCCTGTAAAATTTTATAATTGTGTGTTTTTTGTGTCCCCTCACGTACATGTTCATATTTTTTAAAAAAATATTATTCTTTTTAAAAACATTCCTCTTCATCATATTCTTCCATTTATTCAAAACTATATTCTTCAAAGACATCATCACTGCTAGTCATCAAAATATTAGCTTCTTATTCTTCTTCTATTTCATCAATTTATATGAAAGAAGAAGTCCTATTTTCTATTCTTCCTTTTGTTTTTCTCTTCAACCTGTGAGACCTATGAGGGGTGAATGTAACCTTAGCATTTTTAGGGGCCTTGGCTCTTGATGGTAGCTCTTCCTTAGATAATTCTCTCTTAGGTTAGAGGATCAACTTTCTCATCTTCCTTTTGATTGTTGAGGCCTTTCCTATAGGTTCTTGTGTGGCTATAGGAGATTGTGTTGCTATAGGTTCTTATGGAGCTATAGGAGGAACTTTTATTGTAAATTCTTGTATGGATGTATGAGGCACTTCTACTATAGGTTCTTGTGTTGATACAAGAGGCACTTCTACTATAGGTTCTTGTGGATGTACAAGAAGATCCTATTCTTATTCTTGTACATCCTCTGCTTCCTCAACATTAACATTTTCTTCATTTTGTGCTAGTAAGAGAAAAATATTGTAACTTAGATTGGGTCTAGTACTTTGAAAATAGTCCTGTATAATTAATCAAATCAAATAGTGATTGGAGAGGGCCTTAGGTTTACCTTTTTACACAACATCTGCCATCTTTATGAGTATGTTGAGCAAGAAATTAGGAATATTTATTGTCTTTCCTTACCATAGGTGATTGAAGAATTTGAAATGAACTCCATGCATTATGGATTGTTTTCCCTCCAAAGTGAAATACCTAAAGATGAATATTTTAGCTCTTTCCCATTTAATTGGTAAGGATAATCATGTAGTCCCCTGATTTGAGGTTTTTAGCCTTTCATTTATTCTAAAAAATATCTATCTTTACACTTCAGTGTCAAACTTTTCTTGCCAAAGGTCTCCTATTCTATGTACACCAGTTACCCTACTAATATTATTTCAATCAGGTTTATCTCCATTCCTTTATGGCCATATTGTTATTTAATGTCTCAAAAAACTCCTCTAAAACTTTCCTAATCAAGTGATACTACCCTTTTGAAATACTAAAACCATTTAAAATTTTGAAACATGGTCATATTTTTGGGGTCATTATTCAAAATAGAAATTTCAAGTGGCTTATTTTTAAGTAAACATCCTCCCATGTTTACAAGATAGTATGCAGGCTGTAGTATATATGTTTTCTAACAAGGGTATGGTGGGAGTGGTGCTATTTTTGGAAAATGGAGTGCTCAAGCTTCCTAATTATGCTTGACAAGTGAGATAATTAGAATGATAATGTAAAAAACCCTCCCCCAACTAAAAATGTCACTTTTCCTCAAGGGACATAGGTGACACATGTGGAAATCATGTGAGATGGTAGAAAAAATATGGTGGTGGTGGTGTGTTAAGGGTCATCTCGATAGGTGAGAGAATAATGCATTGGGGTGATAGTATTTATGACCATGATCTAAAAATAATTAAAAATATCTAAATGAAATAAGCATAAAATAATTACCTTAATACTACATGAGTTCATCTCATTAATGCATAAAGAATGATGATTTATAGTGACATCCAAATAGGTGGTAGAATGATGACATGATGTGATGGTTTTTCTATATACATGCATTGATCATTGATTGGAAGTGAAAATTTTCTCCATGTGGCAACAAGTACGATCCTACATTAATGTAAATGTGTAACAAAGCTACAAAGATGTAGTCCATAACAAGGAAATTTTTTCCTATAGTAATGGATTTTTTTCCTATAGTAATATAATGTTTTCCTACAACAATAGAATTTCATCCTATAGCAATAGAATTGTCATGTCCCCTTTTTTAGTGGACATCGTCAGATTTGATGGTTAGCCTATTATGCGACCCTCGTAGGCTGATAGGATGAATAGAGGGTCATGATGGAGATTGGCTTGGCTAAGATTAGCAGAATTGCTACAGTTGGCTTTCGTTCACGCTCTTTCAGACATGAATTAAGGGAGATATTAATATTTGATTGATTTAATCAAATATTAATTATTTGGTCTAATTTTAATTAATTATTAATTATTAATTATTTGGTCTAATTTTAATTAATTATTAATTATTAATTAATTGGTCTAATTTTAAGACCCTAATTCTAATTTAAGAATTGGTCTGATTTTAAGACCCAAATTCTAATTTAAGAAACTCGAGTTCTAATTTGAGGAATTCTAATTTAAGAAACCCAAGTTCTAATTTGAGGAAATCTAATTTTAGCAAGCACACCTTTGGAGGGTATAAGGGTTTCTCATGGGAGAGAGTTTGTATTCATGAATTGATTATTGATTTTGATATTGAAGAAATTCTTCTGTGAAGACTGAGCCAAGGGTTCCAGGATTCCATTGCAGTGGAGAACGTCAACTCTTCATTGTGTGCGATTCAGAGCCTGTGAGATATCAGCTGATCTATCACTAAATTGAGAGATAGCTTGATATAGAAGTTATCACAGAGGTTTACAAGTTTGAGAGATAACTTCATACAGAATTTATCACAGTATTTCAGGGATTTTGAGAGATAACTTCACACAGAAGTTATCACAGTATTTCAGGGATTTTGAGAGATAACTTCACTCAGAAGTTATCACAATAATTCAGGTATTTATTTGATTAGTTTTTTATTCAATAAATTATACAGATAGAGATCTTCTGTATTAGAATCGTATATCTTGAGATCAGGTTGTTCAGCTATCAGGGTGTGTTGTACTTTATTGGCAGCCATACGAAGTCCGTACAGATCAGTACAGATTCACACAGAGACCGACATCGACAGGAAGAGATCCACAGAGACCGACATCGGCATCCCAATGACCGACATCAGCTGACTGAAGACCGATGTTGGCAGAGAAGGACCCACAGTGACCGACATCGGCAGTATATCGATCGACGACGATGACTGTGTTTTTGACACAACAGGCCGAGACACGCATAGACCCAGGGTTATTTCCAGTTTGTTAGAGGAATCAGGGTTTCAAGACTGTATTTTCATATTCTATATATGCATGACAGAGGACAACTATTGTAATCATCTAGATGAATAATAAGATCTTTGATTGGCAGTTAAGAGATTTACTGTGGTTTATTGTTTATCTGAATTTATTCTGCAAGATTGTATCTTCATTCAGAACTGTTTGTGTTTCTATATTCCCTATTTGAAGGGGATATCACAGTTGATCAGAGCTTTTGTAAAAGAAAAAGGAGCCCCTAAGTAAGGGACATCACATTGGTATCAGAGCTTTTGACGTTTTGTATTCCCTATTAGAAGGGGACATTACAGTGGTATCAGAGTTAATGTCCTGCCATCTTGTTGGGTAGTTGGGTAGATTGAATCAACGAAGTATCCATGATATCTTCAAGTACTCAAAAATAGTGGGACAAGGATATGAAGAAGCTGAAACAAAGTTTGAACCAGTTGGTTGAAACCCAGAGGAGGATGAATGAAACTCTTTTAGATCCTACATTTGAAGACAAATTAGTACGGTATATGGCATCCATTCGTAAAAGGTCCACATCACAAAACAAAATGAAGGAGAAATAAGAGGTCTCTATAGTGGTTGAGGGCAGCTCTACACCAGTTGTTAGACATGTTGATTTGACTCAAGAGGATATGAGGGCAGCGATGGGGAATGAGTTGTCTATATCAGCTTTGCGAGAAGTCCCACTTGAGACTTCTACATTGGAGACCAGCATAGAGCATGCTAACGATATGGATAATAAGAGTATGGATTCTTTGCATGATCATATTGCTCCTTCATCTTCACATCAAGAACATCAAACTTCGACGGATATGGAAAGGACCCAAAATTTATGTGATATGTGGTCACAAAAGGCCAAGGAGGCTAGATTAGTGGCTGCCAATGTGAGACAACATCTTCAAAACATAAGGAGACAGAAAGGAGTTACAGTAGGTTCTTCTTGTGATGACTTATAGTAGATCAAGGAGGGCATGGAGGTAATGAAGGTGGCTCACTCAAATTTTGAGAGACATGAGGATGAGTCTAACGCTTGCATTCAGAGTGTGAAGGTGTGCTCAGATGTTACTACACTGAGTGTTGATGATCTCTCAGATATGACAAAGATTGTAGAAGAGTCCCAAGATCTGATTATTGCAGATGTCACCCAGGAGAATGTAGTGGATAGTTTTGAGGACTTAGTTTCATCGGCAATTTCTTTCGGTATGAAGGAGTCAGACAGTGATGTTATAGTTTTTAATACTCAGTATGTTGATATGACCTTTGGAGTTAATTCACAGAGTATGGATGGTAGTACTTCAGAGATTAGATTGGGTTTATGTTCTTGCTATCCAATATGTGATGTCTCTTCATTATAAGCGATGCATAAGAGTTTGGGTGATGAGACCATGACTAGTGACCTACAGCGATATGTTGATTACAGTAATGGTACAGTGTGTGGATTCTCCACACTTGGTGTAGTTCCATTTGGGAGTTATTGTAGAGTTGGAGTGTGCCTTCCGCATAGCATGGTGGAATGTGTATATGGTATTTGTGATCTTGGAGTTTGGTTGAGTTGCATTCGCCAGTTTGATCATGGATTCCTCTTTGTTCTATTTAAGGGGATTCCTCTTTGTTCTGTAAGAAAGAGTTCAAATATTCAATCTGATACAAGACACAATTGTATGCCAGATCAATTGGTTGCTAGTCTTCCATGTGGCTTTGAAAAATTGGACCACCACCAACAAAGTTCAGTTTTAAGAAAATCATCTATAAGATTTTCATTCCAACAGTTCAGTAAGATGCCACTTCAGGTGATTGACAAAGTTGATAAAGCCATACAGACTTCTCCAAAAGAGGAATCCACTCCAGCAACTTCTACAATCCCACATGATTCTTGTCATAGGCTTGCTATTATCGAGCAAACTCCTTTGGAGGACAGAGTAGACAACGTACAAGATAAGTCACAATGGCAGTTAATCCCTATTGGAGAAAAAGGAAGTCCTACAAGACCTAAACATCAACTTACTCAAGCAGTGGAAGGCGTTTTAGCTGGGTCCATAAGAAGAGAAATGGCCCTAGAAGAAGTCTGCAACAAGCAGGCCGCAGAAATTGAGCTCCTGAATCGATTGGTTCAGCAATACAAACATGAATGGGAATGCAATTCCATCATACAACAAGCCAGAGAGGATAAAATAGCTCGCCTTGAGGGCCTTATGGATGGCACCATCATGACTGAGGAATACCAAAAAGATGAATTGGAATCATTGGCATTTGAACACAAGTTATTGGAAGCTAAATATCAGAATCACCCCGAGGTAACACAAGCAAAAATTGAAGAAAAGCAACTGCTGGAGGAGCTTGAGAAGTACCGAAACTTCTATGAGTTAGGGGAAAGGGATGCATTAATTGAAGAGATGCAGAATCTATGAACATAGTTGCAGTATTACTTGGAATTGAATACTACTATTTCTCCCCAAAAATTATGGATGTCTGTAATGAAAATTTAGAGACCTGAACTTATCGAACCTGTTCAATCTCAGGCTCTTTGTACCATCTCTGAGGTGCCTATTGCAGCTCCTAGTGGAATCAAAGAGGAACTCTCTGATAAGACATGGGAGAAGGAGAATCGGGAATGGACAGAGAGGGAGAGTGAATGGATCTCTTTGGTTGATGACTTAAGATCAGAGCTTGATTCTATAGGTTGCTTAGTAGAGAAAAGAAATAAAGAATTGGAAAGTGAGCAAAGATGTGCTGGAGAGTTGAAAGAAGCATTCTAGATGGCTATGGAGGTGCATGCATGAATTTTGGACCAACACGCAGAGTTGCAGGAACTTGCATTGATTAATAGCAGTGCAGAGCATAACTACATTTGGGATCTAGGAATTTTTTTTTCCCACCTCATTTTTTGTTTACTAGTAAATTTGTTGTAGAAATTTCTGATATGAAACAAGAAACTCAAAAAAATCCACTGAGGTCTCCTACAGCTAAAAGGGAGCAGTGCAAGAACATAGTCATTGGAACCGCTAAGGAATTGTGCTATCTACATTTTGGCGTGCAGCCAACAATATATCACAGAGACATCAAAGCCATTAACATTCTAATCGACAATCACATGAATGCCTGCATTGCAAATTTTAGTCTGGCAAGAATGACCACAGAAGGGCAATCGCACCTCACCACAAGACTTGCAGGTACGTATGGGTACTTGGCCCCTGAATATGCCCTCTACGGCCAACTTACAGACCGAAGCGATGTGTACAGTTTTAGCATAGTGTTGTTGGAGATATTGAGTGGCAGAAAAGTGCTGGATACATCTGTGGAGTTGGCATCAGGTTACCTAATCATAGATTGGGCATGGAGACTTGTAAAGGCAGGGAAAATGATGCAAGTGATTGACAGTGGAATCCAAAACAATGGGCCTCAGGATACCAAGGAGAGATTCATTTTAGTGGGCATTCTGGGTGCACACATTATGGTGGCATTCAGGCTGAGTATGGAAGGTGCTATGATAGAAATAGAGAGAGATAGAGAGTGAGCTATAAAATGTAGGAAGAAATAGCTCGAGTGGGATGATGCACACAGGCTTGTAAAGAGGTGCATCGAACGTGAATAAGGGCGGAAGGATACGATGGAGGACATGTCAGAGGATTTATCTAAGGGAGAAAAAGCTGATGTTACCACCATTGTTGAAACCCCCAAACGTGATTTTTCTAGAAACTACTCAGACATCTAGCTTTGGTCTGATGAAAATAAGACAAAGCGCCTCTACATTGTGCTCATCAGTTTGCATGGTTTGGTAAGAGGAGAAAACATGGAATTAGGTAGAGATTATGATACGGGTGGATAGGTTAAATATGTTGTGGAACTTGCAAGGGCACTGTCAATGATGCTGGGAGTATACCGTGTCGATTTATTCACAAGACAAATCTCCTATCCAGATGTTGATTGGAGTTATGGAGAGCCGACAGAAATGCTGGCCTCAGGTTCATATGATGCTGAAGGTGGAGATGAAGATGGACATGGCATGGAGATTGTGTTGACTGACAGTGGGGTAGCTTGTGACTTCATTTGGGATCCAGGTGGATTGATTGGTTTATCATTCAGCGATTGCTTGAGGGCAAGCAATTTCAGGAGGGGCAGATTGTCATGTCCCCTTTTTTAGTGGACATCGTCAGATTTGATGGTTAGCCTATTATGCGACCCTCGTAGGCTGATAGGATGAATAGAGGGTCATGATGGAGATTGGCTTGGCTACGATTAGCAGAATTCCTATAGTTGGCTTTCGTTTGCACTCTTTCAGACATGAATTAAGGGAGATATTAATATTTGATTGATTTAATCAAATATTAATTATTTGGTCTAATTTTAATTAATTATTAATTATTAATTATTAATTATTTGGTCTAATTTTAATTAATTATTAATTATTAATTAATTGGTCTAATTTTAAGACCCTAATTCTAATTTAAGAATTGGTCTAATTTTAAGACCCAAATTCTAATTTAAGAAACCCAAGTTCTAATTTGAGGAATTCTAATTTAAGAAACCCAAGTTCTAATTTGAGGAAATCTAATTTTAGCAAGCACACCTTTGGAGGGTATAAGGGTTTCTCATGGGAGAGAGTTTGTATTCATGAATTGATTATTGATTTTGATATTGAAGAAATTCTTCTGTGAAGACTGAGCCAAGGGTTCCAGGATTCCATTGCAGTGGAGAACGTCAACTCTTCATTGTGTGCGATTCAGAGCCTGTGAGATATCAGCTGATCTATCACTAAATTGAGAGATAGCTTGATATAGAAGTTATCACAGAGGTTTACAAGTTTGAGAGATAACTTCATACAGAATTTATCACAGTATTTCAGGGATTTTGAGAGATAACTTCACACAGAAGTTATCACAGTATTTCAGGGATTTAGAGAGATAACTTCACTCAGAAGTTATCACAATAATTCAGGTATTTATTTGATTAGTTTTTTATTCAATAAATTATACAGATAGAGATCTTCTATATTAGAATCGTATATCTTGAGATCAGGTTGTTCAGCTATCAGGGTGTGTTGTACTTTATTGGTAGCCATACGAAGTCCGTACAGATCAGTACAGATTCACACAGAGACTGACATCGACAGGAAGAGATCCACAGAGACCGACATCGGCATCCCAATGACCGACATCAGCTGACTGAAGACCGATGTTGGCAGAGAAGGACCCACAGTGACCGACGTCGGCAGTATATCGATCGACGACGATGACTGTGTTTTTGACACAACAGGCCGAGACACGCATAGACCCAGGGTTATTTCCAGTTTGTTAGAGGAATCAGGGTTTCAAGACTGTATTTTCATATTCTGTATATGCATGACAGAGGACAACTATTGTAATCATCTAGATGAATAATAAGATCTTTGATTGGCAGTTAAGAGATTTACTATGGTTTATTGTTTATCTGAATTTATTCTGCAAGATTGTATCTTCATTCAGAACTGTTTGTGTTTCTATATTCCCTATTTGAAGGGGATATCACAGTTGATCAGAGCTTTTGTAAAAGAAAAAGGAGCCCCTAAGTAAGGGACATCACATTGGTATCAGAGCTTTTGACGTTTTGTATTCCCTATTAGAAGGGGACATTACAAGAATTTTTCCTGTAGTAACAAAATTGCATGCTTTGGCACTAGTAAAAAGGTGTTTTTCATGATCCAGATGATTGGATCTACATTTTTCTATCTTGACTCACCTAAAATTGGAGTATTTTAGCAAGGTTGGATTTTATTCATCTATGACCAAGACATTATGAATGATGTGTTCTTGGTTGTACGTATCTTATACCTCTTGAAAAATATTGGAAAAGGTTTCATAGAAATGCCCTTTGGCTATAGGAACAGGTTGATCTATCTCCTGTAGAAGAGATGGATGTTGATTTTCCAAACGTTGGTGAGTGAGAGTCTCATTAGGAAAAGGATTCTTATATATCTTGATCCTATGACCATTAAAAAGTAAGTAGAACTGGATAGAGTCAATGGTCATGAGCTTTACTACTCTATTGTCAAAGACCTGTTTGATCTCATAGGGCCTAAGCCATATGGACTAAATCTTTCCATTTTGATCTTTTTATTTGGAGTCAAAGAGGAGTGTACAATCACCTAGTTGTAAAATCTTAGTTTTGATGTTCCTATCATGCTAACCAATTCATTTCTTCAACACTATTTTAGTGTGACGAAGTGATTCCATTTAGATCTCATCTAGTTCATTTAGCTATATAATCCTATCTTATTGGGTTTGGGATAAATCCAGAACTAAGTCAAGTGTTGTCCTTAATGTCCTGTGTTCAAACTCAATGGGTAGGATAAGCTTCTTACTATAAACCAATTCATATGGAGTGAACCAAGTTTTAGTTTTCTAGGTGATCCTATAAGCCCATACTGCTTCTAAAATATTAGTTGACTAATCCTTCTTATGCAAGCTAATAGTTTTAGTGAGTATGTTTTCCAATTCTCTATTCCTAACTTCTAGTTGACCATTTGACTGAGGATGGTAAGGGGTAGTTTTTTTGTGTTTAATTTGGTATTCTTTTACCAAGGAAGTTGTGAGATCAGACGTGAATTGTGGTCCTTGGTTTGTGACTAGTTCTTTTGGTACCCTATAGTGAGTAAAAATTTATTCATATAATAACTCAGCTACTTTCTCATCTCAAGCATGTGTTAGAGCTTTGACGTTAGCCAATTTTGTGACATAGTTGGTGCATACCAATATATATTCTTTGTTGTTGGACTTATGATTGATGGGACCTACAAAGTCAAGTCCCAATTTATCAAAGGGCTCTAGAACCAACTATGGCTGTAATGGCACCTCATCAGAGCAGGTGGATTTCCCCATACACTGACATTGGTCACATCTATGGGTATACATTATGACATCCTTATGAAAGGAAGGCCAATAGTATCCTATAATAATTATCTTCATGGTATTTCTTTTAGTATTAAAATGACCCCCATAGGGTTCATTGTGATAAAATTTAAGGATGTCATAGGTTTCATCCTCTCATATACACCTGTACATAACAAAGTCTGGGCCAGTGACAAAGAGATATCCTTCAATCTAAGAATATTTTTTTATCTTGTAAATCAAGTTTTGCCTTTATTTTTGTATAAGTGTTGTGGTAATGATCATATAGCAAGATAGTTAGCAATGTATACAAACCAAGGAGATTGAATGGTCAATGCAAACAAATGCTTATCAGGGAATGAATCATTAACAATGGGATTGTGATCATAATTTTTTAACTAGGATAAAAACATTTATACTAAATTATCCTTACTTGGTCTATCCATGATGTTTATATAAAATTCCTATAGAAAAATCAACCATATAATTATCCTACCTATATAACAAGTTTTTTCATCAAATACCTAACTACTACATGATCTATGTGGATAAATACTTGGTATCGTATAATGTAGTGTTGAAATTTGTTGATTGGATAGATAAATACAAGAAATTATTTCTATGTTACAATGTAGTTGGGATCTACCCCTTAGATATTATTACTAATAAAGTAGATTGCATAACTCAAAGTTTCATCTTTTTGTCCAAGGACAACTCCAAAAGTGGTCTCAAATGCATCTATATAGATGTGAAAAGGCTTTTTTGAATTAGGCCCTCTCAAAATAGGAGTTATGATGAGAAGGTTTTTAAGCTATTAAATTGCATTTTGACAATCATTAAAGTAATTAAATTTAGCATCCTTAGTAAGTAATCCAAACAATGGAGTAACAATTTTATTGAAATCTTTGATAAATCATCTATAATAACTAGCATGTCCTAAAAAGCTTCTAACATCTTTCTACTTCTTTGGTGTGGGTAGATCTTTCATTATAATTATTTTTTATAGATGAACTTGAGTTCTATCAGGGGAAATGTGATGTCCTGACATAATCCTACCGGTCATGAGCATGAAACATTTCTCATTACTCAAGGATAACTGATGGTCTTGGCATTGTTGAAGAACTTTTTATAGGTTGGTAAGAGATTATTTAAATGTTTATCCATAGATGGTGAAATCATCCATGTATATTCCAACATAGTCATGGGAGAGATCATAAAATATACTCATTACAACTCATTGAAATGTGGCTAGGGCATTTCAAAGACCAAAAGGTAAGACAACATAGGTGTATATTCCCTAGGGGTAGGTAAAAGTGGTTTTGTCTTGGTCCTTTGGGGCTACCTGTATCTAATTATAACCACTATAGCCATCAAGGAAGGAAAAATACTTCTTCCTTACTAATGTGTCTAATACTTGATCAATGAATGGTAGGGGAAAGTGGTCTTTCTTGGTAACACTATTTAACTCATGGTAATATACACACATACACCACTTCCATCCCTTATTTAGTACAAAAACTAAGGGAGAAACCCACTGACTATCTAGAATAGGATAAAAAAATCCTACATCCAAAATTTTTTGCAACTATGTTTTGATGATGTCTTTGACTACATGATTCATTAGTCTTTGAAGTTGGAAAATAGTTTTGCATTCTTATTTGATATCGATATGGTGTGTAAATAAATCTTGGGATATCCATCTTATGTCATGGTAATCCAAAGTAAATGTTAATATCTGTTTCCTCAACATTTTAAGTAATTGTTTTTATTTTTGGGATATCAAGAACGTGTTAATATTGAGAGGTTTTTAATGCATGATGTCCACTTGTTTTTTTAAATATAGTATGGTTTACACATTGGTGATTAAAGGAGCATAGTTGCATTGATGGGGAAGTAGTTGATGGAATGTTTATATACTTTTTATTGTTTCAGTTGGGTCATTCTTAAAAAAGGTATTCTGGAGTGGGCATTGTCTACATTCCAATATGTCTATGGCTATAGGATCCTGTTGATAATTGTTTTGTAGGATACCAGAAAGAATAGTATCTTCCTCTTATTATTGCAAAGCTAGACTTTGGTCAAGAGTGTAAAATGTATACAAAGAGGCATTTTCATCAAAGTCTTCAATCCAAGTATTGGGTCCATCATTATGGGAAGGTTTGGCTACTAGATAAAGAAATAATTTCTTATTATCATTTCTATTGGAAATCAACATTTTTTCTAACATACAACCAATAAAAGCATATATTATGGCCAACCAAGGTCAACAAAGGATGAGAGGATACCCTCCTAAATTAATTTTTGGCTATAGGAAAATAAATTATACTAGATATTGCCTTGAATATATAGTAATAACCAAGTCCTTAGTAATCCCTTCAGGCTTAACAATTAACATATCAACCATCTTCAAGATGGTGGGAGTTGGATAGAGAGTGGTGAGTTCTAGTTGTTGCATGGTCTCCATAGTGATCACATTGATGATTAACCCAAAATCAATTAAGGTATTTGAGATGGGTTGGTTGTGGATACTAACGTTGACTATAGGGCTTCTAGGATCATAGTATTTTGGGGAAATGATGTTTTCCAACATGATATTAGCTAGTTGGCCAATACTTGGACTATTTTAGGATTATTCTTCTTTCTTCCTAATTTCTTTAAATATAGCTCTCTAATATTCTTATTATAGATAGGAACATCTTTTATTACTTAAAAGAGTGGAATATTAATGTACAAATTTTTGAGTTGTCCTAGGATATCAAATTTGGGTTCTTGTTCTAAGTGTGGAATGGACAATCTCTCCAAAAAAGGAGGATCACCTACTTCTTTTTTATTTTTTAATATAATAGGATCAAGAGTTTCTATGGGTGGGTTAGTATGGATTTTGGATTCATTAAAATGTTTTGTGATTATGAGTGAGGTGAGTTGTGGGAGAATGCATCTTGAGTAAAGATGGAATTTATTGATATCCAAAGTGTATGTTGGATATTGCATTATTTTGGTGGCGTGTGTTGGGTGAAACAACTTATTAGTAGGTTTTGGGATGGGTTGGGTATGTATTTGGCACTAAGGCCTATTGTTGTGGTTGTTGTATTTATTGAGAAAAACCTTGGTTACCTTTCCACAGCTATTGTCGTGGGTTAGAGGGAAAAAACCATTGTTGGTTTTGGAATTTTCCAAGTTGAAGTTGTTTTTAATTCTATTATATCCATTAATTTTATGGTAATTTATATTTTAATTGAGGAAAATTTTGAGTGGGTACATTTATCCAAGGACTAAATTGAGAATATGGAAATGTAAAGTTTGATGGCATACTGAATTTGATGACCTTTGTGTCCATAGTTTACATTGAGCCATGTAAAACACCTGATTCTCATCTCCTCTTATGGCATGTAGTTCCACTATTTCTTAATTCAATTCAATTACGTTGGCTACCTATGCTTTCATTGAATGACATATGCAATCTATCTTTTTCTTCCTACATTTAGGGTAATAAGTGACCAAGGCTTTTTTAGTTTCTTCATGTTTCCTCTATGTATGTAATGTGTCAATATGAGTGGAAAGATGGTTGATGATATTCTACTTCATATTTTTTAGTAGGTTGCTAAGTTCACCTTTAGACAATCCAGCTATAAATGTTATTTAAAGTATTCTACCTTTTCTTTTATTCATGGTTGATTTGTAGTAATTTATACATAAAATCACCAATTCATTGAAGGATATTGTGGAAATGTCCCCATCATACATTAAGTCTTATGCCTCTATAAAATCATCTCCAATTACTTTTAGGAATATCATCTTGATATATTATTTCTCCATTGTAGTCTACTTGGATTTTTGTAGAATTAACATAAATCTCTTTATATATTCTACTAGTGATTCATCATCAACTTGTGACTTATGAAAAATATCATCTCTCTTGTAATTTTTGCCTTTACAATAATACTGATATTTAGATATAAATTTGTCCTTCATCTCTTCCTAGGTAGTAATGACATCCTTCCCATGTCTCATGAAACATCTAAGTGTTGCATCCTTGAGTGTTGCTAGAAATAGTTTGAGTTTTTCAGCATCCTAATTATAATCATAGCTATGGCATAAGATGTCAAATTCAAAAAGAAACATGTTTGGATCCTCAGATGTTTTTCCCATAAAATTAGGGAGGTTAGAGTAAATAATATTCTTCATGGATGAATTTTTATTAGGGGTAAGGATGGGATATTTTAATGTAGCAGATTTAGTCACATTGTTTTCTTCCTAATGATCTCCCATGAATACTCTTTCTTTTTGTAACCTGGAAGCTTGTGTGACCAACCCAACCAAGAATTATTCCTTTTGTATTTGTTCTATTTATAATTATGGGTGATATTTTGGTATTTACTACTCTTCTTCAGTTACTATAGAATGTAATTTTCTTCTTGCAAAATTAGTTGATGTTTTATGCATAAATTTTCCTAGATGATCAAGCAATTTTATTTTATTTTTTGACTTTTTTCCCACCCTACCTACATAGGGTTAGTATAATGGGGGTTTTGAAATTTCCTTATATTCTACTTGTAAAAATGAAATTCAAACTAAAACAAGAATCTTTAATCTATAAAAGCAATAATCTTATAAATACTATGAAAGCAGTAAACATCTATAAATAATTGTAATCAAGATTGAATATTAAGAGTGTGTGCCACCCTTCCTTGGCAACAATGCCAAATATGACGAATATAAAACACTTAATTAGATATATTCTCTTGACTTTGAAGGACATGGATATTTAACATATACCAACATCCTCTACTTCATTTAATGTTTCAACCTAGGGACATAAACTTGATAGGATGGTATCACTGTATGTGCACACTCAACCTTCTAATTTGACCTCTATAAAAAAAATTCTTAGATAATAAATTCCATGCTAAATTAAATTTCATAAATAGATCATACACAAAGAAATAAATAACATACTAATTGCAATTTTAGAATTTTCTTGAAGCAAATAATAAATAAATCTAAAATGACACAATAGAAATGAATAGTCAATTGCATAAAAGAAATAAATAGAATACTAACTATAATAATAGGTTAGGTTATTGTGGCAAGGATTCAAAAGGGGCCCCTTCCTTCATACAACTTGTGCTTCAACCTTTCCTTTCAACATGCTATATTGAAGTCAAAAAGGCTTACTCATATTAAACAAATGTAGCAATTACTACTACATGAGATTATAGAAACAAATTCTCACAATACAATAACTTTGTTCTATATCAAGTCTCCATATTGTCTTATTGCAAAATAAAATAGGTTACAAAGTAGAAATTGCAGTTATAGGAATCCATCCTTTTGATTAAAGCATTTATCACATGGAACTATGAAATGGCTACATGACAAGTTTTTTTTTGTCCTTTTCCTAAATTCATTTTATTTTTTATAATTTTTTTATAACTTCTTGTGGGTTAGTTAGGTCAATAGATCAAATTATGTTTTCTATAGCTTTGGCTACATAGTGGTTGTAGGATATTTTTGTGATAGTTATCCACTGCTATAAGATGGTCTTTGAATGTTCCCATGAATTCACCTACTTCCCCAAACATCATTAAAACATACCATGAAAAAAATATACTATATAACAAAAGATAAAATATTATATACTTAATTTACATAACAAAAGTTTCAACTATTAAAAGATACATGAACTAAAATGTTGTGGCTGATTATAGCTGTATATGGAAAAAGTCATGTAGGAAATGATTAAAAACATAAAGGGAAACTAATAAATTATGACCAAAAAAGATGATAAAACATAACAAAAATAAGGCTCATCACCCATCAAGGTGACCAAATTGCTCATTTATACAGTCCAACATGACAAACCTTCACTAGGTCTAGTTGGCAAATGAGGAAAAAGGATGAAAAAAGGTGCTTGGTGGGATATGTAGTGGCTTGGTAAGATAAACAAAAATGTGAATGTGTATAATAAGCTAATCCAAATAAAATATATTATTCCTAACATCCAAATTCATCAAGGTGCCTAGAAGACTTATTGAGCTTTGATAAGACCTAATGACAAATGGTAATGCATTTTCACTTATATTATTTGGTTGTCTATCTATATATTTGAGAAATGTTTTTGAGGTTAAAATATAGGTGTAAGAGATTGTGGAATATAGAAAAACATTAAGAGATCCATTTTTTAGATCAAAACCACTCACACTTATGCAAAAATGGAGAAACAAGCTCAATAAGGCAACCTTTGGAGCTCACATTTTCTTGGAGGATTTACATGGGAGAAAAATGAGTAAGGATAGGTAGATAATTTAGAAATAAACCAATTTTTGGCATTGGTTTTAAACATGAACATGCCATCTATATGAACAATGTTTAAAAACCAAAAATTCCCTAAAACCCTGCTAAACCCTTAGCCAAGATAAGTTTGGGAAGATTGAGTTGTAAATATAGTCTAGGGGAATATTTATCTCATGAAAAAAAATTTACCTTTGAGAAGACTCACCTAGGTTGCTCCACACCTTTTTGGTTGTATGGACTTGTATGGATGGGGGTGGAAACAATGTTTCTCTCATTATTTTGTCTATTATGTAGGGTACAGGAAGAGTTAAGAGATGAAAAAAAGTTTGGGTGGAAGATTAAGACTTTATAAAACTCAAAATATTCATTTGATAATGTGAGAAAACTTTTAAGTGCCCCAACTAGGTGATTTAACTCAACCATTCAAATCTAACATATTGGCCAAGCTACTGAAGAAGATGGAAAAATTTAAGTGAGCTCATTTTAAGTTTTTCTTGATGATTATAAGGCCATTAATGGAATTTAAACTTTAATTAACTCCCTTCCATGGATTTTAATGTAAAAATAAATCCAATTTTGAGGCCAAGTGTGAGGGATGGTAGAAAAGAGGAGCTTTTAGAATGCAGGTAGTGATGGCTTCCTTCCAGGATTTTCTATATGATTAAGATCAAAACCAATGCATGGAATTTGATTATTTAAGGCCTTCCATTTTATTGTAATAATTATAACTATCCATAATCAATTGTGGGATATTCAAATAGTCCCAAATGATAAAGGTAGTTTTCTAAGCCAAGATTAAGAGTTTTATGCCATTGTTCATAAATTTCATGACTTATATAGATAGTAGTACCTCCTGACATTGCATTGCTCATCCCATATATATTTATAATGAAATTATAATCCCTTTTGTTATATATACAATTGTATAATTTACCTTTGGACTTCTCTTGCCTTGCTTCTCTCTCAAAAGCTATAAATATTTACTCTTTTGGCTCTTTTTAGTAGTCTTCATTGGTTAATTGTGAAGCCATAGCCAAATTTATACTTAAATGAATCTTGAATAAATAAAAATTTATTTTTACTACTCACATTATTTTAAATTTATTTTTATTGCAATCTTATTAGTCTTGTCTAGTAAAAGAACATCTTTTCTGGCATGTTATCCTTGATTGTTCACCAAGCGTGTAGAAGAGTGATTAATATATATCTTTGTTATTGTTATTTTTAAGTGTATAAGTGTCTTAAAAGTGTTATATGACTATATTCCATGAAATAATTATTCATTTCTCTCCTATGTATCAAATAACTTCTTGAACCAGCTTATGAAACACTAATGTGACAATACAATTGAAATTATAAATTTTATGTGAAAGAGGTCTTGTTTGACTCTAAGTGGTAAAATTTTAGTCAATGGGAGGAAATATACTATTGGTTAATTACATTTTGTATCTTTATTAGTTTTTTTTTTAACCCTTTTCATCCAAATTTTGTAGGCAAGAAAGTCTTTTCCAAGATTACATCAAGGGAACTAGCCCTTCTAGAGATTCATCTCAACAAAATTGTCATCCATAGAAAGAGAGATGTTTCCATTATTCCACTTGGATGAGGAGAGATAGGTATCTCCTCAAGGGATGAAAATCAAAGTGACAATAGTTTTTGGCATGCCTGATGGGACTCTAAGTCCTAAAAGACTAGCCAAGATTGGTACTAGTCTTAGCATAGTTTCTACTATAAGGACATCTACATTTAGTACCTGGTGACTCCACTAAAGTTTTAAAATATTTGGTTTTTGATCATTTCCTAACCTACATACCAAAGGTGACCACTAGGTCTAATAGTAAATGTATACCCTTTGAGTTTATGCAATTACCTCCATATTTTTCCAAAAGGTTTAGGTTTGTGAATGCTCATCCTTATTCCAAACAGTTGGTGTTTAATAAGTCTATGTTATTTTTTATTTAAAATCCTAATGATCATAGTTCATATTTCATGATGTCTAGAAACTAACCTTTTATAGCCTTCACTAGATCATCTCCTTTGAATCTTGCCCAATATGACCAAATTCTAGGAGAAACCCTTAAGAGTGTTCAATATTTTATTAGAGAGGGTCCTATTTGTTGGGTGAATATTTTGTCACCAGCTAACTAAGGGAAAAATAGGTGTTTCAACCATAGCATAGGGAGATTTATCAGCGAAATATGTAGGTCAACCACATCAAAAGGGGACAAATCTCTCCTCTCATTAAGGGGAGGTTCCCTATAACTATGATGTACTATATACTATAAATATAAGCTGAAAATAACACTCAGGGTAGGATAATGCCATCCATATATTTTTTTAGAGATGATGTTCACATATCAAAGGAGAGATCTTGGGTAATTGTTGAAGGTACTTATCTTCTTTCAAAATTAATATTTAGTCAAAAACCAAGTTCTTTCATTGTAGTAATTGTAACCATGAGAAACCCACGAAAGCACAAAGTCTTTCATTACTTCCCTCACTGAAACAGGACATAGTAACATAGTAGAATGATGTCTAGCATAAAGTATCCACCTCAAATACCAAGGAGTGAAATATATGAAGGAAAATGGGGGCACAAAGTCATCCCAAGATCCTTTGCACAAAAATAGAAAACAAACGCATTAAAGACAATTGTGGCAGCACAAAGTCTCTCCACAGTTAGCTCCAGGACACCTTCTTGATTACTTCCACTAGTTATTCTTGTTAAGTTAAATGGACAAGAATTATTCTAGGAAATATACATAATAATAATTTCCTAAATAAAACAAGCTATTCCAACAAAAAAATTTAAATGTCACTTGTTTTCTCATTCAAATAAAGAAATATGATTAACAATCTAAGCTCAAAGTCTCAAGAAATGCCTTTCAATTTGGGCAGAGTTTTGCTTCTATAACAAAGAGATATCCCTTGCATAAAATAAGAGATTACAATATATATCACTCTAAGAAAGACTTGGGTGCTTTGTTTTATGGAATGGCCCATGCTACATTTAATGCCTTGAATGCATTTTTAGTTCTGTCAAGGGGCCATGCTGGAACAGGGCATCAGCCTTAACTATGGCATATCAATTCATCTCAAATGTCTCCTCCAAAGTATAGGCCACCTGGTCCTCTTCCTGATATTTTTGAAATTTTCCACTTAACCTTTACTTGATGGAGAAACATAGGCCATGTCCTTGAGTGCTTGCGCTCTCTGATGTCCACCTTGTGGACTATTTCACCAACTAGAAATAACTCCTGCACAAATATTTCTAGTCTTTCTACATCATTCCCTCTTTCTTTGTTGTATTTTGTCATTTTCTTCATGATTCTAAGCTCTCAAGCTATCTCTTCCCTCTTTTCTATTTCTTTTGGCTTCTTTTTCAATTGGTCACTGAGTTTGTTTTTAGGTTCTGTGCCATATTTGAAAATAAATGAGCATTTTACTACTTTGAATTTGACATCTATGGGGACATCATTGGTCACTTGGTCACTTGAACCATGTTAAAACTTGAACCTTCAAACCATGAGAGTGCATCAATTTAATGGTTCAATGGTTTGGGTGGTCCTATCAGCTCCTTGGTTCAATTAGCTCCTTGGTTCAATCGACTCTTTGGTTCAATCAGTTCCTTGGTTCAATCAGTTGTAGCATCTCTTTGAACTTGTCTCTGGAATCTTCTACTTCCTTCCTTTGCACAAATATTCCTTGTGAACTTTGAACTTCTTGATCTGGTTTAACTCTTTGAACCATTTGAACCTATGAACCATTTTAGTTTAAAGTTCAATGGTTCAATAGTTGATTCTCTTTCTTTGAATATTTTTATTCTCTAAGTCTTTTGAAATTTATTGAACCTTGAACCATTTTGGTTCAAAGTTCAATGGTTCATTCTCTTTCTTTGAATCCTTTAAAGTTTCAAACTCTTTGGATTCTTTTCTTTTTTGTTGAACTCATTGAACCTTTGGACTTTGAACTCTTTTGGTTCAAGGTTCAACGGTTCAAAGGTTCATTCTTTGCTCTTCAAATCCTTTATTCTTCTAAGTCTTTTGAATCTTTATTGAACTTGTTGAACCTTTGAACTTTGAACTTGTTTGGTTCAAGGTTAAATGGTTCAATCAGTTTAATCTTTCTTCTTTGAAGTCTTATTTTGTTTAGGTCTTTTAAAGCCATTTGAATTTTTTCAAAGCAATTGAACTTTGAACTTGCCAAAGTCTTCGAACTCATTAAACTCTTAAAATCGATTGAAATTTTTTGAACTCGTTGAGTGCTTAACTCATTTTGAACCTTTGAACTCGTTAAACCTTTGAACTTTGCTGAAGTGGGGTTCAATGGTTCAATGATTCATTCCATTTGTTTGAAGCCTGCCGATGGACCTTTTGGTTGAACTTCAACATTAAACTAGCCTTGAAATGCCTAAGTGTTTGGAACTTATTTCTTTATGAAAGCCCACTAGTTGAACCTATGGAACCTGTTGAACCTACGAGTCCCTTAATTAAAAATGCTTGAATAATTTAAGAACATGGCTGGTTAGAAGATTTTTGAGAAGGGAAGAGATCATTTTGGCCTTCAGGACCAAAATAGTTGATATGTTGTCCCCAAAAACAAGGGACAGATTTTGAGAACAATAACTGGCTCCAATTGGGGATCTTCTATCGATTGCAAAAATAATCAGAGGGAGTAGAATCTAGAATCTCCAGTGCCTTTAAATATGCCATTAGGCTACAAAGTCATGTTACCCAAAAAGAAAGGTGCCAAAAACAAATGAAAATGAACAACAACAAAAAAGCTAAAGACTATACAAAAATTATATATATGTACAAGCTGATCTTATTTGATACTTTAAGGATTGAAGTGTTTCAGATGCCACCCACTATGAAACAGTGAAAATGGCATTTTGTCTTGATATATTAGCAAGAAACTATTTTCTCTCTAGAAACAATGATTGGTGAATGGACCTCTCCACTAGGAATAATCTTGTATGTGCATTCCTTTTGGTTCTTTCCTCTTGGCCCATAACAAGACTTGATTTCCAGTCTAAAAATCATGAATCCTTGTTCTCTTGCAGAAGAGTTTATTTCCCTGGTTTTGAAATGCAATAGTATGGTCCATTACCATAATTCATTATTCTTCTAGTTCAATCCAGCACATGATTTGATTATCAGCATCAAACTCTTACCAATGGTTGGCATTATCAGGCACACTTGGTCAAAAGACCAGCTCAATAGTGTACTTCTACTCTTCAAAGTCTTTGTGAGGAACCAAGAGGGTCGTAGAGACAGCTAATGAATCTACATGACTATGAAACTCTCTGGGAACTGTAGATATATTGAAAGCATCAAAACTTTCAATACAATCCCATACTAGATTGTGGTAATGGCACAATATTTTATTCTTGGTTTGACACGAGTTCCTCACCTGACAAACCATAAGTTTAGAATCTCCTTTGGTGTGAATGAGTTTAACACCTTTATCTTGAGCAGCCTTCAACCTAAGTAATAGAGATTCATACTTGATAGTGTTATTGGTGTTGCTAAATTACAACTTGTATGAATAAGGAAAAATATCTCCTTGAGGAGATATTAGAACAATCCTAGCTCTAGCACCAATAGAAGAATAGCTGCCATCAAATTCTAAAATCTAGACATTATTAGAAACTAATCTTTTTTCAGATTCCTCTTGGTCAGGGAGGGAGGATTCTTTTGCATCTAAAATTTTCTCTACCAATTCTCCTAATGTCCTATTTAAACTTTTTGGATTGTCATCTACAGGAATTTCATCAAATGAAATAGGGACATCCTCTGTATACAAGAAAAAGTTACCCATTCTTGAAGACTCAAATAGAATTTAAGCTTCAAGGGCTGATGTTTGGGTGAAAATATATTTTACCTCCTTCTCAAGAAGTATCCTCTTCATGATGCCCTTCACATGGATCCTTGCCTCAGATAGATCCATGCTTAATTATCCACCAACATCCTTACAAAAATCTCATCCAAGCAGAATGCCATAGGATGCTAGAATGTTGGCCACCAGGACTGTCATTTTAAATTTTTTTTGGAAGGCCACAAATGTAAATTGGGCATCTTTGTTCTATCTTAGAAGTGGCACTTGTTTTTTTTCCATGGAGAAACATATCCCAAAATTTTTAGTCAATGTAAGGCTGAGAGAATTTGCCACCTTGGTAGGCATAACATTGTCAGATGCGCCTAAGTTTATGATGTAGTTGCTCAGCTTGTGACCATTTATCAATAGGGAAACATAGAAAGGCTCTATTTTCGTAGGGGTAGTAGGAAGAGTAATGACAATATTATTCTAGGTGGATGTGGGAGTCACCTTTGGAATAGCTGGTCCTATAGAGACAGTTTTATTCTTCACACATTGAATTAACCTATCCAACTATTCAGGGTTAGATTTCAAATATTCAAACTTAGTCATTTGAATTTTGGACTTCTTAGTATGGTTGATTATGTCAAATGATTTAAATGGACTAGGAATAGAGGAAGGAAGTTCATCCTTCTAGTTTTTTGGGGGTATGGTACTGGTCTGAGAATTTGAAACAGGAGGTGAAGGAAAACTTGATGTACCTATCATTTTAGCAATCACCGGGTCCTTTGATTGAAAAGGAAGAGTGGTTCCCCACTTAGCAATTGAAATTGCTAGTTGAGATCACTCCTCTATTTTTTCCTTTTTAGCTTGCTAGGATGACTAGTTATGGGACTAGGTGAATACAACATATGATCCATCAAATGCTTCACCTTTACTTCTAGGTTCATCTTAGTAATTTAGGAAACCAATGTTGGAGTCACCAGCTGATTCATCTTCATCTTATATAAAGAGATCAACACCATCTTCTAGGTTCAACTGAGGTTTGCAAGAGAAATCAATTTTTGTTTCATGATATCCAACTACTGAGTTGGTTGGTGTTGCTTCAATGGCAAGCTTCCCCTATGGGGGAAGAAGATGATTTGGTTGCCCTTGATTCTTGGCAGTGTTGCCTTGATATGACTGATTGGGGAATGTCCTCCTTGGTATATCTCAATATGAAGGAGGAGCGTACATTCCTTTCACCATTTTTTTTGAGATCTAGCAACTCATTTGCTAGCTTTTACACCATTGGATCAGTGGTGTCTGTAGATGGATATTCAGAGGATGGAGAAGATTTACCTCTATTAGGATCTCTCCTTATTTTTCCTACCAAGATAAGATCATCTTCCACCTCAGTGGCCAAATCCTAAGCTATAGGAAGGTCTATGTGGCCAGCCCATCTCAATAAGAAACTCACTTCAGGAAGCTGAGAGTTGATGAAGAAACATTTGAGATTCTCAACTGTTAGCTGAGCAATTATAGGAATCCTATTCCTCAACTTGTCAAATTTGGTAATGAAGTCCCTCATAGGTTCATGAGGCTCTTTCTTAATTTGTGTGAGTTGGGCTAGTAGGGCATGCACATCTTCTATAGGATTGAACCTTGCTTCAAACTTAGCTTTGAGAGTGTTCCAGTCAGTCATAGTTTATGCTTGCAGATGATAGAACCAGTTCACAACAACACCTTGCAATGTTTCCATAAACAACCTGGCTGCTATGTCTTCATACTCCACACCTATCATGCCATAGGCTATGCTAAAGGACGTAATATGTTCATCAAGATGAACTCTTCCATCGCCATAGAATTTGGGGAAATTCTTCCTGAAACTATGAGGTAGCTCATGTAGAGGTGGAGTTAGATTGAGTGGACCAAAAGAGTTACCCCAGGGGCCTTGAACTACCATTATTTGACTACTAAAGGGAGGGATAACAATTGTTTGAGGGGTATGTATTGACAAAGCTCTGATAACAATAGAAATGGATACTTTGCTTGGTAATGGAGACCTAAATTTTTTAGGAGGAAAAATCTTGGTTCATTGAAGGTGAGATGGTGAAGGAAATAGATCAAAATTACTTTGATGTACAAACTAGAATATAGGGTCAATAATACCTTTATATCTCTAGCTTCTTGTATACCATGGAGCTAC
Organism: Torreya grandis; assembly: GCA_037957365.1. Classification (NCBI taxonomy): domain Eukaryota; kingdom Viridiplantae; phylum Streptophyta; class Pinopsida; order Cupressales; family Taxaceae; genus Torreya; species Torreya grandis. Next base: position 1,577,755 of record JARHVA010003354.1, on the reverse strand, counting down.
AAGATTGCAATATGGATACAAAAAATAACTGACACTACTTCAGCTTGAAGCTTGAGGCTTCAAACTACACATTCTTTCTAGTTGGCATGGAGTTGCTAGAGAATTGACTTTTGAAATGAAACACTCGATCTCCAGTGTCTCTAGTTTCATAGCTTAGAGTATATAATGGAAATAGATAAGGATATAATGATAATGGATAAGACATAGGTGATGCTTCAATATGAAGCTTGAGGCTTCAAATTGCACAAAATTGTTGTGTCCCCATTAGAGTCACCAAACACTGTTGGCATGAAGTTGGCAGTGTTCTTTCCTACTTCACATGGTTCCCCAGTGATATGAAATGCTTCAATTTAAAGACTGGAAATGCTCGTCGATCCCCAGTGAAGTCACCAAAAACTATTGGGGGAATATTTTGTCACCAGCTAACTGAGGGCAAAATAGGTGTTTCAACCATAGCATAGGGAGATTTATCAGCCAAATGTGCAAGTCGACCACATCAAAAGGGGAAAAATATCTCCTCTCATCAAGGGGAGGTTCCCTATAGCTATGAAGTACTATATACTATAATTATAAGCTGAAAATAACACTTAGGCTAGGATAATGCCATCCATCTCTCTTTTTTCAGAGATGATGTTCACAGATCAAAGGAGAAATCCAAGGTAATTACTAAAGGTAATTTTCTTCTATCAAAATTAATATTCAGTTAACAACTAGGTTCCTTCTTGGTAGTAATTGTAACCATGAGAAACCCATGAAAGCACAAAGTCTTTCGTTGCTTGCCTCACTAAAATAGGGAGTAGTAACATAGTAGAATGAAGTGTAGCACAAAGTCTCCACCTCAACTGCCAAGGAGTGAATTATATGAAGGATAATGGGGGTACAAAGTCATCCCAAGATTCTTTACATAGAAACAAAAAATAAACACACTAAAGACAATTGTGGTAGTATAAAGTCTCTCCATAGTCGGCTTTAGGACACCTTCCTAATTACTTCCACTAGTTCTACTTGTTAAGTTAAATGGACAAGAATACTTCTAGGAAATAGACATAAGATCAATTTCCTAAATAACATAAGCTATTCTAGCATAAAGTCTAAAAGGTCACTTGTTTTCTCAATCAAATAGATAAATATGATTAATAATCTAAGCTCAAAGTCTCAAGAAATGCCTTTCAATTTGGGCAAGGTTTTGCTTCTATAATAGAGAGATCTCCCTTGCATAAAATAAGAGATTACAATAATAGCACTCCAAGAAAGACTTGGGCACTTTGTTTCATGGAATGGCCCATGCTGCATTCTATTGGGTGAATATTTTGTCACTAGCTAACTAATGGGAAAAATAGGTTATTTCAACCATAGCATAGGAAGATTTATCAGCCAAATGTGTAAGTCAACCACATCAAAAGGGGACAAATTTATCCTCTCATCAAGGGGAAGTTCCGTATAAATATGAGGTGATATATATATATATATATATATATATATATATATATATATATATATATATATATATATATATGCTGAAAATAACACTCACAGTAGGATAACACCATCCATCTCTCATTTTTTAGAGATGATTTTCATAGATCAAAGGAGAAATATTGGGTGATTACTAGAGGTACTTCTCTTCTTTCAGAAGTAATACTCAGTCAACAGCTAGATTCCTTCTTGGTAGTAATTGATATGTGAATGTAATAGGGCACAATAACCAATAGAATGAGGTGTAGCACAAAGTCTCCCCCTCAACTGCCAAAGAGTGAAATATGAAGTATAATCGGGGCACAAAGTCATCCCAATATCCTTTAAATAGAAATAGAAAATAAACACACTAAAGACAATTGTGGCATCACAAAGTCTCTCCACAGTTAACTTCAGGACACCTTCTTGGTTACTTCCACTAGTCCTGCTTATTTAATTAAATAGACAAGAATGCATTCAAGAAATAGACATATGAATAATTTCCTCAACAACACAAGCTATTCTAGCACAAAGTCTGAAAGGTCACTTGCTTTCTCATTTAGATATAAAAATATTATTAACAATCTGAGCTCAAAGTCTCAGAAAATGCCTTTAAATTTGGGTAGAGTTTTTCTTCTATAATAGAGAGATCTCCTTTGCATAAAATAAGAGATTACATTATATAGTAGCCAAGAAAGACTTGGCACTTTATTTCATGGAATGGCCCATGCTACATTTAATGCCTTGAATGCAATTTCAATTTTGTCAAGGGGCCATGCTGGAATAAGGCATTAGCCTTAACTATGGCATGTAGAATCATCTTGAAAGTCTTCTCCTCAACATGGGTCATCTAATCCATTTTTTTAGATATTTACACAGCTGTCAACTCACTTTTATTCAAAGGGAGAAAAATAGGCTATGCTTTTGAATGTTTACATGCTTAGATGTCTACTTGGTGGACTGTTCCACCTACTGGAATAACTCCCTCATATATATTTTAGTACTCCTATAGCTTTCCCTCTTTCCTATTTCAATTTGAGCTCTTAGGCTATCTTCTTACCTTCAGTAGACTCTTTTGTCTTCCTCTTCACCTATTTGTTGAGTTTGTTCTTTAGGTCTGAACCACATTTGAAAATAAATGGGCATTTTTTTACCTTGAATTTGATGTCCATGGGGATGTCACTGGTCATTGGTCACTTGAACCACTTTGAACCTTGAACCTTTGAACCATGAGAGTTCATTAGTTCAATGGTTCAATGGTTTGGGTGGTCCTATTGGCTCCTTGGTTCAATTGGTTCCTTAGTTCAATCATTTCCTTGGTTCAATAATTTAAACCATCTCTTCAAACTTGTCTCTATAATCTTCCACTTCCTTCCTTCACTTAAAGCTTCCTTACGAACTTTGAACTTCTTGATCTAGTTGAACTCTTTGAACCATTTAAGCCTATGAACCATTTCAGTTTAAAGTTCAATGGTTCATTCTCTTTCTTCGAATCCTTTGAAGTCTCAAACTCTCTAGATTCTTTTCTTTTATGTTGAACTCATTAAACCTTTGAACATTGAAATTTTTTGGTTCAAGGTTCAATGGTTCAATAGTTCAATCTTTCTTCTTCGAAATCTTATTTCATTCAAGTCTTTTGATCTTATTGAACTCATTGAACCATTTTGGTTCAAGGTTAAATGGTTCAACAATTTAACCTTTACTCTTTAGAGCCTTCTTTTCTTTAAGTCTGCCAAACTTATTAAACTTTAGAACTTGCCAAAGTCTTCAAACTCGTGGAAATATTCAAAGCGGTTGAACTTCTTTGAACTCGTTGAGCTCTTAACTCTTTTCTAAACCTTTGAACTCATTGAACCTTTGAACCTTGCTGAAGTGGGGTTCAATGGTTCAATGGTTCAATGGTTCATTCCATTTGTTTGAAGCTCACTGCTAAGTCTTTTGATTGAACCTCATCATTTAACTAGCCTTGAAAATGCCTAAGTGTTGGAACTTCTTTCTGAGAAAGCCTGTCTGTTGAACTTGTGAGTTCTTTAGCTGAGAAAAATCAAATAATTGAAAAATTTAAATACTTAGAACATTTTTTGAGAAAGGAAGAGATTATTTTGGCCTACAGGACCAAAATAGCTGATATGTTGTCCCCAAAAACAAGAGATAGATTTTGGGAACAACACATTCAATGCCTTGAATGCATTTTCAATTCTATCAAGGGGCCATGCTATAATAGGGCATCAGCCTTAACTTTGGCATATCAATTCATCTCAAATGTCTCCATTAAAGAATAGTCTACCTAGTCCTCTTCCTTATATTTTCACAGCTATCCACTTCACCTTTACTTGATGGAGAAAAATAGGTTGCATCCTTGAGTGCTCACCCTCTCTGATGTCCACCTAGTGGACTATTTCACCAACTAGAAATAACCCCTACATAGATATTTCTAGTCTTTCTACATTTTTCCCTCTTTCTTTGTTGTATTTTATCCTTTTCTTCATAATTTTGAGCTCTTAGGCTATCTCTTCCCTTTCTGCTGGCTCTTTCAACTTCTTCTTTAGTTGGTCACTGAGTTTGTTTTCAAGTTTTATGCCATATTTGAAAAAAAATGGGCATTTGATTACCTTGAATTTGACATCATGGGGACATCATTGGTCACTTGGTAACTTGAACCATGTTGAAAATTGAACCTTCAAACCATGAGAGTGCATCGATTTAATGGTTCAATGGTTTAGGCAGTCCTATCAGCTCCTTGGTTTAATCAGTGCCTTGGTTCAATCAATTCTTTGGTTCAATCGGTTCTTTGGTTCAATTAATTAAAGCATCTCTTCGAACTTGTCTCTAGAATCTTCCAATTCCTTCCTTCACTTGAAGCTTCCTTGTGAACTTTGAACTTCTTGAACTAGTTGAACTCTTTGAACCATTTGAACCTATGAACCATTTAAGTTCAAAGTTCAACAATTCAACAATTCATTCTCTTTCTTTGAATCCTTTTATTCTCTAAGTCTTTTGAACTTTATTGAACCTTTGAACCTTGAACCATTTCAGTTCAAAGTTTAATGGTTCATTCTCTTTCTTTGAATCCTTTGAAGTTTTGAACTCTTTGGATTCTTTTCTTTTCTATTGAACTCGTTGAACCTTCAAACTTTGAACTCTTTTGGTTCAAGGTTCAATGGTTCATTCTTTGCTCTTTAAATCCTTTGTTCTTCTAAGTCTTTTGAATCTTTATTAAACTTGTTAAACCTTTGAACTTTGAACTCTTTTGGTTCAAGGTTCAACAGTTCAACCGGTTCAATCTTTCTTCTTCGAAGTCTTCTTTTGTTTAAGTCTTTTAAATCCATTTGAACTTTTTCAAAGTGGTTAATCTTTGAACCTACTAAAGTCTTCAAACTCATTGAACTCTTCAAAGCGGTTGAACTTCTTTGAACTCATAAGCACTTAACTCTTTTTAAACCTTTGAATTCATTAAACCTTTGAACCTTGCTAAAGCAGGGTTCAATGGTTCAATGGTTCATTCCATTTGTTTGAAGCTTGCCGATGGACCTTTTGGTTGAACTTCGACATTGAACCAACGTTGAAATGCCTAAGTGTTCGGAAATTGTTTCTTTTTGAAAGCCCACCGATTGAACTTGTGAGTCCCTTAACTAAAAATATTTGAATAATTGAAGAACTTGGCTGCTCAATACATTTTTGAGAAGGGAAGAGATCATTTTTGCCTTCAAGACCAAAATAGTCGATATGTTGTCCCCAAAAACAAGTGATGGATTTTGGGAACAACACTATTAATACCATTGAAAAGATTAGAAACATACAAAAAATATATAATATCCATAATATATTCCAATATAATGTGGATATTAAGCTATTGGAATTATCTTTCAAATTTAGAGCTTTGGATTGGTATGAGACTCTTCCTAAAAATTATATTAGTTCATGGGATGAACTAGGAGATCTATTGACTAAGAGGTTTGGAGAGAAGATTGATCATCTATCTCTAGCTGAGAAATTGACCACTATCAAGAGGGTACCACAAGAGTTTATGCAATATTTTAACACTAAATTTTAAAAAACATGGGATAGGATCCTAGCCCTTGTGAGACCTAGTCCAAACTATACATTCTTGTACTATCTAAAGGCATTGAATAGTGATGTAGCCATGATGATCCAATCTATGGGTGGGAATACACTCCTTGCTACCTATGTTATAGATATCAATACTGAGAATTATTCTATTTAAGTATGGAAGATTACTCTTAGGCTACCAATGCCATTGTTCCCTGAGTTATAGCCTCCTAGTCAAGTTACATTACTTACCTTGGCTTCTTTCCCTAGTGATGAAAAGTTTGTCATGTTCCTAAATAATGAGATATATGAGGTAAAGAGTGATGAGGGCACCAATTTATTTATTTTATAGCCTCATCCATACCTAGTATATATCATTTTTTAATGTAAATCCCCATAACCATCCATGACTCATGAAAATTAATAAGTAAATTCATGATTTTGTGTGTGTGTGTGTGTGTGTGTGTGAATTAATGATGTTTTTTATTTTATTATATTATAATTTTGTAACCTTATTTAACAAGATTTGAAGGGTAACATAAGATTCTAGGAATCTTGTTTGGGAACAACACTTATAGAGAAGCCTGCAACAAAAGGGGATTCCACCTATAGGGTGCTCATATCAACTATTGGCTCCTACCTTTAGGTTATCCATAGAAACTATTGGCTTCCACTTATAGGCTTCCCATAACAACTACTAGATTGCAAATATAGTTTTCTTGTAGCAACTACTAGCTTTCACCTGCAGGGTGCCTGTAGAAACTATTGGCTTCCACCTATATACTGCCCATAACAACTACTAGTTTTCACCTATAGGCTACCTAAAACAACTATAAAATTTCACCTATAGGATCCCATAGCCATAACATAGAATAAAACTATTATTGTGATAATATTTGATTAGCTATTAAAGACACATCTAGCTATTTTAAGAACCAAATAGATGATTTAAGAGGATCCTCCATAACTATTGTATGGAGTCCTCACATGCAAATAATATTGGATGTGCTACTAAATATGAGTAAGAAAAGGACAATGGAAAGGAGACAAAAAGAAGTAAAATAACAAAATAATATATATTATCCTTAACCCAGTCAAGCCTAACATAAGTAACTTTAGGTACTAATCATATGAAGGTTGACTAGGGTAGTTTCTAAAGTATTTGTACCTTTCCTAGTTTAGTGTTCTTGGTTGGAGCTAATAAATTTCCATATGTATTTAATGGTAGAACATATATTAGATTGGTAATAGATAATAATAGAGTAGTACACTTGTATAAGTCATTGCATTCTAAATATTATAATCTTTTGTAGCAATCTTTAATTACTACAGATCTGAGTAATTAGAAGGTTGATTCTGTAAGAAGCTTTTGTAAGTCTCTTAGATAAGGATTGGAACTCATTTTTGAGTGAGTAAATTCCCCCATAGAAGGAGTTGCAGTGAAGATCTTGACCCTTATTAGTTTAAGTGTGTTGTGTAAGTTTATTTTAGTATTATTTATATTATATAAAGTGTGATGCATGTGTGATTCATAAGTGTGAAGTATTTCTATATATTTTTATAATAATTTCATAGTATAGTTATCTGGTGAATTCAGTATAAGTTCATTGTACTGTAACTAGAAAGCAATATAATATATGGATCAATAATGCATATATAGTGCTAACTTCCTTAAAAAGTCTACATGCCCTAGGTTGATAATTATGTTAATCAGACTCAAGAATTTGGTATTAGTTGGGTAATAAGTCTACACAACAATTTGTCATTATTGTCAAGCAGGGTGTCAGTTATTGCTTTTTAGATCAATTATTACTTTTCAAGATTGATTAATGTATTGTCTTACCCAGTCGGGTAAGTTGAGTGAGGGCAATCTAGTGTCTTATGTTAGATGTATAAGTTCCTAGATGTTGATGGTGCAAAAAAAATTAGATGCACTATCCTACCCAATTAGGCAAGTCGAGTGATGGCACTATGGTGTCTTATGCTAGATGTCTAAGTTCCTAGATGTTGATGGTGCACAACTTTGAATGCCTCTTTACAATCTTATGATTTACTTAATTAATGGTTTTTCTTATAATTTACTTTCCTAAAAGAGTGATTTACTTTTTGAAAAGTGTGCCTTTTATTTCTTTCTTTCTAGAGTAATTTTCCTACTTTCTAACGTAATTTTATTGCTTTTATTTCCTATTTTTTAGAGTAATTTTCCCACTTTCAATAGATAACTTTAATACTTTCTAGAATTAAAATTTCAATTCTCTTCATTTTTAGTTTTTCACTCCTTTATTTCTCTACATTTTATTTTTTTGCTTATTCTAAACAACCTCCTAGAACACACAAATAAAAACACTAACCCTAAGCAGGAAGGAACAATATAGTTAGAGTGGTTCAATATTTATGCAAAGAGAAAGAGATTCTTAATGGATATTCCCACCAAACAAGCCATGAGTTTATATTGGGAAAGAACCACAAGTACCTAAAGAAACTAAGAATCATATTAAAAAATATACCATAATCAAAAGGGTTCTTAAAGAAGGAAACACTATAAACTAAAGGAGGTAGCTTACATATGAAGTATTATTGGCTTTGAAAAAGGAAATAGAAGAGGAGGAAGCATTAGCTGCTTTGGTAAGAATAAATGAGAGATAAGAACTACATGAACCAAACACTCAAAAAAGTAAAATTAGATTAACATTCTGATAAGGTTTTCTTCAGAAAATCAAAGAAAGCTCAGGAGAGTCTTCAATGTTCTCATTCGATGAAAAGACTATGGATCAATAGATAAATGTTTACTATTATGCTGATGAAGGGACTGATATATAATTCAAATACATGATCTTGAGTCCCTTTGGTATCCATATCACAATAACATCCATCATGAATGGAGAAGGAAATTTTGTGGATGATAATAGGACTCTAGATATAATTATTTCTAAATTTTCTATTCCAGATGCAATAGGCATAACACAAATGAAAAATATCCTACCCTCATCCTTGCCCAAATTTAGAGGTACATCATTAGAAAAATTGGACAAATTTTAGTTCAAATTTGATATCCTATATAAAATCTATGACTATAGGTAGGATGCATAAAAATTGAAACTTTTTCTAGCCACCCTGAAAGACTCGGCACTTCACTAGTTCATGGGACTGGGTAGTAATTCAATCCACACTTGAGAGGACATGAAAAAGAAATTTTTGGATAAGTATAAATCATATAAGAAATAACATCTTCCAAATGACTCAATAAGGTAACAAATCTTCAAAAGACTATGTTGAACGGTTCATGTTTAGTGTGTAGAAATTCAAGCAAAGTACACTAGGAGAAGAGCCTCTAAAACTCATCTTCTTTAAAGGAGTCAGAGAAGATTATCAATAAAATTTAGATGTAATGAGTATTGGAGATATCTCCCGCCTACCATTCTTAGACATCAAGGAGTTGAGCAAGAATTATTCTAGGTCTGCCATAAATAAAGTTAGGGGAAATAAACTTTCAATGATAGCTACAAGTGGCCTATCAAAATTTGAAGTTAGAAACTTGTTAAAATGTATGAAATAGGATATCATTAGTCACTTGGCCACACAACTAGATATCCTACACTTAAGACAAAATAAAGTGTCCTTGGATCAAGCTTTGACCATCTATTATCTAGATTGTAAGAAGAAGAAGATAAATTGTAGGTTTGTAGGTGTCATGAGGTTTGGGCTAAAGTAGTTAACATCATAGTTGAAGAACTAGAAATAATATATATACATGATATAGGAGGATATAGAGATAAATTTTTATATGTTTAATAAATAAATCCATGGGTTTAATGATCATCTTATCTAGGTATGGGACAAAATCCACCTTTGACAAATTCTACCTCCTTTAATTCATAATTTGCAAATACTACTCCCAATTAGACTAGTCCATGAATTAACATCCTATCTCCTAATTCTAACTATCATCCACCTTAGACAAACTACCCCACCACCTCTTAGTAGACTCTAAAAAATCTATCCCCACCTTGGATATAAACTTAGAAACCACCCCAAGGCCCACCCTCCACAAACTCATGGCAGTAGCCTTAGAGACCTAATCAACCTTGGATAAACTATTAAGGAGTATTCCCTCCACAACAGAAATAACAACCTCCTAATCTTATGCATAATACATAAGATACACCCAATCCTAGCCATATCCCTACCCAACCCATGAAAAATAATACAAATAAGTTGGTGCAACTAACATTTAGTACTAAACCTATTTAGTACCAAACATATGTGGTAAACATCTATGAAGTTCACCTACATTTAGGGAAAGTTTGACCACCCGCACCCCCACCCATAATAATGGATTTAGATCAAGAAAATATAGAATATAATGATAATGCACTTTCACCTCCACAAGAAATCTCTGAACTAGAAAATAAATTTGTTGATGAAATAGCCCCACCATTTCTAGGACATCTTAGCCTTCAGTGCCATGCAATTGAGCTTGAATTTGATTTCATAGGATAACTCAAGAATCTCTATGTTAAAGTTCCTCTAATCTAGGCCATCAAGGATTTTACCATATATTTCAAAGATATTATATACTTATGTCTATGTAAATTTATAATGAAGAAGGATCCCAACATAGTGCATGTGATTGGCTAGCTGGTAGACATTATGATGGGAAACACCCCGCCAAAGAAATATATAGATCCAAGATGCCTAATAGTAATAGTCCAGATCCATGACCAATAGTTATATAATACATTGATATAACTATGGTTTGAAATAAATGTAATGATAACTAAAACCATGAGCAAACTACAATTGGATAATATACATCCCATATATACAATTTTGTAAATGGATGACAAGTCTACAATCAAATCAAGGGTTATTGAAGATCTTATCATTACTATATATTCTTGGGAGTATCTTACATATTTCATTATTTTTCAATTAAATTTTGATTTAGGTGTATACCCTCTTACCTTAATATGACCTTGGCTTACAAAAATTGATGCCTTCATTAGCTACAAATCAGGTAACATATTGATGTCCAATGGAAATTGCACTAATAATTACATCCTCTATCCTCCAAAAAAACCAACCTTAGCACTAGGGAATACATTATGGGATAAATAATATGAGGTATAATAGCCTCCCTTTATTCCTATATTCACCATAAACCATGCAAATACTGTGGGTAATTAGGAGGAAGATATAATTCTCTTCAATGTTCTCTAGAATAATTACCAAACTCATTCTATAGATCTTAACCACCTGTAATGTATTGAGTGCCCATTTTACATCTTTTAGGAAGAAGATAATTCTGATTCATTTAAATAGGAAATATTCCACTAGCTATGATCTGGGCAACAATTCAGATGACAACTTAGGTGATGGGTCCACCCTAATTGATGGTGGAACTTTTGAGAGCCATAACTTTTGTACCATAGCTCTAATTGACTCACCGTTTGAACCGTTAGAAAGATAATAATGAGGAAAAAATTGTGAGATAGCATGGATATTTTATCAATGAATTTTGACCCCTAGAAACCCAATGGAAGTTCCACAAATTTCAATTTTAGTAGTACAGTCTAAAAATAGTTTCTAAAAATAGTAATTCCTCAAATTCTATATTGTTGTAAATCGCAAAAGTTAAACCAATTAATATCCCTCGAGATTGGTGACCTTGTACATCCTCCTCACAAATTAAACACATGTATAAATGAATATGTGACCTGAAATATAAATTATACATCTCTTCTTAGAGATAGGCATATGTTTGGGTCTGCAATTTTGATCAATAAAACATCTCTTTTCAGAGATAACATTATTTGAATTGTGTTGTTCTTATTTCTGAATTATCTTTCAACCAAAGATTTTGAGTTTTGGATCAAGCTACTACCTCATATCTATATCTAAACTAGATCCATTAGTAATATAAAAATGATAAAATCACTCTCATGATAAATTAAAATCTCTCCAGGAAAAACATTACTTATTAATAACAAGTTGGAGTTAAATGAGGAAAAGTGCCTAGTCAACATGTTACATTTAAACTAATGCTTTTTTTCATGAGATTATGAGGACATGTAAGGAATAAACTCAAAAACATGCACACATCATATCTATATCAAATAATAGTGCCAACGAATTAGACAGTCACAATGTACGATGAATCCATCTCTTAGAGAAATAGTCAAAATGGAATTGCAAAAAACTCTTGACCATTGGAATTATATATCCATATTATATAGTGAATAGGTTTCACCATTGGTAATTATACCAATGAAAAATGGAGAATAGTGTGTATGCATATATTATATGGAACTTAATACAATAACCAAAAAGGATCAATTTCCTCTACCCTTCATTGATTAGGTGTTGGACACACTAGCAGGAAAGACATATTTTATCTTTCTGGATGGATTTAGTGGTTACAATTAGATTAGAATTGCTCTTGAGGACCAAGATAAGACCACCTTCACTTGTCCCTAGGGTACTTATGCTTATTTTATGTTAAATTTTAGGCTATATAATGTTCTTGCAACATTCCAAAGCATTATCCTAAATATCTTTATAGATACGACCAATGAATGTGTAGAAATATATATGGATGACTCACTATTTATGGAGAAACATTTGATGAGTGCTTGAATAACCTAGAGGAAGTGTTGCAACACTATCAAGAGCACCATTTGTCTCTAAGTCATAAAAAATGTTACATGTTTATGATCAAAGGCATTGTCTTAAGCCATCATGTATGTACTAAAGGAATTAATGTTGACTCTAAAAAAATTAGCATCATAAAAAACATGCCTATTATTCAAAAATAGAAGGATGTTAGGAGTTTTTTTGGTCACTATAAATTATTTATCAACAATTTCACCAAAGTAGTAGCACCATTATTCACTCTCCTAACTAAAGATGCTAAATTCATATGGACTCCTACCTGTATTACAACCTTCAAACAATTGAAGGAATTATTTACCACTTCCCTTATTATACATGCTCTTGATTCGAAGCTTCCCTTCTATATTCACACAAATGCTTTAGATACTACCCTAGGAGTTATGTTAGGCAAAAAATAGGAAGCACTCAATTATGCCATATATTTTATAAGTAAGAACCTATAGATAGGAAATTTAAATTACATGGTCACTGGAAAAGAGTTCTTGGTAGTAGTCTATGCTATCAATAAGTTCTATCACTACATAACAAGGTATCAAGTCTTTATTCATATAGACAATGCAACTATTAGGTACCTTATAAACAAACCAGTTGTCTTAGGCAGATTGATAAGATGATTGCTCTTATTATAAGAATTTGATGTAACTATTGTAGATAAGTCTAGTAAGGTTAATGTCGTGGTTGACTTGTTATCATGACTAAAATGCCCTCAAGAAGATACCATAGTGGATGACTCCTTTCTATATGAGCACCTATTCTCCCTCACCCTTACCACAGTTTAGTATGCTGATATTTCTAATTGCCTTGTAATACTTTTACTTTAACATCACTTCCTCCCTAAATAAAAAAGAGTTTTGATTCATAAAAGTGGTAGGTATTCATGGCTATCTAGATTATTTTTCTATATTGGGTCTGACTCCATCATCATAAGATGTCTCAGAGAAGATGAATTTCTAAATATCCTCAAAGCCTACCATGATGAACCTTATGGAGGGCACTTTAAAACCAAGTATACAACATTAAAAATCTTGAATATAGGATATTATTGGCCCTCACACCATAAATATGTAATAAGATATGCTACTCATTGTAATAGATGTCAGTGTATGTGGATACCCACACATTTGGATGAGATGCCTCTATAGCCTCAAATGGTTCTTGAACCATTTGAAAAATGGGGCCTAGACTTTGTAGGACCTTCTGATCCAAAATACAAAAACAAAGAGTACATCCTTGTATGTATTGACTATATCACTAAATGGGTGGAAATAAAGACTCTTACACATGCTAGGGATGATAAGGTGGAAACCTTCCTCTATAAATAAATATTCACAAGATATGGTGTGCTATGAGAAATAGTCACTGATCAAGGACCTAAATTTGCTATTAGTTTAATTACTTCCTTGGTCCAACAATATGAGATTGGACATATGAAATTAACTCCATATCATCCATAGTCTAATGAATAGGTGGAAGTCACCAGTAGGGAGTTAGAAAATATTTTGACCAAGACTGTTAGTATGTCTTGTAAGGATTAGGAGGCTAGACTTCTTGATCCTATTTGGGCATATAGAATCACATGGAGGACCACTATACGATTCACCCTATATGAGTTGGTCTATGGGAAGAAACCTATCTTGTCGATTGAATTTGAGCATAAGACCTTATGGATAACACTAGAACTTGGGATGGATATATCTAAAGCATAGAAATAAATACTTATGAAAATCAATGCCTTAGATAAATATACATAATAGGCATTATAGAACATAGAACATATCTAGTAGTAATGGATTGGATGGAATGAAAGGTACATTAAGAATAGGCAATTCAATGTAAGAGATTAGGCCCTTATTTTTAATTCAAAATACAAGGATCATAAGGGAAAACTCTAAACTAGATGGTTTGGTTCATTTTAGATTGAACATGTTTATGAAAATAGAGTAGTGCAACTCTAAACCATTAATCTGGTAAGATTCTATCTACTGGTCAATGGCCATGGACTAAAGTTCTACAAAAATCCACTCACTCAAAATTAATTTACTAAGCACATACACAAGTAATTACAAAATGCATATAATTATGTATCATATTAGTATGATGTCTCACCAAATAGAGGGAGAACTAGCCAAAATGTAGATGAATAAGGAGAGGAGGACATCCTATCCCTTCAAATGGTCCTTGACCAGTCACCCTCACAACTGACTTGGTAAGGACCTAGAATAAACATTCTATTTTAGGCATCAGTTAGAGTAAAAAAACCAATAATGAAAATGCTTTTTGGGCATTATTTGTAGTTTTTGAGTAAAAGACTAGCCTATTGGCTACCTAGGATTATAAAATGGGCCTAAATATAAATTTAGCTTGTTGGTTATCTAGGGGTAAAAACTAAAAAAATAAAAATAAATAATCATTTTTTGTAGCTATTTTGGGCACCTTTCACACAATTAGGCATAACTTTGTAGTTGCTACGAGATCCACCTATAGTTGTTAGAGGTACAAACTAACACCTATATACACCTATCTAGTACATGCAAGTTAGCTCTTCACAAAATCTAATCTATGGCTTTGGCTATGGGATTTTGAGTAATACATAAAAGATACCAAACAAGCTAGGGGATATATGAATGAGGATTAGAGAAAAAAAATCAAAACATTGCTAAAGAATACCCCTAAATAGCAAGGTAAGATCCAAAACAAAGGCATATACTTCTAATCTCCATTTGGAGTGTTGCAGAGTAGAATTTATGGCTATAGGGACACACATGAACCACTTTTAGTTTTTTATCATTTTATGGAAATGATTTCACTATGTCAAATATTGAGATCTAAGATTTTTTAGAGCACAAGTCCCATGTTTGAAAACCCTGCTGGTTGCTAAAGGAAAAGTTCACTAAGTACAAAATCCATAGGGAGTAAGATAACATAGAGACAAATCATCAAAAATCTCATGTAGAGGAAGATCACAAAGTAACAAAAGCCTCATATACCCTCTTTCATATTTATAAAACACCTAACTTAGATAACACAAAGATCTGTAGTGACCACCTTGTGGTAGGAGGGCAATAATATATCTTCCCAATACAAGACCCTTTCTCTAGTTCCATACAAGCTATCATGATTGAATGTAGGTTACTGATGGCATCATGGAAGGATATCATCTTGTGATCTCATGATTAATCAAGGGGCCCACTTCAATCAAGTTATAACTACCAAGATAATTGTTACATTCTAGCAAACACTCACATGTAACTTTCTTGTATGTAACCTTAGGCAAACTGTTAAATAGGTAAAACATATATTTTGGTTATAGAAAAGCATTTTTTATTCTTAATATAACATGTATTATATTTAAAATCATATTTAATCATTAACAAGTCATTCATTAAGTCTTGTCTCCACTCAAACTCATACCCTCATCATGACCCCATCCTCTCTCTTTCTAACCTACTCATTCCATGTCACTTGGGAACTAGTGACACCTCATGTGGGAGGAGGAGTGACACCTCATGTTTGGGGAGGAGAATGATGTAGACAATCAATTCCATGCACTCTAGGATATTCAATGCATGCAGATTGAACACCCATGATGATAATGTACAATCATAGGGAAAACAATCACTTTTATTGTTTTCACTTGTGAGTACAACCCATTCAAACAAATTCAAAGCATGACATTACCTGTAACCTATAACCTACAACCATAAATACCATTATTAAAAAAAATCCTTTGCTAAAAGAATAAATATAGAAACTAAATTGAGTGTGTTGACATTTATCAATTGAAAGGGTCATCAAAATGCTAAACCTAACCATAACGGTAGGGTCATTTGTGAAACGAGAACCCATAGATCATAGGCAACTTCAAGGAGACCGAACTAGCTAGATTTTTTTTAATAGATTCAGATGGACCACTTATTTCAAGAAATTATAACATTTCTCAGAACTTGTTGCTAGATAATTTACAAGGTCCTTTATAGGTGTGCAAGTTATTGTATATGACATTACATTCTTAGTCACTAAATAAGTAGTAAGCTAGGCAATTGGGATGCCAAGTATAGGAGAAAACTAGGAGTACAAACTCAATGGTCAAGAAGTTAAATAATAGTCCTATCAGGTAGATGAAAGGTTAGTGATGAAGAAAGGTGGTGTGGAGAGACTTAGCCTACCCCCAACCTAGAGGGAAGTAGCCTCATACATCATTAGATATATGATATATGAAGAGAGGTACTATCTGATTGATACTCTCTAATTTAAATTTTTAAATCACTTAAGGCATGATAAAACCATTAATGTTCCAAACCACCTATGAAAATTTCTAAAAAAGATGTCTAAAAAATACCATAAGGGGGTTAAGAAAGCCCTATCTTATCATTGCTTGATATGGTTGATATCTAAACATGGAATAAACACTATTAGACCTGACCTTAGTTGGGAACAATTTCTAACCCTAGAGACTGGTGATCTTTAACAAGAAGAGGGAAATAATGAGGAAGAATTTCTTGAAGAGTAGGCCCAACAGATTACACAAGAAGGTACTATAGTCACTAGTGCTATTGGATATCTCATAGCCACTAAAGGTTCATATAAAATTGCTATGGGTAGAAGAAGGAGAAGTAAACTAGTCCTACTTCCTTTACATAGAGAGGAGGAAAATTCACCCACATAAATTTGGCAAAATATTCATTCTCCTCACCAAGGATTGATTCTTTCACCAAGGTTCCTTCAAGGGAAAAGGAATTTATTCTATCAACTACTGTACAACAAGAATAGGTTTTAATAGCTACCTCTCTTAAAAATAAGAAGAAAACTAAAGAAAATAAACCCTCTATATCAAGAAGAAAGAGACCTCCTCTTAGGATATCTCAAAGAATTAAGAAATATAAGACAACCCTAGCCTCCTCACCCACAGACATCAGTGAGGATGAAAAGGAAAAGAAAGAGCCCATGATTTAAGAGACTTTTGATGGGTTCAATATTGTAGAAAGGTCTACTGAAGAGGAATCTACCAAGGAGAAGTATAGCCACCTAAGCCACCTAGATTCATTGAGAAAGACATTGATCTCCTTAGACACATTAAGTACAATATAAGAAGAGATAATAATGAGGGATCAGCCTATAGTAGAAGAAGAATTGATTGAAGAAAAAACTATGGAAGAAGAATAAGAATAATAAGTAGTTCCTCATGACCAAGAGTTACAAACCTTGGAACAAGCCATGAAAGAAATATATAGGCTGAGGAATGAGATAATAGAGTTGAAAGGAAGGATAGGCTTGGAAAAACTTATGGGGGCAGTAGAATTTATATAACCATCTATGGAAAAACAAAGGTTATTAGATGAACATGCAACAACTTCATTTGGAGTACCTACAACAACTTCATCTATCTTGCCTAGAAATAGTATTAGTGTACCCTTAGAAGCACCTATAGAAGATAATACTCTAGATTCTGTAACTTTATATAATATATTTTATCCTTCATTAACCACTAAAAAAATAACTATAGTAGAGGAAGTAATTGATGTGGATCTTTCAGCTGCTAGGCCAATAGAAACTAATGATCTCTTGAGTTTTCTTGAAGAAAAATTTAGTGATGATGAAACTTGCCAAAAGGAGTCGGTAAAAATATTTAAGGTATATGTTGAAACAAAAGAGCACCAAGATGACTTAAAATAAAGTTTGGAAAAGGTTGAAACTAGGATCAATTATTTGAAATAAATTATTATTAAAGTGTATGGAACCACTAAATTTTTAATGGAGTGTATATCACCCTCTAGGGTGTATGATATCTACATAGAATAAATATGGCTTAAATTAAAATATGAAAAGATTTATAATGATCATTCCTACATGGTTTGTGACCCTAAATATTTCTTTGAAGTCTATAGACATGCTAACCTTGATCTCCAATCATAGTTGAGTGAGTTTTACATACACTAGTATGTTATACCCCATGATACAAATTGGAATCCAAATACATACTTGGGGGATGTCCAATTGACTAAATTTATTTCATATATCCTTAATGAAATAGGAAGAAATAAATAGGTGGAGTATCAATAAAAAGGAAAAGAAGCTTCCCTAATGATTATGGATGAATTAACTAATCTAGAAGCTATAATAGATGAATGGATCTCCTTCATGAATTCAGATACTCCACAAGCATGAGTCACAAGGAAATAAGTAAAGGTTTAGAATCACAACTTAAGTCTTATGTAGGAAGATAAAAATAAATTTTTTGTTACTTTTTCTCATAGATGGGAAGAACTCTCTGATTCTTTAAAAAGAAAGGAACCTTATTTCACTCAAAACCTTAAGGAGGCCATACATAGGGTGTACATGTATATTGATATTGTTTGGAGGAGAAGGATAAAATGGTTAGGGTTAATGTTTCACTCATCTATGTTTTCATTCCTAATTCCTGATTGGAAGGGAGAGGTAGAGAAAAAAAGATGGAAGAACATTGATGATGCTAGAGGTTTATATATCTTTGAAGGGATGGGTTGCATTGAACCCTTAGATTTCATAAAATTTTGTGGTTTCAAAATTAAGTGAAGGCTTTCACGAGGTCAAGAAAGAGGTTAAGTAAGGGGTGTGATGAGGCCATTAATTGATTTGTTTTATATCCTCATACATACCTAGTATATATCTTTTTCTATGTAAATCCCCACAACCATCCATGACTCATGCAAATTAATTAATGAATTTATGATTTTATGTGTGCATTGATGTGTGTGTGTGTGTGTGTGTGTGTGTTATGTTATGAATTAATGATTATTTTTCTCTGATTAGATTATACTTGTGTAACATTATTTAACAAACATTTGAATGGTAACATAATATTATCTAAATCTTGTTTGGGTATAATACTTATAGAGAAGCCCAATAATAAAAGGGGTTTCTACCTATAGGGTGCCCATAACAATTGCTAGCTCCTACCTATAGGTTATCTATAACAACTTCTAGATTCCATCTATAGGTTGTCCATTAAAACTATTGGCTTCCACCTATAAGTTGCCCATAGCAATTGCTAGATTCCATTTGTAGGGTACCCATAACAACTATCGGTTTTCACCTATAGGTTACCTATAGAAACTATAAGCTTTCACCTACAATAACCCATAGCCACTATGTACAATAGAACTATTATTTCAATAAGATGTGATTAGCTCTTAAAGACACATCTAGCTATCTTAGGAACCAAGTGGATGATTGAAGAGGATCCTCCGTAACTATTATATGGAATCCTCACATGTAAATAATCTTAGATGTGATACCAAAGATGAGTAAGATAAGGACATTGAAAAGAAGATAAAAAGAGGTAAAACAACAAAATAATATATATTATCCTTAACCCAATAAGGCCTAAAATAAGTAACTTCAGTTACTAACCACCTAAAGGTTGACTAGGGCAATTCTCAAAGTATTTGTACCTTTCTTAGTTTAGTGTTCTTGGTTGAAGATAATAAATTGTCTTATGTATTTAATGGTAGAACCTAGATTAGATTGGTAATAATTAATAACAAAGTATTAGAATTGTATAAGTCATTGCATTTTGAATATTGTAATATTTTATAGCAATCTTTAATTACTATAGATCTTAGTAATGAGAAGGTTGATTATGTAAGAAGATTTTATAAATCTCTTGGAGAAGGATTGAAACTCAGTTTTGAATGAGGAAAGTCCCCCTTAGAAGGAGTTATAGTGAAAATCCTAACCTTATTTAGTTTAAGTGTGTTGTGTAAGTTTATTTTACCATTAGTTTGATTATATAAAGTGTGATGCCTGTGTGATTCATAAGTGTGAAGTCTTTATGTGTTTTTGTTATTATAATTTCATAATATAACTATTTGGTGAATTTAGTATAACTTCATCATACTAAAACTAGTATGCAAGATAATCTATGGATGAATAATGCATATATAGTATTGACATCCTTGAGAAGCTTACGTACCTTGGGTTGACAATAAATGTTAATCAAACTCAAGAATTTGGTATTAACTGGGTAATAATTATACCCAACAAAGATTTTACTCCAATGTTTTACTAATGAATTGGTTTCTCTTAAAAGAGAAACAAGTTCAAAGTTATAGGCCATAACAGTCCTATAATCAGTTTGGGCAAACCAATAGGCCTTATGTCAAAGGTAATGCTCAAGGACAAGGCCAAATCACCCAATCTAGACCTTACCAAAGTTACAATCCTAATGCTAACTCATCTTCAAAGGCTCTTATTCCCACTCAAAACAACTTTATTTAATAACAACAAAGTTATCCTTCCTATGACAAAAGTCAAGACCAAGTTGTTTATTTCAATGAGATGCATAATCAAGCCATGACTATGCAAGGTAATCAAACATCTCAAGTTTAAAATTTTTAAGGACCAATTCAAGGCAGAATATAATTTGGAATAGAAAATGGGTAGAAATAATCATATTATACTCTCATAAATCAATTGGCAGGAGAGTTTTATGCCATCAATCATTTGGGGAATCTAAGCAATGTGAATACTAGTGTATCTTCTAACACTAGGTCTAAGAAAAGGGTTTTTGAAGAGACACAAGGGGATGATTAAGGACTTGTTTGACTCTCATAAAATCTTAAATGGTGGGTGGGTATAATCCATCTCCTAAAGTATAAGATAACCATAAGTTTCTAAATATAAGACCTACTCCTACACATCTATCTCCACAAGCTACACCACAAACTACTAGTGCTTCCAAAGAGCCTTCCAAGGTGAGAAATCCTTCTATCAATATTGTAGACTAGATGAAGAGGTTTCATATGAATATTTAACTATGGGATTAACTAATAATACCTAGGCAAAAGGACATGCTTCAAAAATAATTACAATGACTTGGTAAGTAAGTTGGATTAGCTAGGAATGAGAACATTATCTTGGTGAATGGGACTCAACCCATTAATGGATAAGTAAAGAAGATTGTTAAAACTCTTAATTTATACCTATCATTAATAATTGGTGATTTATTATTTTATAATTACATCATAGATAGTGGAGCTAGTATTTCATTTATGCCCAAGTGTATAATGGATAAACTAGGCCTCAAATATGACCCAATGGCTAAATGGGTTTTACAATTATATGGATCACTAGCAAATACCTTATGAGTGTTCAAATATTTATATATGATTTTAAATGATTTTCCAAAATTTTATATTCCCCATGATGTGGTTGTGTCATATTTACCTCCATACTTTTCACTTTGCTTGTCAAGAGAGTTTACAACTAAGATAGGTGGATACTTGGCAACCAATTGGTCCAATATGGTTTTTAGGACAATGTATGGTACTAAGGTGAATATTGAATTAGAGGTTATCCATCACAATCACATAGATCCTTACATGCTTAAATTGGAAAATTTCAATTATGCAATTATTGATGAGGAGGAACTTCAAATAGATTAATCTCCAACATCTTTTCTTGAAGGAATTTCTAATTTGTACTTAGATGAATGGGGAGATGAACATTATGAGCATGATCCTTAAAAATTAATGGAGGAAGTGGGTCTTGGAGTGTATTTTATACATGAGGAAGAATCTTTCAAGTAAAATTTGATGAAGCTAAGTGAATACATGAATGGTTTATGGTAGCTTTTCTTTGATAGATCAATAAGCAAGATTGGGGAAGGTGGTGGAGCTATATTGGTTTCTCCTACTAAGGAAAGGTATTATTTCACTTTCATATTTCAATTCTATTATACTTGTAATGTGGTAGATTTAGAGGCCCTCATTCATGAACTTGAGTGGGCTAAGCAATGAGGTGTGGAGTTACAAGTGTATGGTGATAGTTAGTTGATTGTAAATCAAATAAGAGGCCAAAATGTGACTAAGAACTCTTTGCTCAAGTCATATAAGCATAGAGTGTGGGATCTTGTGGAATATTTACAATATTTCAAAATCACATATATCCCAAGATAAGAAAATAAACATGATGATAGGTTGGTAGTATTTGGAGGTCAATTTGATGTTCAAAAATGGATAGGAGAGAATAAGAACTAGCCACATCTCAAGGTGATTATAAGGCCTTCCATATCGGATAATTTCATTAATTAGAAAGTGTTTGATAGTGACCAATAAATAGAAATTTTTATGAAAGAAGAGGTTGATTTTTATTCCAATAATCAATCCAAACTACAATAATAATATGCAGGGCAGATTTTGCAATTGAAGTCAAACAAGCTCCCCAAAGGCCTAGTCACACTTTAGATTTTTTTAAATGATGACGACCAGTTGAATAAAGAAAAGGTAAGCATGTATAATAGACAAGAAAACTATGGGAAAGTAAAATTTTTTAAGGACAAGTTACATGCACTTGGGAAGGTATGTATTAGTGAAGAGAAACATGCTTTCATAAAATTATACAAAGATTTTTTTGATGTCTTTGCATGGGAATATATATATATATATATAAAGGGATTTGATCCAAACTTATCTCAACATACCATATATCTATATGATAATGATGAACCCATCAAGAAAATACAAAGGCCAATCAATCCTAAGATTGATCCTCTTATGAAGAAAGAGCTTATTAAATCGATTGAGTCCAAAATCATCTTCCCTATTAATCATTCATCTTGGTTGGCAAACTTAGTCCCTGTTAGGAAGAAGAATGGGTAAATTAGGTTGTGTCTTGATTTTATGGCCTTGAATAGAGTTTCCTTGAAGGACCATTATCCTCTTCCCTCCATGGAACAAATTTGGCAAGTTGTGGTAGGTAGTGAAAGGTTTTCTCTCGTTGATGGGTATTTTGGATATAATTAGATTTTGGTGAAGGAAAGTGACCAATATAAGATAAACTTTACTAATAAATGGGGTACATATACTTACAGTAAAATGATTTTTATATTGTCTAATGTTGGAGCTACTTTTCCACATGTAATGGATATGTATTTTCTAGGACTAATAAATGACATTGTGATGGTGTATCTTGGTGACATCAATTTTTTTTATAACGATGTAAAGGATCACTTGATTCACCTTAGGCATATTTTTGAGAGATGTATAGAATTTGGAATATCTCTCAACCCAAATAAATGTGTGTTTTATGTTCATGAAGGCAAACTTCTAGGATACATTGTCTCCAAAGAGGGCTTTTCCATCGATCTTGAAAGGGTGAGTGAAATTTTGGCATTGGCTTTGCCCAAACACAATGAAGGTTTGTAAAGTTTCTTTAGGAAAATTAATTTCATAAGGAGGTTCATCCCTAATTTTTATAATTTAGTCAAGCCTCTAACCTCTATGTTAAGTAAAGATGAAGTGTTCACTTGGACTAGAAGAAGGAAGGAAACTTTTGAATAGATTAAAGAAGCAATTGCCCAAGCTCCAACTCTTGAAATTCATGATTTTTTAGAGGAATTAAACTTGTATACCTTTGAAAATGATGAGGTAATCTCTACCATGCTTACTCAAACAAATTAATAAAATTTGGATCATCTTATTTCTTTCTTTAGTCAAGGTTTGGAGGGATCTAAGGTAAGATATGTTAGGAATTAAGTGAATATAAACAATATTTAATCCACCCTAAAATCACAAAACCAAATTTTAAATGTGTAAAAATTAGATTTAATTATACAAAAACAATTCTTTCAATCATAGTTTAAATGAAAGCATAAATGGAGAGAACAAAACTAGAAATAAAACCATAACATAGATATAATATGGTTCGCCCAATGTGAGATACATCCAACAAGAAAGTCATTAATAAAATCTATGATAAAACAAGATTAAAAATACCTCTCATAGAGATAGAATATCTCCACCAGAATTCATAAATGAATTCTCTAAATTGTCGATCCAAATCTGAAATTTGTTAACAATTATCCACAAATGATCTACCACACCTATACCTACATAAAACTACCTCACAAGCTACAATACCACACCTTGTAAAAGAATACCACTATTTGTCTCATGAAAAACCTACTATCATGTCCTATCTTACCCTATCATTATAGACATCCAATTCCTAACACCATTTCTGTTAAAATTATTAATCTTACTCGAATTACACTCAAATGCACATTTTAGGTCAAAATCCATAAAATGCCCTAAATGGTTTGAACTTGTCACTTACAAGTTCCAGTTAATGTTAAAGTATCCCTAAATAGGGCAATGCATTTTATGGGCTAGCTAAATTTGATTAGATCATTTCGAGTTAAAATGAAAATTTCACCATTTAGTGCTCTGGATCACTCTTTTCTTCTAATTCATTATAACACATAATGTACCTTTGTTATTTGGTATTTGCAACTTTCTAAATGAGAATACAACTCCAATGCATCTAACATCACCTTCCAGTTCCTCTCCAATAAAATTATGACCCAGTAATATGACTTTATAACCATTTTGATTAATTGTGCACTAATTTCCAAAGAATTACACTAAACTTCATTAAACATACTTAATCTAATTAATTCAATTTAAGAAATTAAGTAATAATTCCATAGATATTTTTGAATATCTCATTATTGGAAATTTATTTTGAATATATGTATCACCTAGTGACATCATCTATGGGGTGGCATCCATTAAGCCATAAGTGCATAAAATATCATGATTATGGGTCACTCATGCCTAGTTCATGCCTCCCATGCCTCCTTAATGCTTATTTATCTTGAGGATATTTATGAGTTTAATTCCAAATATTAGGATTATCCATGGCCACACATCTCAATCTTGAGATGGATGGTCATAGTTGATCTTGACCAATCTCAAAAATCTATAAATAGAGAGGCTATGGACATGAATAAAATATCTTAAATATTGCAAAGTTATAATGTTAAATTGTATCCACAATACTTTGAATTTGATCATTGATTTTGTTTGAAAGATTCATTGATAGGATAGTTTAGTGCTTTGGAATCATGAGCCTATGTTTTAAGGAGTGTTCTTGAGACATTGGAGGAATTTAACACCTTTGTTGACCAAGACAAGGATGTTTGATCAAGGGAGAACATGCTTTTGAACCATATATGTATGGTGAATCCATATGGGAAGGTAGTATGATCTTTCTTTCTTTCATTTTTTTTCTTGCTATCTTTTATAATTCCCAGGGCTTAGTTAGTTAGTTTTTAATGCATTTTTAATTATTTATGGACTAATGTTTGACTAACTTATTTTGTAATCCTCTCTACATTTTGGGAAACCTAGTGGGACTAGATGCATCCCACACATGAAGAAGATCATTTTGTAGCTTTAAAATATCCATTTGGACATTAAAACTCTTGAAAATTGATTTTTTAACTTTATTTTTTGATTTTTATTAGCCATGAGTTTACACCATAATCGATGTCAGCTAGTAAAGCTGACATCAATTAGATAGATTACCTGACATTGATTAATAAAACCAACATCAGTTGGATACCTATCTTTAGTCACATTGGTATAACTTATGTCTGTTAGATAATCATCATTAGATAGAAAATGTAACTATCATCAATTATATAACTAACATCAGTTATGTTTTTCTTAAAACACAAACCTGAGAGTTCTTCTTTTTAAGTTCATTATTTCAAACCCAAAGGAGCTTCAAGGCTAAAGGACATGCTAACATTTTTGTTGTAGGACCAAACTTGAAATTTGATAAAAACATGTTTAGATCACCTTTTTCATGCTTAAAATGAATTATGAACATTATTTTGGGTGCTTAAAGTAATATTTACGTGCTTAAGTGATTTTTTTGCATGTTTTCAAAGTTTACAAATAAGACCAAGGGGTCAAATTAATACCACCTCATTTTCCATTTGGATTTAAAAATGGACTCACCTTTCCATGTTTTTGTATTTACTTAAGTTATTTAAGTTAAATATTTGTTTGGTAAAAAGAGGGGTGTCAAGTGTATGCTCTTTCATTTGTCTCCTTTAGGGAACCCTTGAACTCAAAAGTGCCATTCTTATTGCAAGTAGCCTAGTCCAAGGCTTATAAATAATGTCATCTAAAGTCCTCCCAAAAAAAATGTTAAAGTTTGTGTGATCTTGAAAATGACCCTAAGTCTTTCTATTTTATGCTTTCTTTATTTTTTATGCAAACTTGGCTTACGAGGGGGACGTCATTACCTCCCTAAGTTCTTTAGGGAATATTTGACCTAGGGTTTCATCTCCTAGCATTAAATTTATTTGGTTCCTAATTATAGTTGCACATGAGATGTATTTATATTTAGACATCGCTCTATACTGAGTGAGCAATAGGATGTAGTGGTTGTAAAAAGGACTAGACCTTTTTATAACTAGCCAATGTTGTGGTCACCCAATTTTTGTGCTTGTCTTTTTCATCATTTGATGTGAAATTCATTGTGCAATTGATTACCCTAGAACTATAAAAAACTTGCTAGTTTAGTAGACCCCACTTTGCCATACCTTGTCAGTTTAGACTTAAGATGTTTGTGTTTTGTCATTAGCTTACTTGGTCTTGATTTGTGTCTAAAACTAATTGTTAACTCATTGAACTTAACAAAACACATTGTCCTCAATTTTATTGAGTAAGGGAGGCATTACGTTGTCCAATTGAAAAATTCATTTTTTCCTTATTAAATTGTTATTAAAAAACTTTGTGTCATATCATCCAGTTTGATGCAGTCATGCTACCCAATTGAGTCTAGTCTTTCAACCAATTTGCTTAAATATTTCATTTCTAATCCACATTCTAAATTGAACCTTTTTGAGTTCTAAGGGTTGGTGTGTCAAAGTGGGTTCACCATTTACACACTAAGTTTGTTCTAACTTGGGTTCAATTTTTCATTTCAATTGAAGGTAATTTATTAAGACTCAAAATAACATTATCATCTTGGTGGACTCAAGTCATCTTGCATATCATTCATACTTTGAGTCCTAAAACACATTTTATCCTAATGGAATCATGTGGTGACATTGTGCTACCTATTTGGTCATAGATTTATACTTAGTGATTCATGTATGTTTTTACATCTTGAGTTAATTAGTCCATTTTGTATTCTTCATAATCCAGAGAGCTTTCCTATAATTTTCTAGGGTTAACTTGTCCAAGTTGAAACTAGCTTTTACATTAAGGGTGTGTCATAAAGATCTAGGTTTTGGTGTACTAGTTTTCACCTTGGGTCTTTGAGTTACCTTACCCTCTTCCAATCTATATTATTTCAACCTTACCAAAGCTTGAGTAAGCTCATGAACCAAATATTCTATATTGTGTGTGGGTTCAAACCACCCTCCCTTATAGTCTCATTAGTACCTTACTTATTTTTATAATATAGAACCAAAGCGTACTTTATTTGGTTTCCAAGCATTGGTCCAAAGATTAGTCAAACACATAGAATAGCTCTCTTATACATGATTCAAAGGTTCACTCCTAGTGGGGCCTCTTATGGCCTTAGTTATGAAGATAAGCATTTTTATGACTGTTAAGATAACCTCATTGTTTGTGTTGATATCCCCATAATAGTAGGATTTGGAGATTATTACAATGAATATCAACCCCAAGAAGATCAATATGAAATCCTTCTTAGTTTGATGTAATTAGGTGCTAGACTACCTTCTAACTTTCCTATAGAATAATTGCATACCTTAGTTAGAGAAGGAGAACAATGACAACAAGAGAAAGATTTTACATGAATAGACATACCTTCTTCCTCTAACAAATGAAAATAAATACAAATAGAGTCAAAACCCAAATATCTGGATGTTCTAGCTAAGATCAAGATAATAATCAATGATATGAAGATCAACTTATCATAAACTTAACTGACTCCATAGTTGCCACTTCAATTCACAATTATGCTTTTAAAGAACAAGGAAATGTGGTTGAAAGTATGCAACAAATATTAGATGAGGACATTAGCATAGTGGATTAAGGTAATCAAAATGAATAGTTAAAGTCACAAGAGACCATACAAAGTGTTCCATTTGACATGGAACATACATTCTTCAATCATTAAGAACCTCTTATTACTTTACAAACTCAAAACCCCATACATTCAGTTTGAATTGAGGAAATCCCTCAAGATAATTTGTCTAGTTATTTTCAACCAACCCAAAAATTGGTAAATAAACATAGAAATTTCCAATGTCAAAAAAGTAAAAAACAACCAAATTCAAGGAATGTTTTACAATCCAAGAATTAATGGCCTATATTCTCAACTAAAGGATAAAATTATAACCAAGTCATGGATCAAATGATATATACTCCCTATAGATCTACGTAAAACTATGGGCACATTCCACCCTAATAGAAATAAAATCAGGGGCACATTCTACCCTAGCAACATTTTATTCAATCCACAAATGCACCAAACATGTAAGAATGGAATTATATGAAGGAAATTGATCAAAGAATGGAGATGAATAATAAAGTCAAAAATTACAAATACAATGAGATATGCCCATATCCATTTGATTTATCTATTCTTCAAAACCTCTTTCCACCTCATTTTGAGGCACCCAGATGTGAAAATTATAAAGGAAAAGGAGATACACATGAACACATACAAGTATTCTTCATATTATGTCAAGAGGCTGCTTATAGTATTGAGTACTTACTATGACTATTTGCATGAAGTTTAGTGGTACAACCTCTTTATTGGCTACTTAAACTACCTAAGGGATTAGTTATAGATTGGAATGACTTAGAAAAAAAGTTTATTAACCATTTATCCTATAACATATAATATTAATTAACTACTTTTGACTTATGCAAAGCTAAGTAATGTGATGGTGAAAGTTTCACCACATATTTGCAAAGGTGGAGAGCATTGGCAGGCCACTTTCAACATAATTTTCCAGATAAATAGTTGGCTGATATCTTTGCATATAATTTACATCCTAAAGTTTTGAATAAC
The DNA here is from genome assembly GCA_037957365.1 of Torreya grandis. Classification (NCBI taxonomy): domain Eukaryota; kingdom Viridiplantae; phylum Streptophyta; class Pinopsida; order Cupressales; family Taxaceae; genus Torreya; species Torreya grandis. Next base: position 1,548,754 of record JARHVA010003354.1, on the reverse strand, counting down.
AGATAATTAGCTTGTGCTAACTCATTTGAATAAATTATTGACAAAGGAGTGCAGATTGAGAAGGCTCTTATTGCTAAGGGCCTTGTTGAGATTTTTGTTTAAGGTCAAGCATCTAACAGACTAAATTACTAGTTCAAATAGTTATACAAGATAAGCCTGAAGGCTTTATTAAAAATAAGAACATGGTTAGACATGTGGTGACTAAAACAAGGCATGTACAAATGATATAAGCTATGCCTCTTCTAGATGTAAAATTAACTCCCCTAGATCAACTACCTACTTTGTAGAGACAACCTCTATGAAGGACATTTCATAACAATTTTAGAGTCTTTAGCAAGTTAGGAGAATCATTTTAAATAGTGTTACAAAAGCTCATTATAGCTAATTTAATTATATGGCTAGTATCAAGGTCATTTCCTCAAGATCAACCAAAACAAGATTGGTACAAAGAGAATGAATGGTGTAACTTTCATCATGTTTTTAGTCATGGCACATATCATTGCATTCAATTATGGCATATTATTGAGGACTTTATTGAAAGTGGTGAACTTGAAATTAATTTGGTCCCTGATTAAGACACAAATCAATATATGTTAATCTATAAAGACCCCTTTCCTTAACATGATCCACCACCACAAAAAAATTATCAAAATGGCCACAATCAAGGGTAGAGGTAGAATCAAAACCAACAATAAAGTCAGAATCACAACGAGCATAATCAAGATCATAATGCCCATTTTAATAATGTGGCTTATAACAATGTACCTTACAACTATAATAATACTATGGGACGCATTTCTACAACCCATATTGCCATTATTACTATAAAGCCACGTAGCTAATCTTGTGTTATTGAACAACAACACCTTTATTCTAATTATAAAGGCTCCTTATTGACCCAAAATTGTAGCAATATAGTTATTCTACCATGAGTCATCATCTATGGCCCTTTACCTTCCTCTTCTAATTATAATAACTCCTTGCCACCTCTAGGTTATACAGTCGCAACTAGATGCCTATGAGTTACCATCTAGGGCCCTTCACCCACTTCTTCCATAAAAACCAATGGGAACATTGTGCCAATAGTTCTAAAGCTAAATATTGTCCTAAAAAAGACTAAAATAGTTCAATCCACAATTCAAAGGCCTTATAGTCTAACAGATCAATTAGATAAAACCCTTACACAAATTTCCATATTAGATTTCTTTCAGACATCTGATGTCCATAGAACCATCTTCAAAAAAAATTTGAAATATTCTATTGTGCCTAATGATATAAACCTTGATCAGTTCCAAAAACTAGTTAGACACTTATCTTCATTTTGGCAAATCATATTTGATCAAAAAGATAGTCCACCATCAGCCCAAACCATAATAACCCATTATGCATTGAGATAATCATTATGGATCACAAGATCAAGTAGGTTCTTATAGATAATGGCTCAGGGCTAAACATCATATCTCTTAAATTTATATGATGATTGGGATACTTGTATAAAGACATTTAGTTAAAAACTATTACAATCAAGACTTACAATAATGCCAAGGAGTCATTAGGTATAATTTGGTTGCCAGTCATGGTTAGGTCTATTTCTCATCACACATTATTCCTTATTATAAATATTGAGCTTCCTTATAACATACTTATTATTCATGCTTGGATCCATGAAATATAGGTAGTTCCATCTACTCTTCACCAATGCCTTAAGTTTCCCCATGATGGGATCGAGGTTACTATTCCTACTGATCAGTAGCCATATCAATATTGTAAACATCTTAAAGTAGAGTTTTGTAATTATAACTATTTCCTAGGTTTTTAATTCATTATGAATAAGAACAAAGCCATCATTTCTCATCCATCTCCATACAATTATATAGACCTTGGTGATCTAGCCTCCACTTCAACTTATCCATTTCCTATAGCTCTGGCCAAGAAGGGTATTATTAAAGATTTACACATTTTGACATACCATCTGAAGGACATCCTCCATATCAAAAAATTACCAAAATCCCATAAAACATTTGGTAAGCCTTAAACTTCCTAGACTCCTAACAAACTTGATCATATTTGGAAACCAAAGAAGAAACAGCCAAAACCTCTTGGGTTTTTAAACCTACAGTCACACCAAATAAAGATCAAGAGGCCTTTATCGAGGGAGATTGGTTATGTTCTAAAGGCCTTATTGATTGCTTTTAAAATCCAAAGTATCCTATCCCTAACAAGATAATGGATCATCTTGAATATATAGAGAAAGGCCTTGACCCACATTTGCAAGGAATTTTAGAACCCTTATAAGCTAGATTTGTCAATTAGAATCATGGTCTCAGATTTAAACCACTAGAGGATGACCTCATGACATTTGATAGTGACTCTTCTGAAGTGACTAGTAATGAGACTCCTAGTAGTGACAAAACATCCCATTATAGACTTTTTAATGAGCTTGTTGACTCAAATTTTTTTGATTCAAATGCCATATTGACCATAATGCCTATTAGAGCTTCCTATCCTAAAGTAAAAACCTATCCTAGTGGTGCTTACCTTCATAAATTAGGATATTATATCTTTGCCATTGACACTTCCCATCCTAAATCAAACCCTCACTATAACCTATGTCTTTGCCTTGTTGAACTCATAGATTGGGACCAAAAAAATTTGGTCATATGCCTCGATGAGTTTTAAAATAAATAATCAATTACAAAATATATGGGCCTACAAGATGCATTCCCCATTGGGGATCATAATCAAGGTTTTAATTTTTCATTGGATCCTTCTACCTACTTTATAGATTAGGCAAACTTTATTAGTTATAATAAAAAACAAACATCAAGATCTTTAGGTGAAAAAATCTTTGAGACACTTGTCAATTAGGGAAAAAGTAAAGAAAAAGACAATCTTTTGAGTAAAAACTTACTTCAGGGACTCCTAGGTGGGAAAGTTTACTTATCCCCTTAGGACGTAAAAATTCTATCTAGCCCAAGTTCCATAGCTATTAAAAGTATCTCTTCAAAATAACATCAAATATTTGAGCATCTTGCTCTTGAGTTTCTAGAGGTTTTTACCAATTTCCCTTTACTTGAGAAGGTAGATTCTGATTCTTCATATTATCTAGATCTTTGGGAGGAAAAAAAAGAAGATATAATAGAGGAAAATGATCATGACTATACATTACCTATAATTCTAGAAGATGGATCTAAACTCCTTATGTAGAGAATAATAGAAGTGTATTTGGGAACCCATGAGGATCCCAACAAATTTTATCTTGGAGCTTCCCTTACTAAAGTAGAATGTTCAGATATTATATCCATTCTTAAGGATTATATAGGCATCTTTACGTGGGCATAATCTGACATGCTAGGCTTGGATTAAGATTTAGTTGTGCATTATCTTGTTATTCATCCTAGTGTTAAACCAATCAAGAAAAAATTAAGAAAGATGCATCCACTCATCACCCTTTTGGTTAAAGCCAAATTGAAAAATTCATTAGGAACCAATTTTATCAGACCACTAGACTACTCTAAATGGGTTTCTAACATAGTAATAGTGAGTAAAAAGATGCTAGGCATATGTATTTGTACTGATTTCTATGATATTAACAAAGCATGCACCAAAGATGATTTTCCTCTACTTAATATCAACATGATTGTCAACTCAACTTCTAGGTACAAGATGTTATCCTTAATGGATGGATTTTCTAGTTATAATCAGATCAAGATAGCCCTTGAAGACTAGCATAAGACCACATTCACTACTCCTTGGGGGAGATTCTATTACCAAGTCATACCATTTGGTTTAAAGAATGTTGGAGCCATATATCAGTGTGTAATTATTACCATTTTCCATGAGATGATGAATGGCATTGTCGAGGACTATGTTGATGATATAATAGCAAAATCAAGAACAAGAGCTGGACACCCTGACATTCTACAAAGAATATTTTAGAGGTTTTGTGCATATAAAGTCTACTTGAATCCTAATAAATGTGTCTTTGGAGTCGCATCAAGATAATTACTAGGGTTTATTTTATCACAAAGAGGGATCAAATTCGACCTTGCAAAGGTCAATGCTATTATGGAAATGCGTCCATCAAAAAATCTTAAACAATTATGAGGTCTACAAGGAAAGATACAATTTATATGCAAGTTCATTTCTCAATTGGTAGATAAGTGCCACCCATTTACCCATCTCTTCAATAAAGGGGTAACATTTCAATGGGATGAATATTTTTAAATAACATTTGCAATGCATAAAATATATTTGGCTAATCCATGAGTCTTACGACCTCCAACACAAGAAAAGCCACTACTTCTATATATATCAGCCACAAGACATGCATTAGGGGATGATGATCATGGTAAGGAATATGTTGTCTATTATTTAAGTTACACATTGGTATCCTATTAACATAATTATATACCTATTGAGAAGGCATGTTTAGCTATGGTGTTTTCCACTTAGAAAATGTGACATTATATGCAAAATAACAAAACTATTGTTATCACCAAGGTAGATCCTCTCAAGTTCCTCTTATCTAAATTAAATATTCAAGGATGTATGGCTAAATGGATTATGATCCTTAGTGAATTTTATATTGATTACTAGAATCAAACAACAATCAAAGGACATGTTATTGCTGACTAATTTATAGAAGCTCTTATTACGGCCACTCAACCTCTCAACATTGACCTTCCAGATGATTTTATCATGATGATAGAAAAAACATCACACAAAATTGAATAGTGAATGCTCTATTTTGATGGATCCTTCTCATCCCAAGGGTCTATAGCTATCATAATGTTGATCATGCCATAGGGGTATCTAATCCCCAAAGCATTTCATATATAATTTTAGTATACAAACAAAATGGCCAAATATGAGGCATTGGCTATAGGGCGCCATCTTGTTATATAATGGGATATTCAAAGCTTAAAGGTCTATGGATATTTGTATCTAATCATAAATTATACAACTAACCAGTATCAAACAAAGGATGATAATCTTGTTCCTTACAAGTAAATTGTCGATAACCTCAAAACACATTTTAAATCTTTACACTTTGAGCAAGTTCCATGAGTCAACAATAGATCTATCAATGCCATGCAAAAACTTGGTTTCATGCTTCAAATAAATGATAGTGATAAAGATTACTAGTTCTTAATTAAAAATATTCTTCAGTCAGTATTGATCTGGGCAACAATTCAGGTGACAATTTAGGTGTTGGGTCTACCCCAATTAATGATGAAACTTCTGGGGGCCATAACTTTTACATCCTAGCTCCAATTGACTCACCGTTTGAACTATTGGAAATATAAGAATGAGGAGAACACTTTGAGATTCCATGGAGCATTTCTTAATGAAGTTTGACCCCCAAAAAGCCAATGGAAGTTCCCTAAATTTCAATTTTAGTAGTGTAGTCTAAAAATAGTAAGTTTTTAAAAATAGTAATTCCTTGAATCTTGTATTGTTTTAAAGCATGAATGTCAAACCAATTAATCTCCCTCAATATTGGTGACCTTCCACATCCTCCCCATTATTTTAAAATGGGTATAAAAGAAGATGTAATACAAAATGGAAAAGTAGACATCTCTTCTCAGAGATAAGCATATGTTTGGGTCTACAAATTTGATCAATAAAACATCTCTTCTTAGAGATATCATTATTTCAATTGTCTTGTTCTTGTTTCTTGAATTATATTTCAACCAAAGCTTTCAAGTTTTGGATCAGGCACATATTCTATTAGATTAAGAGAGGATATGCACTATTTTTATCCTAATCCCTCACCTAAGATACCATGGTACCAAGATTTTTATAACTATTTACATAGTCATATATTCACCACCAACCTTTCCAACAACAAAAAAAACTATTCCTTCATCACTTAACATGTTATATACTCTTTGGAAACATGCTTTATCTTAAAGGCTATGATGAAATGCTTCTTCATTTTTTATCTTTGGTATAATCTAAGCTGACACTAAAGGAAGTTCATGAAGGAGTGTGTGGGGCCCGTACCAATGGTGTAGTCCTAGAAAACAAACTCCTTAGAATATGCTATTATTGGCCCAAAATGGAGACAAATACTTGTAATTATGTAAATAAGTGTGTTTCTTATCAATAGCATGGTAACAAGATACATGAACCTTCCTTACCATTATAGTTGATTACAACACCATGGTCATTCTCAATATGGGGTCTTGATCTCATTGGGAAAATTAACCTAACATCTTTAAATGGCCATAATCACATTTTATCTGCAACTGGGTAATTTATCAAGTGGATTTAGGCCATTCCTCACACTTACGTTATCAATAAAAAAATAGCCAAATTCATTCATTACCATATCATGTGTCAATATGGAAACCTAGCCCATATTTTATCTGATAATAGTAGATCCTTTATCAACCAATATGTGAAATATCTTTGTGAAAAATTCAAGATCAAGAATAATAAATCCACTCCATATAAATTTTAAGGAAATGGACAAGATGAAGCATCAAATAAAACCATTATATCCATCTTAAAGAAGATTATCAATGATGTTGGCCACAATTGGCAATGACAACTCTTTCCTGCACTTTGGGCTTATCAAACCAATCATCACACCCCAACTGGAGCTACTCCATACTCCCTTTTTTTGGCATTGAAGTTATCATCACATTTGAGATTAAGATCCCATCATTAAGAATATCACTGGTGCACATTGAAGGTAATGAAGACTATAGAGCCTCATGACTGCATGAACTAGAGATTCTTGATGGTAAGCATTTAGGTACCCTAGAAAGCTTATAGGCCTATTAGAATAGATTTTGGAGAAGCTACAACAAATGCATTCTCTCTTAATAATTTGAGATTGGTGACTTAGTTTTACAAGATAACTAGAAGAATATGAATGTTGAACCCAAAAAGAAAGGCAAGTTTTAGCCTAATTAGTTAGGACTATATATTGTCATAATAAACTATGGATTAAGAGCATATCAATTAGCTAAACCTAATGGTGAACAACTTTTAAATCCCATGAACATCATACACCTTAAGAGGTTATATGAATGAATAAATTTGAACCATTGTCTACAAGACCCCTGACTTGGGAGTAATTTGTGCTCTCGTAATTTTATTCCACCCTTTTATCTTATCTTGAACATATTTTATACTACCCTAGTCCACTTTTCATGATTTTAAATAGTAAATGCTTTGAATCCTTGGCACTCTGAACACATTCTTCATCCCATTATGGATTTCTCTTTTTGAAAGCATATTCTTTGTTATATCTAGGGCATATTATAATCTTGAACACTTTTTATCCTTTGACCAATTATGATCTTGATTGTGTCTCATGAACATTATGAACATCCTCAATAGTAATTCTACAAAGTAGTTCAGTGAAGATAGTATTATCCAACTTCAAACAAGTAAATAAAAACATCTTTTTAGTTATAGACCATTGCTACACTATTATACATAGCTGAATGTAGATACTCCTTTTTGACTTCAGGCTACACATTATTCTATATCACATTTTTCGCTCTTACTATTTTATCAAGATCCTCACTCTTACTGATTTGTGAGCATGGGCCATTATAGCTAGCTTATCTATCTTATAAGAACCTCTACTCTCAAGACATGCATCTCCTCAACTAGATGGTCCCACCTTGTGCATATTTTATCCCAAAAGAGGTTATATGAATGAATAAATTTGAACCATTGTCTAAAGACCCGTGACATGGGAGTAATTTGTGCTATCGTAATTTTATTCCACCCTTTTATCTTACCTTGAACACATTTTATACTACCCTAGTCAACTTTTCATGATTCTAAACGGTAAATGCTTTGAATCCTTGGCACTCTGAACACATTCTTCATCCCATTATGGATTTCTCTTTTTGAAAGCATATTATTTGTTATATCTAGGGCATATTATGATCTTGAACACTTTTTCTCCTTTGACCAATTATGATCTTGATTGTGTCTCATGAACATTGTGAACATCCTCAATAGTAATTCTACAAAGCAGTTCAGTGAGGATAGTATTATGCAACTTCAGACAAGTAAACAAAAACATCTTTTTAGTTATAGACTATTGCTACACTATTATAGATAGGTGAATGTAGATACTTCTTTTTAACTTCAAGTTACACATTATTCTATATTACATTTTTTGCTCTTATTATTTTATCAAGATCCTCACTCTTACTAATTTTTGAGCATGGGCCATTGTAGCTAGCTTATCTATCTTATTAGAACCTCTACTCTCAAGACATGCATCTCCTCAACTAGATGGTCCCACCTTGTGCATATTTTATCCCAAAAAGAGGTTATATGAATGAATAAATTTGAACCATTGTCTAAAGACCTGTGACATGGGAGTAATTTGTGTTATCGTAATTTTATTCCACCCTTTTATCTTACCTTGAACACATTTTATACTACCCTAGTCAACTTTTCATGATTCTAAACAGTAAATGTTTTGAATCCTTGGCACTCTGAACACATTCTTCATCCCATTATGGATTTATCTTTTTGAAAGCATATTCTTTGTTATATCTAGGGCATATTATAATCTTGAACACTTTTTATCCTTTGACCAATTATGATCTTGATTGTGTCTCATGAACATTATGAACATCCTCAATAGTAATTCTACAAAGTAGTTTAGTGAGGATAGTATCATGCAACTTCAGACAAGTAAACAAAAACATCTTTTTAGTTATAGACCATTGCTACACTATTATAGATAGGTGAATGTAGATACTTCTTTTTGACTTCATGTTACACATTATTCTATATCACACTTTTTGCTCTTATTATTTTATCAAGATCCTCACTCTTACTGATTTGTGAGCATGGACCATTGTAGCTAGCTTATCTATCTAATTAGAACCTCTACTCTCAATACATGCATCTCCTCAACTAGATGGTCCCACCTTGTGCATATTTTATCTCAAAAACACCAAAAAGATTATAAATACTTTGAAAATACCAAAAACATCAGAACATCATCCATAAAAGAACAAAAACATTGTCTCATGCTTTTATACATTTATACATTCTTGTTCCACCATGCTATGCTCTTGTCATTTTGCAAGCATAAAAACACCAATTCATTTCATCTTGTCCCACACACTTTCCATTTTACAAGATCATTCTTTCTCATCTCATCAGCTTCTTATTTACTAGACCATTCTCATTTTTTTCGTATCTTCTACTTCTTTTATAAAATTAATCAAGCTAGTCTGATCATCAATTTTCTTCTATCCCATTTCTTAGGTGAAGTACATTTGGCTTGAAGTTTATGTTGGAATATGCTTATATGGATCTATGTAGGTAGCATCTAATTTTCTTTACATCTGGAGTAAACTTAGCCAACCCCTTCCTTTTCTTCTCTTCCCCCATTTCTTCTATCATTGTTCCTCTTTAATTAATGAACAATTATCATGTCATTGTTCTTTGTTATGATGTGGTGGAAAGTAACACCTCTACCACACATACATGAACATTTGTCTTTAAACTATACTAACTTGGTTTTTGTTTGTGTGTGTTTATTTGAGTTTTCTTGGTGTTTTGTTGTGCTTTCACACCTTTCCTTTTATTTTTCTTTTTCTTACTTCTTGTCTCATCTTGGTCTTATGTTTCCTTGATTTTTTTTACTTATTTATTTTGTGCTTCAAAAAATCTTGATGATTCACATGGATCTTGATTATATATATCTTGATCCTATGTTATTACGTTGTTCTTGGACCATTTTGTTTATTTTGTTATGTCTTGTTTTTCTATTTGATCTTGATTCTCTTTTGTGTTCATGAATGCCTTCATGGTCCACATCGATCTTGATTATTTATATCTTGGTCTCATGTCTTTAAGACATTATTGACTTTTATTTTTAAACATTTTTGTTCCTACTTAAGTCTTGATTGATCATATCTTGATTTCAACTTAGGTTCATTTATGTTTATCTTTTTCTTTGTCTTTGTTTTTTTGTTTAAATGTAAATCACTGTAACTCTAGTTTTGGTCATTGTTTCACCATTATCCTTAGTTATAGATATTTCCATTTAAATTGGCTAAAATAACTATAATCTTATGTCATTCTAAGTTATTCATACTTATGATGCCTAATTTATTTTCTATAGAAATCACTTTGTGCTCAGGTCTCAATGTCTTAACATCAACATCAGCTCTGATGAATGATTCTCTAAAACACTTTACAATACCTAGGCTCATGATATTGAATTAGGATTCTAGGTAACATTAATTTCAAGATTCTTTTTCTATGCTTAGATGTGCATCTCTTTGCATACATTATAAGTCTAATCAATTTTTGGTCATTTTTCATCATTTTTCATTCCATTCTCTCCCAAACTTAGGTGAACTATGTTGGCCTAAAGTTCATATTGGAACATGAGTCCATAGAACTATGTAAGTAGTGCTCAAATGCTATTGAGATTATCTTGGATATCTCCATTCTCATTTTCATCTCTCTCATCAATTTTTGCATTCTCATATGCTTGGTTTTATATGGTTTTTTAAGCCATTACACCATCGCATGTACGTTTGCACCCGCTCGCTTTAACCTATCTTTTAGGTTATATCTTTGATATATTTTTCTTACCAATTTCATGTGATAAGACATAACATCTTAACCACATCTGAATCAAGTCATCTCTATAGGGGAAAAATCATTATTTATTCTTTATCAATGATCAAAATTTTCCTTACTAGGGCAAAACTATTTTATCGCAATCAAATCTATTTTACTAGAGTACTTATTATCTTCTCTTTGGAGACCTTATTCTAGTGGTGCTTCCCTTCATGAAGTTGAACATTCTCTCTTTTCCTCTAATTCCAAGCTCTTTACATTAAATCCCATGACGGTAATATTTTAGTTTGTAACTTGTCTCAGAATTGATCAATGTCATAAGCACACAACTTCTACTCTCAAATTGGGTATGCTTATAGTGTGTCCCTTAAATTTATGGATTGTATCTTTCCCATTCCCCCTAAATATAGGGCCTATTATAATTCTAATTATATTTTTATCATTGATGGTAATCATGTGTGCAAGTATTAACTTATCTGGATATGATTTATTCCATGGGTTAACCTCTCGCTTTCTATCTCTTTTTGAGAGTCCATCCTTCTCTTTCAACCTAGTATGTCCTCTCAAGGGGGAATCATGGGTTTGTTATAATTTTTACTTGACAAATATTTTCTTTGAAAATATGTTGCTTCACTTGAAATTCTCACTATTCCTTCTCAAATAGGGGCAAAATATAGACATCCAATTCTTAACACCATTTGTGTTGAAATTGTCAATCTTACTCGAATTGCACTCTAATGCACATTTTAGGTCAAAATCCATAAAACACCCTAAATGGTTTGAACTTGTCACTTACAAGTGCTAATTTAGGTCAAAGTATCTTTAAATATGGAAATTCATTTTATGGGCTAGCTAACTTTGATTAGATCATTTTGATTTAAAATGATAATTTTGCCATTTAGTGCTCTAGATTACTTTTTTCTTCTAATTCATTGGTACACATCACATACCTTTGTTATTTGGTTTTGGAAACATCTTAAATGAGAATACAGATCTAATACATCTAACATCACTTCCAATTCATCTCTAGTCAAATTATGACCTAGTAATATGACTTTTTGACCATTTTGATTAATTTTTCACCAATTTCCAAACAATTACACTAAACTTGAATAAACTTACTTAAGATAATTAATTCAATTTAAGATCTTAAGTAATAATTCCATATATATTTTTGAATATCTCATTATTGGAAATTAATTTTGAATATCTACATCACCTAGTGACATCATCTATGGGATGGCATGCATCAAGCTATAAGTGCATAAAATATCAAGATTATGGGTCACCCATACCTAGCTAATTCCTCCCATGCCTCTTTAATGCTTATTTATCTTGAGGATATTTATGAGTTTAATTCTAAATATTAGGATTCTCCATGACCACACATCTTAATATTGAAATGAACGGTCATGGTTGATCTTGAATAATCTCAAAAATCTATAAATAGAGAGGCCATGGACACGAATAAACAATGTTGAATATTGAAAAGTTATAATGTTAAATTATTTCCACAATATTTTGAATTTGGTCATTCATTTTATTTGTAATCTTCATTTATAGGCTAGTTTAGTGATTTAGAATCATGAGCCTAGATTTTATGGAGTGTTCCTAAGATGTTGGAGGAGTTTACCACCTTTAAGACAATGATGCTTGATCAAGGGAGAACATGCTTTTGAGCCACATAGGTATGGTGATTCCATTTGGGAAGGTAATATGATGTTGCTTTATTTCATTTTGTTTCTTGTTATCCTTTGTAATTCCCATAGGAATAGATAGGCTTAGTTAGTTATTTCTTTATGCATTATTCATTATTTATGGACTAATTTTAGACTAACTTGCTTTATAATCCTCTCTACAGTCATATCTCCAAAGCCTCATCTCCACTTGTATATAAAGGAAATATGATATAAATTCCACCCAAGAAGAGAAAAATGCCATACTAACTCCAAGATGGCCTTATCCTCATAGGAACATGCCATTTCCACATAAGTCAATGCTTATCCACAAGATCCTTAATAAAAACACACCAACGTCCTCTCAAAGGCATGATTTCTAATGCAAAAGAGATAACAACCTCCATAATACATCATCAAAATTATTAAATAAGATATTTAATAAATTTCTCCTCCAAAATTATTAAACAAAACATTTAATAACTCCCTCAAATGAAAATTAAACATTTTAAAATTAATTCCCTAAAATAATGAAATAAATCCCACTTCTAATAAATATGGAAGTCCACATGAAAATAATTAAATATGCATTGAATAATATTCACCCATATGATAATTATATGCAAAATGCACTCCCCACATCCTTAGAGCTCTCTAATCCCCCAAAATGTACCATCAAGGTCATGTGATAGCCCTAAAGTGCTCCATCATCAATAATCTCCCACTTGGAGACCTTTCCTCTTGAACAGAATCTATCACTACTTCATGCTCACTAAGAACAACCAAATCTGAACATAGTCTCAACTTGTCCAATGTGACCACCTTAGTCATCATATTCATAGGATTGTGGGTAGTATGAATCTTGTCTAACTTCACCAATTTCTCCTCCAAAATTGTCCTGATAAAGTGATAATGTAAATGAATGTGTTTCATCCTCAAGTAGAAAGTGGAGTTCTTTGCCTAATGAATAACACTCTAACTATCACTATGTAGTCTCCCAACTTCCTGCTCATGCCCTAACTCTTGAAATAACTCTTGTAACCAAATCATCTCCTTACTAGCCTCTATAGTTGATAAAGCCATAACCTTTTGTATCCTAGAAATCCAACTAACCATTGTATCTCCAATAGTAAATATATATCCTATCGTACACCTCTTGCTATAAATATCCCCTACCATATCCAAGTCTAAATAACCATGCAAAGTGATATCTGATCCACCATAAAATAATTCAAAATCCATAGTTCCTCTCAAATACTAAAGAATCCATTTCATGGCTTGTCATTTCTCATAACCTGGATCATTCATATACCTGCTCACAACTCCCACTACTTGGGCAATATCTAGCTTAGTGCAAACCATGCAATACATCAAGCTACCAATTCATGATGAGTAAGGTACCTTGGATATATTAAGCTTTTCAACTTCTATCTTCGGACACTACTCTTTTGATAATCTAAAGTGGCCTACCAAAGGAGTACCAACATATTTAGCATACAACATACTAATCCTTTCTAAGACTTTCTTCACATACTCTAATTAGGATAAAACTGGCTTCTTCTCCTTATCATGAGTAATCCTCATACAAGGGATTTGCATTTCATCACCCAAATCCTTGATAGAAAAGGAGTCACTAAGCTATTTCTTGGGTATATGAATATGTTATATGTTCTTTCCTATAACTAACATGTCATCCACATACAAGCATAAAATAATAAAGGAACCATCATCAAAATGTTTGATGTACACACAATGGTTAGAATTACACCTTTGATATTCTTGTTCCAACATAAAATAATCAAATTTCTTATACGATTAATGTGGAACTTGTTTTAGGCCATACCAGTGCTTCTTTAGTTTTCACACAAAGTTCTCCTTCCCTTTGACCTCATATCTGTATGGTTGCTTCATATACAACTCTTCATCCAAATCACCATGAATAAAAGTAATTTTCACATCTAACTATTCTGAGTGCAAATCCTCAATGGCAACTAAACCAAGAATAGTCCTAATAGAAGTCATTTTTACAATAGGAGAGAAAATATCATCAAAATCAATACCTAATTTTTGTGCAAACCCCTTGACCACCATCTTGGCCTTATACCTTTTTCTCCCTTGATCCTCTTCTTTTATTATAAAGATCCACTTATTTGGCAATGCACTCTTGCCCTTGGGTAGACTCACCAAATCCCATATTTGGTTCTCCATGAGAGATCTATGCTCCTCATCCATGGTCTGTTTCTATTTCATCCTAGCATCTACCTGCATTACTTCTTCATAACATTATGTTTCTCCATTGTTTGTGAGTATAAAATAATTCAAAGAAGGATAAAAATGTTTAGGTGCTTTTCTTACCATAGAAGACCTTTCTACCATTAGAGTTTGGTGTCCTTATGTAGAATGTTCCTAAACTAAATAATTAGATACTTTTTCATTTATAATATCATCCAATACTATGTACTCTTTCTATTTTGATTCCTTTTCATGCAACTGATCCTTATACATGACTTTTTCATTAAAGACTACATCTCTAGATTGAAATATTTTATTATCTTTAATGCTCCATAAATGAAAACCAAAGTCATCCTCACCTATCCATCAAAGCTGCATTTCTCTGATTTAGCCTCTAACTTGGTCCTATTCTCTTTCTTGGTGAGGGAAAAAACCTCACATAAAAAGACTCTAAGAAAAGAATAATCAACATTCTTACCAGACAAAGCTTGTTTAGGAATGCCTCCATCCAAAAGCATAGAAGGTCCTCTATTAATTAGATATATTGTTGTGCTAACTACTTCTACCCAAAACTATAAAGTCAACCCTACATGTAACCTCATGCTCCTAGCATGTTCCAATATTATTTTGTTCATTCTTTCAGATATCCCATAATGCTATGGATTTCTTGGAACCATCCTTTGCCTATAGATTCCATTATTAGAACAATAATCAAAGAAAGAATTACTACAATACTCACCTCTATTATCTGATCTGAGACATTTCAACTTGAGACCTATTTCATTTTCAACCAAGGCTTTCCACTTCTTAAAAGTGTTAAATACATAAAATTTCTTTTTAATACAATAAACCCAAACTTTCCTAGTTACACCATCAATAAAAGTGACATAATAATTAGAATAAGCAATAGAAGATACCTAAGCTAGTCCCCATATATCTAAATATACCAACTCTAACTTGTATTATTTATTTGTGGGTCCAAATTTTAGGAACATAACCCACTTATATTTCCCATACACACATTTATCATATAAGTCTAGATCTAGATATTTTAATCTAGGCAACTTATCTTTTAAAATCTCCATGCCCTTATGGCTGATATGACTGAGTCTATAGTGACACATAGTTACATCTCCATCTACAACAACTAAATCAAAAGAATCAACACTACTAGTCAAATATAGAGTACCAAATTTATTACCTCTAGAAACCATAAGAGATCCTTTGGTAACTTTCCAATAATTTGTAGTAAACGTAACTAAACATCTTTCACTACCTAATTGCCCCACTAAAATCAAATTCCATCTCAACATAGGCAGATGTCTGACATCTTTAAGTAGCCATGTGTTCCCATTTTGGATTTTCACCTAAATAGAATATTTCCTTACTATCTAACATGGTTCATCATCACCAAGATATACATGTCCTAAATTCTCTTGAACATAATCAAAAAAATAATGACTATGTGGGGTGGCATGAAAAGAAGCCTCTGAATCCAATACCCAAGACTCAAAATAATTATCCATAGAAGTAATTAAGGCATCCTGAATTGTTTTACCTAATGTCACATTTAACTCATTCATTTCCTCCTTGTTGCCCTTCTTATCCTGAAGATGCCAAAAATCATTCTTTGAGCGTCCACTCTTCCCATAATTCCAACATATCATCTTGGCTTTAGATCTCACTTTAGATCTACCTTTTGACTTTCTATAGTTGCCTTTGCTCTTATCCTTTTTCCTCCCTCAATTATAAATAGGCAAAGCATTACCTAAATATTATTCACCAATGATTTTCCCTTGCATATCCTCACTGAGAATCACATCTACAATATCATCAAAATTAAATCTTCCCTTGGTAGGGAGTGCATTACTCATAGGCATAACCAAACTATCCTAGCTATTAGATAAAGAACACAAAATTAACAAATCTCTAACTTCATCATCAAACTTAATTCCAATTGAAGTGAGCATACTTACAACCATATTAAAATCATTTAAATAATTAGCAATATAACTATTCTTAGATATTTTCATGGTAAACAATCTTTTCATAAGAAAAAATTTATTTGAAGATGAGGGTTTCTCATACAAGTTTCCAAGTTTATCCATGATATCCTTTGCAGTTATCTAATCTGCAATGTTGAATCCAATAAAATATGCAAGACATAAATGTAAAGATCTCAATGTATTCCTATCAAGCAATTTTTAATCTGCATCACTCATAGCTATAGGTTATCCTCCTTTCCCCTCCAAGAGGAGTTGAAGTTCTTTCTAATACAAGTAATCTTCCATTTGTATTTTCTACAAACTAAAATTATTACCATCAAATTTCTCAACTCTGAATCTGATTTCTTCTCCCATACCTCCCACTCAAAATAATAACCTTTCCTATGATTTACCACTTTAGTTGAAATGCCACCAAAGATATGATACCAGTTGTTAGGAATTAAGTGAATATAAAGCAGATTTAATCCAACATAAAATCACAAAACTAGATTTTAAATGTGTGAAAATTAGATTTAATTATGTAAAAATAATTTCTTCAATCATAGTTTAAATGAAATCATAAATAGAGAGAACAAAACTAGAAATAAAACCATATCATATATATAACATAGTTCACCCAATATGGGCTGCATCCACCAACAAAGTCCTCAATAAAATCTATAATAAATTAAGATTACAAAGACCTCTCATAGAGATAAAAAATATCCTCCATAATTCACAATTTAATTCTTTGAATTGCTGATCCAAATCTGAAATCTATCACCCTATAAAAGAATACCACTCTTTATCTCATGTAAAACCTATTATCATATCCTATCTTAACCTGTCATATCTCCAAAGCCTCATCTCCACCTGTATATAAAGAAAATATGATAGAAATTCCACACAAGAAGAGAAACACATCATAATAAGTCCAAGATGGCCTTATCCTCATAGGAACATGCCATTTCCACATAAGCCAATGCTTATCCACAAGCTCCTTAAGAAAAAAATACCAACCTCCTCTCAAGAGAATAATTTCCAATGCAAAAGAGATAACAAATTTTGTAATACATCATAGAAATTATTAAATAAGATATTTAATAAATTTCTCCTCCAAAATTATTAAAAAAAACATTTAATAATTTCCTTCTCT
This sequence comes from Torreya grandis, assembly GCA_037957365.1. Classification (NCBI taxonomy): domain Eukaryota; kingdom Viridiplantae; phylum Streptophyta; class Pinopsida; order Cupressales; family Taxaceae; genus Torreya; species Torreya grandis. The sequence continues at coordinate 1,531,115 of JARHVA010003354.1, read as the reverse complement.
TATGGAAATTAAATATATTTCAATTAATTCTGTAAAATAAGGAAATCAATCCCACTTCCAATAAATATAGAAGTCCACTTGAAAATTATTAAATATGCATTTAATAATATTCAACCATATGAGGAGTAAATTCAAAATACACTCCCCACATCCTTAGATCTCTCTAAGCCTTGAAAATTTTCCATCAACATCATGTGATATCCTCAAAGGGCTCCACACTCAACAAGATACACTTATGTTGAGAAGCAATTACTTTCAATTGTTAGAATTTTAAATAAGTTTAGGCATATGTTATCTAACAACAAGATTCAAATATTGGTACCTCATCCTAGTGTCAAAGACCTCATTTTGAGTACATATTTGAATTATAAAATGGTTGGTTGGATCACAAAAGTGGTGGAGTATGATGTAGGAATCAAGATAATGAATCTAGTGAAAGGGAAGGGGTTATGTGAACATCTTGGTTCAGATTTGAAGGAATAAAAGGAGGTTATTTTATAGCTTCATGATGACCCTATGATAGTTACATATTCATCAATGATGATTTAGACACAAGATATGATCCATTTCCTCTAAAATGGTGAGTGTCCATGAGGCCTTGATAGATCTAGAAGAAGGTACTTTAGATTGCAATCCATTCCTTATGTACTTGTTTATGGAGTGTTTTTTAGGAGGGAATTCTCAGGTGTGTTATTAAGGTGTGTTGAATCATATCATTTTAAGAAGAGTTTTTCTGAGTTTCATGATGGACTAGCTAGTGGTCACTTTGCTTCAAGAACCACAACTGCTAAGATTATGAGGGCTGGATTCTTTTGGCCTATTTTGTTTAAATACATCCATGCTTGGGTAAGGAAGTGTCAAAAATGTGCCTTCTTTAATGGTAAAAAAATGCTTGTTGCCTTGCCTCATCATCTAATAAAGGTTGATCAACCATTTATTCAATGGGGTTTGAATTTCATAGGCCTAATCAATCCACCTTTTAGTATAGGTCACTAGTGGGTATTAACTACTATAGATTACTTTACAAGATGGGTAGAGGTTATTTATCTCAAGGAAGTAAATGAAAGTTCAATTTTATTCTTCTATGAAGGAATGGTGATAAGGCTTGGAGATTTTTCAACAATAATTTTAGATAATGCATTAGCTTTCTTTGGGATGAATATAAGTGAATGGGCCTTAAAACATGGCATCTATCTTAGTACCTCCTCTAAATATTATCCAAAAGGGAATGGACTAGTTGAGTCTACCAACAATAATCTAATTAGGATCATAAAGAGAACAATGGAGGAGAACCAAATAATTGGAATTCCAAGTTGAAAACAACTCTTTGGGATGATAGGATCACCCCAAAAAGAGCCATTGGAATCTTACCATACACACTTGTTTATGGTAAATAAGCTAGAATTCATATTTCACTTGAGTTACTATCCTTGGATCTCACTTATCAACTATAAATCATGGAAAATGAAAGCATGGAAATCAGGTTGTGTGAGTTGATAGAGATTAAGGAGACAAGAGATCAAACTATGCAAACCATTAGAGCTCACCAAGATTAAACAAAGATATACTTTGACAAAATTCCATGCCAAAGATTTGAAAAGATGGAGACATTGTCCTAAAGTGGTATGAATATAGGGATAAGCCTTGAAGACACAAAAAAATTGATACTTTATGGAGTGGCCCTTATGTTATCACCCAAGGCAAGAAACACCATGCCTTCCAACTCTCAAAGTTATATGGAGAGGAGATTCATATCCTAGTCTATGGTATATATCTCAAGCATTGTTACTAAGGTTCTCCTCTCTCCTTGTACATAGTTTATGTTTCCCTTTGTTTTCCCTAAGTGCTTGTGCACATATGTGAGTTGGTTTGGTGTCTTACTTTATCTTATGTTGGTTTGGTATGTTATTTTTATCTCAATGTGTTTTTGGTAATTAGTTGCTTGTTTTCTACAATAATCCCTTGAATCCATTGGCCCTTGATAGGATAAGGCTAATGGTCATTAGTATAGCAGGCATACTACCACTGTGAGTCACCATTTTGTTGACAAAGTTTGACTTTTAGGTCAAAATTGGACCCCTATAGGTAAAAACATTTTTATTATATGATATAGGGGTCTAAATATATTGTCATGGGAGTATTTTAAGTCATTTTATGTTATTCAATGTAAATTTATCTTTAGTCTTAGTTACATTAGTCTATTTTTCAATTTTGAGTCATTTAATGTGCTTTTGAGAGTCATTAATTCAAATGAAATGTTTCCCAAAGTGCTTAGGTGTACTATTTTCATTGTCAACATCCAAGAATTAAGTTGAAATGTTAGTTACATTATATTGTTGTAGGTTATCTAACTAAAACATCAAAATTAGGTTGAAAAAGAGGAAAAATGGTACTTATACAACATATAGGGAAGTGTGTCACATGTGAAAGATCATTGGGGGTCTCCTCATATTTATAAGACTAATGTCCATGATTTCTTCTATCTTTAAGTGTCATTTTGAATCCAAAACCATTCTAATCATCTCTTGCTTTTTTGGATAGACTAAAGTGACACTCAAGTTTTTTCTCAATATAAGTAGCAAAAGTAGTTTCAAATAAAATTCTTTTGGGAGATGATAGTAAACTAGGAGAACTTAATTTTCATATATTTATTTTTAATATTGGTCAATTTTTATTTATGAACCATTACTAACAAGTTGATTGTGTCTTTTTACTAGATATTTTGTTCACCCTATAGGTTTTGTTCAATTCTAGCTAAATATATATGAACCAATTGGTGATGTTGGCTCAAAAGTATTTTGTATTACTTATTAAATGGTATGAATTCTTATTTTTATGATTCATGATGTTTGGATCATTAGATTAGCCCATGATGCAAGGAGGTGTCACCATGTGTAGTTTTAGTTGGAGAGCATTTATTTGCAAAGTGTTTTCTCTTATAGGTGTCACATACATCTTAAAAATAGTTCTATACAATAATATATCTCATGTGACCATCTCATTTCATTTTTTTACTTCACCATGTCACCTCTTACATTGCTTACTAGCTTACTTCCCTCCATAGTTAGCTCTTTGCATAATTCTAGTTGTAGTCTCATGTATAATCTAGTTTATCATGTCTATGAGGTTGTAAGGGAGATATATTATATGATCCAAGACTTCAGGATTTGAATGAATTCCATTTTAATTCTTGGGGAGGTTTAATATTTTATCATATGTTCCCATTCCATGACAAGACAATCACTTGATACTTCTATATGCTCTGTTCACATATTGGCAAGTGATTTTCATGTTGTAATAGGTGTTCTAACGCTAATTCCAAGGTAAAAAGGATGGATATCACACATTTTATGAAGGATAATAAATTTTTGGCTATATTAAAGATAGCTAATCATGTTTTTTCAACATTTCATTGATCTACCTACATAATTTGCTTAATGTGCACCCACAAGACCATTTATTGACGTCATGCTCATGTAAAGAGAGGTAAATATGTGTTACACTCATTAGTTATACTTGAGGTACATATGGAGGTTTATAAAAGGAATATGAGGTTCATTTTCATTCATGGTTTGTAGCTATCCACACTCAGTCTTCTATTTAATCATTAAAATAACCACCTACAGGGGGCTGAGCATGGATTTGAGGTGTTATACGAAAGATATAAAATAATGTAATATATCATTGAGGTCTCAAGATAGAAAAAAAGTCATAATATACCTAAAAAATATCCTAAAATATAAAATTATTAAACTAATTTGAAGGCCAAGGACTGAGTTTAGGGATTCAATCCCTAAAGGAATAAAACAAAGGTCAATGCATTTTGAGTGATCTTCCATAGTTTTTTTCCTAAGCATTTAAAGGCATATAAATGGGTGAACATTATATCTATACCATTTGAAAAGAACCAAACCAAGTCTTAAGGGGAAAAAATCAATGGAACATGGTTTTGGAAAACCTCAAATATGCCTCTAAACCCATTGAGAAGCTTCAATGATGTCTATAGGCCCATAATGGTGAATGACCTTTGTTACCTTGAGAAGCAATATTGAGCATAACCCCATGAAGAAGATGAATAAAATAGTATTATGAGACAAAATGTAACCAAAGGCATAAATAAAGGGTTGATATGGATTCTTTTCCATCCCATGGCCACGTATAGGTACCCCTCAGGCATGAAAAATGGTAACCTACAAGTGTCTCACTCTAGTCAGATAGGTAGGGTGAAGAAGTAGTGGTATATGCATGGTTTGGATGTTTTTTAGCCAATTAAAGGTGAGTTTTATGCTGGTATAGTTCTATATGTTTCAAATATAAACCTTGGAATGTCTTTTATCACCATAATCACCCCATTTAAGCCCTATGATGACCTACAATAGGGTATTATGAAAAAGTGTCTTTGTCAAGGAAGAAAGGCACAAATTGATTACAAATGAGGCATATAGGTGAGTCCAAGATGGAATATTCATTTTATGACCTTCATAAAATGTTTAAAGGATAAATTTACATCATGATAATGAACAAAGCCTCTGTATACACCTACCGATAGCATTGTGAGAAAGCACCCCAATCCAAATAGTAATCTTAAGGTTCATGTAAGATAGTGATTTGGAGGCTCATAATGATGTTATTTATTTAGATATACATGTTATAAACCTATTATGAGTTCAATTGATCCTTATAAACTATAAATAATCTCAAATTAGGAGAAATTAACCTACAGGCCAAGGTAAAATAGGGGTCTTAATCTAGGTACAATAAGGTACCCAATTGGGCAATAAGGGGAATATGAAGTCTAAAAGGAAGTTTGGATGATATATAAATCATGTATCATCTAAATTATAACCTTTATATCATCCATAATATATTTATTGTATAAAATAAATATACATAGACCTCCCTAAGACCCTGCATATACCTACAACTGAGTATACACTCTTAGTAAAGGTAGGGGTCTATCATGCCAAGAGAAAAAGAAGATTGATCATAAAATTGAGATGGTTTATGCTAAGTAAAATTAATTTTTTGAAAACTTATAAAATCATAAAATATTCTATATCATTTTTTCCTTACTTGGATAAGGCCATCAGTCCGTACAAGTGACTAGGAAGTACCTTTGCCCAATGAGCAAATATGAAGAATACACTAAAGAGAATGGTTTTGAATGGATTTAAAAGATCCAAAAGAATTAAATTAATGTTATAATAGTTTTTTAAAATTTTAAAATCATGTAATTGGTTTGGATAAGTCACCCATATGTGGATTTGAAGAAAATGCAGGAAAATAGGGTTTTTGAGGCCTTTTTAAGGCATATTGAGTTGATTAGATACCCTAAACATGAAATCAAGAAATATTTTCTAGTAAAAATGATCCTTATGACTTGAAAAATATCAAAAAATATTATTTTTTCCTTTTAAAGAATGGATATACCTTTATATTTTGTCTTAGAGGTTAGTTAGTCTAGGAAAATCAAAATTTGACAAAGTGACCCAATGAGTGGAAAATGAGTAAAAGATTTGATAAAGAGCTTTGGGGACCTCATGGAAAAAAATTAAAAATTATATGGAAGGAAAATATATTCTATGGAATCCATATATAAATTTAATACCCCTTAGGGTGACTAAATTTCTCTTACACACAGTCCAACATGACAAACCTTCACTAGGTCTAGTTGGCAAAAGAGGAAAAAGGATGAAGAAAGGTGCTTCGAGGGATATTAAGTGGCTTGGTAAGATAAAATAAAACTTTTATTTTGTATAATAATTCAACCCACCTAAAATATATCAGTCCTAACATCAAAATTCATCAAGGTGCCTTGTAGACCTATTGAGCCATGATAAGGCTTAATGTCAAATGGTGATGCATTTTCACTTCTATTATTTGGTGGTCTATTTAGATATTTGAGACATGTTTTTGAGGTAAAAATATAGGTGTGAGATATTTTATATATTATATAAATAATAGGATATCTATCCTTGAGTTCAAAATGACTCACACTTATGTAAAAATGGAGAAACAAGCTCGATAAGGCAAATTTTGGAGCTCACATCTTATCGAAGGATATGCATGGGAGAAAAAGGAGTTAGGGGGAGTTATAAAAATTTCCCTATCAACTAGTTTATGTATTTTTTTGAAACCTAAATGTGCCATCTAAATGAACAATTATTAAGACCCAAAACTACCCTTAAACCCTACTAAGCCCTCAACCAAGACCAATTTGGGAAGATTTATCTGGAAAGATAGTCTAGGAGAATATTTATCTCATGAAAATTTTTGGAATTTTTAGAAAACTCACCCAAGATTCTCCACACCTTTTTGGTTGTATGAACTTGTATGGATGGGGGTAGAAACAAGGTCTTTATCACTATTTTATGTGTTATATAGGCTAAAAGAAGAGTTAAGAGATGAAATAAATTTTGGGTGGAAGATTAATACTTAAGGTAACTAAAAATATTCATTTAATACCATGAAATAACATATAATTACCCAAAAAAATTGATTCAACTCACCCATTCAAATCTAGCATATTGAGCAAGCTAGTGAAGAAGATGGAAAACTTCAAGTGAGCTCATTTTAAGGTGTGCTTAATTTTTATAAGTCTATATATGGCCTTGAAACTTTTAATTCACTCCCTTAAATGGATTTACATAGATAATTGAAGCCAATTTTGAGGCCAAGTGTGAGGGGTGATAGAAAAGAGGAGTTTTTAGGCTACAGGTAGTGATGGTTTCCTTCTAGGAGTTTTTCAATGATTAAGATCATAAAAAATGCATGGAATTAAATTATTGAAGGCCTTAACTATTATCGCAATCATAAGACTTATTCGTAGTTAGTGGTGGGATGTTTAAATAGTCCTAAATGATAAAGGCAGTTTTCTTAGCCAAGATTGAGAGTTTTATGCCATTTTTCATGAATTATATGGACAATTATACCTCATAATATTGCATGGTTCATCCCATATATCTTTATCATGTAATTATAACCCATTTTACCATATTTACAAGTGACCTTTGGATTTCTGTTGCCTTGATTCTCTCTCAAAAGCTATAAATATTGACTCTTGTGGCTCTTTCTATTAGCCTTTATTGGTTAATGGTGAAACCCTAGCCAAATTTGTACTTGAGTGACTCTTGAAGAAATAAAAAAGTGATTTTTCATACTCACATGTTTTTCAATTAAGTGTTAATGTAATCTTATTGGTCTTTTCTAGTTGAATAACATCTTTTCTAGCATGTTATCTTTGATTATTCACCAAACATGTAGAAGAGTGATTGTTACAAGTCTTTATTAGTGTTATTTTCAAGTGTAGAAATGTCTTATAAGTGATATATGAATTTATTCCATCAAGTAATCATTAATTTCTCTCCTAAATATTAAATACCTTTTTAAACATAACTTATGAAATACTAATGTGACGATACAACTTAAATTGTGGTTTTTGTGTAAAATAGGTCTTGTTTGACTCTAAGTGGTAAAATTTCAGTCAATGGGAGGAAATATACTATTGGTGCATCACCTTTTTTATATTTATTAGTTGTTTTCAAAACCCTTTTCATCTAAATCTATATGCAAGAAAGTTTTTTCAATTATTACATCAAGGGAACTAGCCCTTCTAGAGATTCATCTCAACAAAATTGTCACCCATATCAAGAGAGATTTTTCCATTTTGCCTCTTGAATGAGGAGAGCTAGGCATATCCTTAAGGGGTGAAAATCCATGTGATAATAGACCCAAAATGTTTAGATTAAAATATGAATAACTATTTGAATTCCACTCATGCACACAAGATTTCCAATAATCCTTAACCTATGATAGGATCCCTTGTATATCCTCTAATCACCATAATCATCCCTGAGAATCGATGACATACATAATGCAAATAATCTTCCTTTTGACACCAATGAAAATCATAGTGCCAACAATCTCCCCCTTTGTTATTAACATCAAACTAAATGCTTTGATCTTCTAATATTCTAATCCTCTATCGTTACTTGCATTAGCTTTTGATGATCATGAAATGAAGCTAATCATACCAAAACTTGACCCCCCTTAGGCAAATGCACATTTTCCTAAACTCAAATTAGACACATGATTTTATCTTATTTAGCATTTGTACTTTTTATCCAAACTTTCATAGAGAGCATTTTCACTTCTTTTCCCCTTATGACATTAATGGAAAAGGGATTCTTTCTCACTATTTGTCCAAATGTTTCTCCCCTTTATTAGATAAAGGAGTTTGTCCAAGAATTTGTAACCAATAACTCACTATAAATTTGCAAAAGTATGCATACCTAAGTTTCCTTTTCTCTCTTATTTTAGGGATTAACAAATATTTTATGATCCTCCCACTGGAATAATTCCCTATCACTGTGATCTAGTGATGTGATGTAAGAGCCACCATATAGGCTTATGCAACTACACAATCTTCTGATCTTAGGACCTGACGAATTATAAAGCTTCTCTTTGTTTATGCATGAGGATTCAATACATTGTCAAAAAACCTAACTTGGTTTGATCAAGTCATTATCACAACTTGTTTGAGTTCTCATTTGTATCATACATCACAACATATTTAACATAATTGAATCATCTCACATATGCTTCACTTCACATCATGTAAATATCATCAAGCCATTCATTCTATCTGAGTTATCTCCCCCTCACTCCATATTACATCTTCCCAAACTTGGACCTTCAAGAACATCTCTATTGAATGATAAATTATCATACCTTGTAACCTCTCCTAGGTTACTTCAAAGAGCTACATTTCAAAGAAATACACATAACTTGAAATTCTCATACCTTTGCACCAAGGAACTGCCTATAGCACACCATAACTTTATTTAACCCTTGTTTATCATCAATTTAAACATTTTCTCCAAGATTGGTGACCCAACTCATTGTGTAACCCAAGATACACAATGTCAAGTGTTTCTTGCATTTGAACCCTTATGCCAACCTTTGATACTTCTTTCACACCAGGAGACAACTATCAAAGTATTTTTCACCAAGAATTGAGCTTCTACACCTTTGGGAAACTTGGATTCATATACCATGGATTTAACCCTAAAGGTTTAACTTACAAATTCCTATAATGTCTAAGATATAAAATAAATCATTTTTGAGCTCATTTCTATTCATCTAAACTTGTAGACCATATATATAAGATGTATCATTATGTCATGGAAACACTCATTATATCCTTATAGACACTACATATACAACACTTTTCTCATCTTGACACACTAACTACAACTAGGGGAACTCATTTCTTGACGTATAGAATCTTTTAAATAATACCACACCATCACTTGCTTCTCTAATGAAAGGAGTCTCTTAAGAAGCATATACATAGACACCCTACTTAACAATGTCCTATACTAATATGAAACAAGGATTTGCCCATAACTCCTCATGTTCATCCTCATATTTGGTCATATTTTACTTGTAGTTATTCTTCTTCTTTCTCTTAATATAAGTAACATGGTCATACACTACAATATTCTCCTTTTCTTTTATGATTAAATTAATAATACATAGAAACAACATATATTCATGACATACATTTTCATCTGATGAATCTTCCTTGCAGTTTAGAATCTCATCACTAGGCACAAAAAACTAATGTTCTATGCATGAAACTTTCTCCAAAATAGCAAGATGTTCACTTCAATTTGTACACACTTTAAAAATATCCTTAACTAGCACCATGGAATTCAATTTGATCTTGGTGTTTTCATTTTGACATGAGCAAACATTGAGAGCTCTTGACATTCTCCAGTCTATGTAGCATTCTCCATCATAGCTTAATATTTCAATTTTCATGCATGATTGGGTTTCTTATATGTCTTATTTTTTATTTTTTAGATACTTATGAACCTTTGTTCACACTAGGAGGCATGCCTTTATTTACACTTTGTGTCTTTGGTCTGATAAAGCTTGTTCTACATTGTTTATCTCTATGACCAAAATTATTGCAATTATAGAATATTACATTTGTATCTAATAAAGGTGTAAATAAATTTCTTCTTAAAAAAGTTGTTCTTTTTTTAGGTATAACTCTATAATCAATAATTGTATATCTAAAGTGATCATAGGTATAATAATAACCATACAAAGATGAAGAATACCTTGTCATCACATTTCTTTGTGTAGTATGAAGAGTTCTTATAAAATATACCTTCTTCAAGTCTATCACTTTTGTGTATCCATCTGCATCAGCTACCTTATCTCCTGCATCTTCCTTTCTTTAATCTTATTTTCTCCTTTAGCTGTCTTCACATCATTAGTGCTTGTATCTGTCTTTATATCCTTATAAGCTTTCTCTTTCTTTGCTCTTGATCCTCCTTCTACTTTGAAGTTATCATATGACTTTGTAGATGTGTTGGTTATGGGAATATTCCCCTTTTCATAACCAAGACCAGATCTTTCTTTTGATGGATTTTGAGAGTTGATCAATTCATCAAGAATTAATGAACCTCCTTTCAGCTTCAAACCTTTATCTAACTATTCTTTAGCTTTATCAAGTTATTTTTTCTAATCAACTATTTTTGCTTCTAACTTCAAGCATTCATTAGATATATATTGTAGATAAATTCTACCTACATCTTACATTATTTTGGCCTCTTCAACTTGTGTCTTTAGGCTTACTACCATCTGATCAGATCTTTCAAGACTTTTGGTCAGATTTTCAATTTTTTTGTCCAAACTTCTTCTACCTTGAGTTTTCTTTTCTCGGCATGTCAATATCATCTAAATCACAGATGAGTTCACACATTAGATCCACTTATCATTATTATTATTTATCTAAGTATTTAACTTCTTGATCCATAGAAGTTGATCCTAATGTCATGAATAAGACTTACTTTTCCTCAGCCACAAACACATAGTCATTATCATCATCATAACTATAACAATCATCCAATGAATCACTATCTTCTTTTATGTATAGGACTTTCATTTTTTGAATAAGTTATTCTTCTTAGGATAGTGGGGTTTCAAATTTTTACTATCCTCTTCTTTCTCAGAGTTATCTTTTTTATTATAAAGGAATTTAGTATAAAAATGTCATACATTACCATAGTTAAATCATTTAAAGAGTAAATTACCTTTGTAATTTCAAAACCATCTCTTTAATCTTTTGACAAAGTTGTCTTCATCTTCATCAATCTCCTCAGATTTGGATGTAGGTGCTTCTGCCTTTACTAGTTTGGATACTTTTAATGATACTTCTTTCTTGAAGGTATATGTTTCTCCCATTCTCATCTCATAAGCTATGAATGTTCCATGAAAATCATCAATAATGAGTTTATCTAGATCTCATGCTTCATATATTGCAGATATTTTTGAGTCATAAATTGATGGTAGTGATCTTTAGACCTTTTTCATAATGATTGATTCTTTCATCTCTTCTCTAAGGCCACTAATTGTATTGACTATTTCATCTACTTTAAGGAGGTAGTCTATAATATTCTCTTCTTCATTCATTTTAAGGCTTTCAAAATTGCCTTTGAATGTTTGTAGCTTGGCCTCTTTTACCTTTTCATCACCTTCATAGATGTTCTTTAATTTATTCTAGATATATTGTGAATTTTAATAATAAATCACTTTTACAAACTCTAAGTTAGACAATCCACAAAGGATATCATTCTTTGCATTGATATTGCTCTCATATGCCTTCTTTTTAGCCTAATCAGTAGGAGTTATAGTAAGGGTTGTATCTCCATTTACGATAGCCATACATACATCAATACCTAATGAAGATAAATATGATTCCATCTAGTGATCCAAAATGCATAATTTGATCCATCAAAGAGAGGTGCTTTGTTTGATGAAGATCCTTCCTGACTAGACATTCATGTTCATCATCCAAGATCTACTTAAGTTGATTAAGCTTATTCTAAGGAACCTGGGATTTGATACAAATTTTTGGAACACAACTATCTACAAAGAGTGGGGTGAATAAATAGATTAACTAAATTATTCCTTTTTAAATCCCTTTTAGAAAAAACTAGAAAGGATATGTAGATTAAAACATATATGTAGAGATCACACACACAAAAACACATAACACCATATGTAACATGGAAAACCCAATATGGGAAAAATATTTGTGAGAATATATTCTAGAATATATTATTCTAATCTAGCCTCATAGTCAAAACCTCACTAGTTACAGATTTAAGGGCACTAACCTTAAGGAGACACTAATCCCCTAGTTTAAGAGAATCAAATCTAAGGAAGCACCAACTCCCTGATTTAAGAGTACCAACTCTAAGGAAACACCAACTCCCTAACTGAGCACCAACTAAACTTATTTAATGGTACCCACTAATCAGATCTATATGGAGATACAACTCTAGATTACAATAAATATAAAAAAATGAATCTAATATCAATTATCTATTATAAGTATGGTTTGTAACTACTCATACTCTACACATATCTCTTCTCTTCTCTTACACTCTACCCATTTATCTCTATGTCTATATATATATATATATATATATATATATATATATATATCTACTCATCACACTTCATTTCTCTCTCTCTAGCCTCTTTTATTCTCTTCTATTTTTGTATCACTTACATTTTTTAGTTCTATATAATTAAACTACACTAATAGCAACATATAACCATATAAAATGTGAAAATTTATAACTTGAGTGTGGCTTATGACACCCAACACATAGGTCCCTCTTACTTGCTCTCATGGCCCTTCCAAGCACCTTTTCACTGATTCCAAATCATTCATATCCTTTCAAATAGTGATTCTACCTTCTCTAGACCACTTTTCCTATTACAAATCCATTCCCCCAAGTCTTGTATCCTTAAGATAATAGTATTCAACTTGGACTATAGAACAATACCCTATGGTGTCTATTTTTAGTGCTCCTATCCAAGTGCAATTTTGGCTCCAATAATCATTACCTTCTAATTCCTATCCTTATTATCAATCTAATTCAAATACATTTGACCCTTGACCAACAAATCTCTATAAAATCTCATTTAAATTTCATTTAGAAGGGGTTGGCAAATACCTTCATATCTTCTACTTTATTCATCTACCTATTCTAAATTTTGGACCATATAAACTAGGTATGACAATGAGAAAACCCATATGATCATCTCTTCTTAAATCCTTCACATGTGCTAGATATAATGCCATTAATCTTCTAACTCAGATTCTTCTACTATAGAACTAACTATGCTTAGAGCTGCCTAGAAGACCAACTTTATTCTTGCATAATTTTTGATGCATTTCATTGAATGACCTATAATTTAGTGCATTAAAAACTCTTGCATAATGGATTCCATCAATATATTAATTTACTCTTGAAAAATTCATATGTACAAGATATGACATCATCAAAATGCCTTCTTCTTTTTCTTACAAGCTACAAATTTAACTAAGTGTGGGAAAACACTGTCAAAATGTCTAGGAACCTGATTTAATGATTTTGGGAATATTGGTGTATTATTCCTAATTTAGTGAAAGGGTCTAAGTAGTAAAATAATTAAATAAATATTGGATAATTAAGATATTAATTTTTATAAATTAGATTGTAATCTTGACGTTTCTAAAAATAGTAATAAGAGATGTAAAAGAAGACAGCTAGAAACTGATTGATCTGACTAAGATAGAGGCTAGAATCCATTAGACAAGATTGAGACACTATCACAAATTGAGATATAAATTTTTTTGGTGATTGGATAAGATCACCAAAACTAGAAATTAGTGGTACCACTGCTATAGTCCACCTCTACCATTGTTTTCCTAAGGATATAAACTATTTGGGTTTTATTTTCTAGGTCTATGTGACCCTATCCATAAAGTTTTAGTTGATTAAAGTCTATAAATCTCCTTGTCGAGAAAAATTTCTCTTCAAACCCTATGTTCCATTATTCTTTAACCAATTTTGAGAAAGAGGGGGGGGGGGCGCGGGGGGTTAGTGTGTGTAAGATTCACTAGATGTGGATCCATACCCCTTGTGTGGGTGCACTACCTACATACAAATTCTCTAAAGAGGTATCAATCCATATGTAGTTCTCCAACTTAAAGTGCTTTGTGAAATTGTGTGTATGAAGATGTAAAATGCCAAACTAGATATACTTGAGGTTTCTAGGGACTGGTGTAAATATTATAATAACATTATAAGTGTGTTGGCTGGTTGTATATGAAGAATAGGAAAGATTACTTGGGTAGTCTTGCTTGTATTCTTGTTCGCTTAATGATAATTTATAAACCTTTCCAAATGATCTTTGAGTGGGTTTTTATAGGGATATATTGGTCATGGGCTGATTGTACTCACATTAGGTCAACAAGAAGGAGGATGGTGAACTATAATAAATTGACCATTGGGGATATAAATGGGTTTTGATAAGAGTGCCAAAAGTGGAAAAGAGTGGTACCAATGTTATAGTCCTAGTGTGGCACTATTATCTTGAGTAGATAGGACTCAGAGGATGGATCTATCATGGAAAGAGGAGTCTGGATCAGTTGGGATCAAGTCTGGAGGTTAAAAATGACTAGGAATAAATGAAAATATGCATATGAAGGTCATGAGAGTAAGCAAGAGGGACCTAAGGGTTGGTTGTCATTAGATTTCTCAATTTACCCTTTTTTGTATTTTATATGACAACACTTCTCCCCCTTTATTCTATTGATGTGGAAAAGTTAAATACTAAGAAAAAAGAAAAATAGAAAGTTTACCTAAACTTACATGTAAGGGTGAAGATCATAAAGTTGTGTGATGTTGGGTGTGCATAGAGAGAACATGATGTGAAGTGAAAATATGCAAGAAAAACAAAAATTACATCATTTCTTACTAGTTACGCTATATCTAAAATAAGAATGTAAAAGGCTAGGTAAGAGAGAGAGGAAGAGAAAAGAATGAATAAACCTCATTGGGTATGTGGACCAATACAAAACCTATTGTGATACTGAGTGATGATGAGTAATGTTGAATGATGTTGTACCAAGAGTAATATCATGAACATAGATGAGTGCTCAATTCCCTAAGAGTGGCTAAAGAATGTAAAGGACAACCCTTTAGCTCCATTAGTTCCCACTAATTGAAGCTATGTGGTCAAACATGTGTTGATCAGTATTTATATTATGTGTCTAATCTATCTGAATAGGTGGCTTAAGAATACAAAGGCTAGATAGTCCTTTCAATCCATCATTACCCCATGAAGTGAAGTTGTGAACTAATATCAGTATGAAATATGTGTCATATGAGATGTATCCTAAATCCCATGAATGTACTATGATCTAACAATGTTGTTGTGGATAGCCAAATGTATGCTAGAAACTAAGCCACTCTTGGCCACTCTAAAAGATGGAGATTAGGATTGTATGAAACCCACTTCAAAAATAGTGTACTAGGCTTATATGAAATCCACTTGAGAACTTGAGAACTCAATAATGTTAAAGTTAGGATCGTATGAAAGCCATTCAAAAATGATGCCAACCACCTATAGATGAAATAAAGCATGAAACTATTGAGAATTCTTAGGTAATACTAAACTCAAAAGGAAAAAAATGGGTTTCCCCTAATCACTAGTGTCTGAAACATAGATTCTGATCTAGAAGTTATATCGACTATCATGTCTAAAACTAGAAGTGAGGGCCATCATACCACATATGATTCCCTCTATATCTACATTCTATGAGAAAAAGTGTATTAAAAAATATTGAATTTTGAATTGGTTTGGCTATGCAAAACTGTAGCTAAACCTACTTTTCTACATACTTATATAAAGTTGGTTTTCTTGATATTTAGATAGGAGCACCAAAATTAGGCACTAGTGGTACTGGCACTGTAGTCTAGGTTGGGTGTTATTATCTTGGGCCAAATATAAAAACTATTTTGATATTATCACTATCTTCCTAGTCTTTTTTGACTATTTTGATGTTTGGTTGTTATGCTAGATGTGTTGAATACAACTTTTTTACCATTAGGATATTTGATCTCTATGACAAAACCTTTTTTTGTTTCCCCATCTTCTGAGGGTAGGAATGAAGACCCTAAAATGACTGACCTTAGAAGAAAGGGCCCTATAAGTGTATTATGATGCAAAGATACATGATATAACAATAATAATTGACAAGATATCTCAAGATATAACAAGAATGTTATTTAGAGATTGTTAGATCAACAAGTGTATGCCTAGATAGATATAATAATGTAATAGCATGTGTAATATGTTAAACTATAAATGAAAGCCTAATTAGTTTTTATTTTTTAGTTAGAGGGATGGAGCATGATGTCCATTATGGCATCCAAGAAAGCAATATAATTCGTGATGTAGATAATGGATTGTAAACAATGAGAAACAAACAAGAAACAAGCACACAATGCAAGAAGAAAGAAACATACAAGGGTGACTAATGGGCTACACAAACAAAGGACATGGGCACATGTCACTCAAAATAAAAAGCTATCATAGAAGGCATGTTCAAATGCCACATACACATATAATTGGAACAAGAAAGGTTGGTAAGAAAGACCTATTCACATAGAATAGTAAAAGAAAATGAAATTGACAAATGTCCTAAGTAACACATAAAAATAGAAGCAAAGGACATTGGCAAATGTCCTAAGGCACATATAAGAGACAAACATGAATTAAAAAATGTAATCACATTTAGATATGCTAAGTATGAAAAGAAAGCATGTAATAACTAGAAATATAATAACATCTAATTAATCAAAGAAATAAGGAAAATATGAAAGACATTCTATATAATATTAGTTATGTGCTAAGAAATACACAATTTATATATACTAGTGAGATGTTGATATAGTAATTTATGTAAGCTAGTAAATAATGTACATCAACATGATAACTAGAGTGGGTGGTGTAGGAATGACATAACTTATATGGTGTAGTCATGTAGAATATGCCCCCAGTGGGTATGTATATTGATGTATGTCTTGATGTAGAATTATGATGCCCCTTCAATGGGTAGGGTGAAGCAATCAAAGAGATTTATGTCACTACACACACACAAAGAAGATCAACTAAAGAATGGTAATGTAGACAAATCAACAAGCAATAACATAGAACAACAAATGTATGTCTGGCATTATAATAAAAATGTAAATCATGGATAATGCATACAATTGAAATATTTTTAGTGTTTTTGAGTTATTTGCATGTTTTTGTATTTGAAACTATTTGAATGTTTTTGGTATTTTGAAATTTTCTATTTTTTTTGGTATTTTTTATATAGGATATTTACAATAAAGCATAAGAAACTATGTAAAGGTAAGCTAAGAAAGGATGATATTAACCGATGAGTCTCATAGGAAACTCCCTATCATGGTGTCCTATATCAAGAAGAGGCATTGTGCATGATTGTGAAGCATGATGGAAATGCTGAGACTATGGATCTGAAAGGCGTATATGCTATAAATTCTCTAAAATGTCTAAAGTAGAAACCAAGTGTGGGGTCTTTCTAAAACTATGAGAAGTAGATGCAATTATAGGGTTCTTAGGGACCCATCTGGTAGTATAAGATTTATGAACATGTTCTCTATGAGAAGATACATGAGATCTCAATGATACTTCCCTAGATGTGAACATTATAGCTAGTAGCAATCTATAATATTGAAGATATGGAGGTATATGAAATATCTATGTTGGCATTGGATGCCTCAACTGTGTCTAAATCAAAACTTGTGGAGGAACTATAACTAGTGGTAAGACTAGAACTGATGGTAGAACTGAAACTAGTGACTGTATATTAGAAGATGGTTCTAAAGTGGGGAATGGTAAATCATATGGAACTCCACCAATTATAAAAACTTGATTAGTGTGAATTAATTTCATGAATCTATGAAATATAAAAGGTATTACTTGAATTTTCTAGATCCATGGTTGACCAGGTAACATATTAAAAATTCCTACATTGTGAAGTATGGTAAATGGTGTGACCACATCTATTGGACCAACCTATAGAGGAATTACAATCTCACATAATGAACTTTGTATGTACCCACTTAATCTACTAATAACTATGTCTATTGGGGTAATATCTTACTCTAAATATACCAAATGATGTAATAATGTCATAGTGTACATATTCACACTGGATCCATTGTCTATGACAACACTATGAATATGATGATTATAAATGTAAGATTTGATAAAGAGTGCATGATAATCCAAATCATCCTTGATGATCTTCTACTCTGAGAATGAGATGAAAGGTCTAGCTATAACTCTAGAATTATATACACCAATCATATTTCTCAAAGGATGTGTATCAATTGAAGGTGCTTTGTATGTATATGGTGGTGGATGTGCAAGATATATATGGTGAACCCTGATGTGTCCCTTATCTCTTGTATAGAATTCTATAGAAAGGGATTTGAGAATATTTTCAAATATTTATCCTATGTTTGCTTTGCCTGAGGAGGCTCAACTACAACGATAAGATCAATATGATTGCCATCTATCAAATCATGTATATTATGTCAAAAATTGATGTATCTATTTTTTGTATGGCTTGGTGCCCTATGAAACTCACAAAATGAATTTTGATCATATCCCCATGGAAGAGGATTTGTTGGGTTAACTTCTTAAATATGAGGGAAAGATATGATGTTACATTTCAATATCTATTGTAAAACTCTAGCTAGATAAAATGATAGATTGGTGAAGGTTCATCAAGGACGTGTTGATAAAACCAATAATTGAGGGGGTTCAAAAGCCACATTAATTGTAAATTGATTTTGACTCTTGTTATCATTGACCTTGACTTTGTATGGGACTTTATTGTTACTCTTGTTTGTTGTGACTGAGATACTTGTGTACTTGAGTTAACCCATTGAAATTAGTTTGAATTATAAAATTTTTAGTGTGTGACATAATTCAATGAAGGAAGAGAATATCTTGAACATAATTGATTCATGTAAAGTTGGTAGAAGACTCTATTTGAAGAGATCCTATAACTCTTGATCAGCCATGAGACTAGTCATCTTAGCCAAAATAGTCTGATATCAAAGAACATAATCTATGAGATGCTCATTTAACCTTTTTTCCTATTGTTAAAATTGGGCATATAAAACCTTATCACCAATTTTAATGTTGAAATGAGCTAGGAACATGTCAACTAAAGGATTGAATGCATTGATCGACTGATTCAGTAGACTATATAACCATTATAAATCATAATCCTTTAGGCTTCAATGAAATAACTTGATAAGTAGCCAATCATTTGGTACATATTCCAAGCATATTGTGTAAAAATATCTCAAATGTGTCTCTATATCACCCTTGCCATCATATAGAGTAATTTTAGGTTGAACAAAACCTTCTGGCAAGGGTATAAAAGTAATGTGACATGCCAATGGTGTATTCAATAGAGTAAAAGAATCCAAATCTTGTGTAGGTTTAGAGTCACCTTACTCAATATATATCACCTTGGATTGAAGAGATTTTATCTCTTTCACAAGGAATACCACATTAGGAGATAAAGATGTATTAGTTGTAGCTAGTGGCCTAGAGGTAGGTTTGGCTACTATAGGGGGTTGTTGAGACATATTTTCCCACATAGTATCATTTTTAATTGGTTTCTCTAAGGTTTGGGAAGATTGACCATTTTTCACTCTTTTTGGTTCTTCTTTTAGTATTTTAAGCATGTCATCTTGCATGTCAAGCTATTTAATTAAGAGTTCTTAAAGTTCCCTTTTATCAGTTTCATCAAAACTAGTCTGTTGGGCTATTGTTAAAGTAAAAAAATAATTTAGAATTTGACTGAATTTTTTGTAATAAATTGTAATAAATAAATTTATATAAAATTAAAGTATTAAATATAGGAAATGTAAAGTCCTAAAGATAGGTAACTAGAAATTGCATAAAAAGGATACAAAGCACATAATCATGTAAGGTAAACTCAAGAAGAAAATAGGAACTAGTACATGTAACTAAGGTTTGAAAAAAAATATTTTGGAAAAATACTATGGAATTTTGAATTTGAAAGTGAATTTATAATTTATTTATTGAATTAAAAAATCAAAAAGTTATTGGAAAATTTGTGATTTAACAGGACCTAGTGTATGCAACTAGGGTTTTGAAAAATAAATGTTTTTGAAAATTACTATTGAATTTTGAAAATTTAAGGGATTTTTTGATTTAAATATTCTATTAAAAATCAAAAAATTAGTAGAAAATTACTAGGAAAATACTGGGACCTAGTATTGGTAACAAGGGTTTGAAAGAAAATTATTTTAAAATTACTATATTAAAAAAAAAATGTTAATTTCTAATTTTATTATGTAAGTAAAAAATTATAAAAAAAGAAAAAAATATTGTGAAAATTACCTTAGGGTTTCTAGGGTTTTTATGTTCAAATGAAGTAAGTCGGGTTCACCAAATGATTTAACAATTTTAGGAATATTGGTGCATTATTACTAATTTATTTAAAGGGTATTAGTAATAAAATCAATAAATAAATATTGGATAATTAATATAATATTTTTTGTAAATTAGATTACAATTTATACCTTTCTAAAAATAGTAATAAGAGATGGAAAATAAGACTTATCTAGAAATTGATTGATCTGACTGAGACAGAGGCTAGAATTCACTATGTAGGACTAGGACACTCACAAAAGGAGTTCTAAACTTTATTTGGTGATTGGATAGGAGCTTCAAAACTAGATAGGTGTGGTGCCATCACTTTAGTTCACCACTACCACTATTGTCCTAAGGATTTGAGTTATCTAAGTTTTGTTTACCAGGTCTGTGTGACTCTATCTGTGAAGTTTTGATAATTATAAGTATGTAGAGCTCCTTATAGAGAATATTTTATCTTCAAACCCTATGTTACATTATGATTTGACCAATTTTGAGAAAGAGGGGGGCAGGGGGGTGGGGGTGGTGGGGGTTATTGTGTGTAATTTTCATTGGATGTGGATGTACACCCCTTGTATGGTCATGCTACCTATGTACCAATACTCTAAAAAGGGATCAAACCATATGTAGTTCTCCCACTTGATGTGTTGTTTGTAATTATCTGTATTAAAATGTATAATCCTAAATTAGATGTACTTGAGGTGGCTAAGAACTAGTGTAAATATTTGAATGAGTTTTTAATTGTGTTGGTTGGATATACATAGAGAACAGGGAAGATTTCTTGAGTATTCTTGTTTGTATTCTTACTTGCTTAATGATAATTGCCAACCCTTTCTAAATGATATTTGAATGGGTTTTTATAGGGATCTATTGGTCATAAGTTAAATGTACTCACATTAGGTCAACAAAGATAAGGATGGGGAAGTGAAAAAATATTGACCATTAGGGCCAGAAACGGGCATGGACAACAGCATCAAAAGTGGACAAGAGTGGCACCAAAATTATATTCCTAGTGTGGCACTATTTATTTTTTAGTAGACGAGACTTGGAGGATGCATATATCATGAAAAGAGGAGTCTGACTTAGTTTGGATCAAGTATAGAAGGATATAGATGATTGGGAATCAATGAAAACATACCTATGAGGATCATGAGATAAAGCAAGAGGGACCTATAGGTTGGGTACCATTAATCATACTCAAGTTACTATTTTTTGCATTTTATATGACTACAAACTCCAAATTTACACATACACATATTTTGTCATGCTACATCATGTGACATGATATTTAGTGCATAGAAATTAGGCACAAAAAATGAATAAACCCATATGATCATTATGTCTTGATACCTCTATGCATAGAAATTGTGACCTCATCAACATGCTTACTTGGCTCTTCTTGATCCCTTTTGAAAATTTGGCTAAGTATAGATACTTAGTGAATTTTATGTTAGTAGCCAACTTTTCATCCTTATATATTATACCACACTTCATTACATGACTTTAAATCTATCACATAATAACTAGGGACTAATGTGATCATAACCATATGACCAACTCCCCTAGACTCATCCACATGTGGTAATGGTGACATCATCAAATTGCATATTTAGATTTTACTCTATAGACCCAAAATGTATAGATGATAAATTTGAATAGATAAATGAATTAAAATCATGTACAAAAGAACTCCAATCATCTTTGGCCTCTGATAAGTTCCCTTACATATCCTCTAATCACCATATTTAGCTCTGAGTATCAATGACATCCATAATGCCAATAATCTTCCTTTTGACATTAATAACAATCATATTTACAATACAAACTCATATTAAATACCTATTAAGGTTTATGGATAGGTTCCACCCTTAAAATATGTTAAAATTATCTTCCAAGTTAGCTAATCATAAATAAACCTAATGGTGTAAATAATGTAAAACCCAAGCAATAGTGAGAAGATGAATTTGAGTATGTTTTCATGACAGAATGATGAAACAAGGTGCATGGATGCTTTTTTTAGGGATTATATATCATATTAATTCTTTTAAAAATATTTGGAGGTTAGGGAAAGAGATGAAAATGTTGAATCCAAAATGGCTTGTTTGGTTCAGTTTAGACTATGTGATATAGGGTCAATAAATTGGTCTACAAGAACAATATTTACCATTTAACCATATGATATTTCTATATAATAATTGTTTAGAGATCTCATAGGATTATTTACATGCATCAAGAGTCATTTGAATTCTCTACATAGGTGTTGTATTTCTCAGTCACCATGACTATGTTTTGAGTATTTTAACAGTTCCGAGTGAGTGTTGTGATGAGTTGATCTTGAAGTCTTAAGCTCTGAGTGAAAGTGTCTAATGAATTTGGTAATGACCCTAAAGTAATGTATACTTTGTGTATTTATTTTTATATCATTTTTGAGTGGGTTAAGTGTGTTTGAGCTTCATTATTGAAAGGTGGACTTCTCAGTATACACAAGCCTAGTGGGACTGAGTACTATTAAGGGGTTTCATGAAGGAGTTGGACCTAAAAGGTGTTATGTAGTTTAGAATATGTTGTGTTAAATTATTATGCCATGTATATAGGTTTAATTATTTCTAAGGGATCAAATTTTAACATGTTGAAAATAAGGTCTAATGTAAATAGGTCTCCATGAGACCTAAAAGTGAAATGAGGCCTAATTGAGTCATGATAGACTAATAAGGACTCAAAATTTGTTTGAGTAATTTCTATGATATGTTGTAATACCTATTATATGTAAAAACTAAGATGTTAAGGGTGTGTGTCTGACCAAGTGGTATATGAACAAGAGATGAGTATATATACAAAGAATTTTAGGCCTATTTGGATAAGCTTAGAGTAAGTGAATGGATTGATAAATCAATGAGCCTAAGGAGGTTGGGAAACATGTCTTAAAAATTCATGAGAGAGAAAATAGGATTATAATTAAGATCATATAGGTATTATATAGTTTAATATCAAGGTTACATGACCTATTTAGTATTGAAGAGGGTTAGTTAAGTGAAGAAGCCTAGAGGTAGTTTTGAGATATATCAAGTTGATTAGAGATAAAAGAGTGATCATTGTATATTGAAATGATATCATAGTTGCATCAGATATGTGTTCCTAATTTAATATAGTGGATAGAGTTAAGATAGATTAGATAGAGAGCTAAGTGTAAAAATAGAAGAAAGAATTGTGATTGGCTATGTTGGTGCTTGGTCAAAGATGGAGTTGAAGCTTCTTTCTAGGTTGGTGTTTGAAAAATTGATATAGGTAGATTTGGTATTTGTTTAAGAGGGATTTAAATTTACCTTTCATGTTTGTGTTTTCATAAGTGTCCTTTGACTAAGTTTGTGTTTAGTCATAGGGGGTTGTAGCTTCCTAGCAAGTGGGTGTTTACTAAAGTCAAGTGGGTGATTGTTAAATGTTGGGTTGGTGCTGAACTAAATTTGATACATTGTCTTATAGGATAGTGTTTACAAGCTTTGTGTTAGTGGGTTTTATTACCCATGAAGTTTTACCACACATGTGATGTGTTATCTTGTTTCATGCTCATGTGATTGGTTCTAAATGCATTGTTAGATAAATAAATTAATTTGAATGATTGATGAATGTTTAAGGGAAATTTATTGGAAGATTTTTAATATCAATTCACCCCCCAACTCTCATTAATTTTTATTCCAACAATAATCACCCTTGTGGATAGTTTACATGGACTATTGTAGTCTTGATCTTTCCTATAATCTCCCATTTTGTAATTTTTGGCCTTAAGGTATTTTGAATTTGATCTTGGAACCTATCAACACTCATTTTATCTCTAAGATATATATGATTCAAATCATATTTTCTATGTTTTTTGACAATGGGGAAAAATTATCATCCCCAGTTTATTGTTTAGAAAATAGTCATATTTTCATGCTTCAACATCTGAAACTAGTTAGCTCATGTACCCTTGAAATCAATACTTAAGTTCCTCTTTTATAACTATTTCTCAAAAGTTGTCTAGGTGAAAGACATTGGCTTTTATCTTTGTAAAATACAAGGTAATTATTCCATAACTAGCAGATCTAGCCAACTATCACATTGCCAACATATTATTCACATCATCCGTCATGCCATGCAAATTATTATATATTTTCATATGTTCCATTTATGTATCTATTACTTTATTATCTTCTTTACCCAAAAGGTAGGTTGAAAGAAAACTATTTTTAGCTCTATCATGTTTAGGTCAACCGCCATGAAAGGTATCTCATCACTTGCTCATAAGAACCACTCTCAAAGCTATGAAATATGCATCACTAATTTTCAAACTTTCCTCATATGATATTTTAAGTATATCAAGATCTAACCAAGTACCTCTTCCTATTCATCAATGGGCTACCTATGACTGGATTTAGTGTAAGGAACTTTACTATTACTATCAACATAGGTTAATAATCAGTTCACCCTTATTTGTATTTGATATATCAAGCACCTTCACCTCTACTTTTTCCTCTTACCATGCCTTCATTATCTCATTCATGGTCAACATGAGAACTACATGGTCTGATTCTATCCATCTTCTTTAGGAGGTCATAGAATAATATTTCTGGTGGATTGTAGATTGAAACATTTTAACCCAAAGTTCTCTTTTATATTAGTAACCTATGATCTAACAACAAATGAAACAACCCCAAAAAAATATTAATAATTTTTATTAGAGTGTGAAAAAAGGATGTGTGGAGTTCCCACTGCACCACTTAGTGATGTGAAATAATTCAATGGATCACACACAAGTGTGTTAGAAACTAGAATGAAATAGATATATGCATATAGTTAACCAGGGTTAAAAAGCCCACTATATGATCCTATAGGGAGTATGTTACTAATAGTGGTATATAGCTTAGGGTTTATCAATTTATGGGTGCCCATTGATAAACTATAAACTTTATATAGGGTACCCATCTCCCAATAAGATTATTTGATGATCCCTAGTTATGTATTTGAGCCTTTATAAGGATTCATGTTTGGAGATTAGATATGTAGTAAATTCTCTTATAATGATAACACAAGATAATTTCTTGTAAATTAATCTATGTTTGAGAGTAAACTAACCCTAATCCAAACCATAATAACACATCATCAATGGAAGAACATTAATCCATAGTCTCTGATAGGTTTACCCATGCATTCATTCCAACATTATTCTCATAAAATAAAAAGAGGCTGATTAATAAGTGCCTCATATATGCCATTATTAACATTCATTATCCACTCAAGAACATGTTCAAAAGAGGCCAAGACAAGATTCATGCAATCCTTAAAATCATTATTCGATATCAACACTTATAACATATTTGTATTGTAATAAAATATTTAATATAAGATTAATACATCATAATGAAAAATATGCTCATGTTACTTACTAATAAAGTGAAGCAACACAATGAAAGGTGATTTAATGTAATAATAATCATAGACAATTAGGTAGTGTTACCCATTGAGGAGTCATTACCATCCTTGACTTGGGGATCCTTGTACCACTTGTCTTTGTCAGGTACCTAGAACAACAAACATGCTCTGATACCAGTTGTCAGGGAATCTAAGAACAAACACACTTGTTCTGATCCCACTTGTTAGGATCTTGCTCCTCAGAAAGAGCACAATATGATTACCAAACTTAAGCAAGTAAACATGCAGAAATAACCAGAAACACAAGTAACTAGAATTCACCAATAGCACAGAAATGAGAGACAATATACAATCTTATATTAACACTTGTACAGAAAAGAATACAATAAAGAGCCGCCACACTCTTCCACCTTACAGAGGCTTCCCACACCTCAAGTGTATAGTATTTCTTCTTTAAAACACTCTCCTACCAAAAAACGGTCCCAACAACCAACTCACACATAGAATTGGTGTTCACCTCCCCAATCAGTCAGTAATAACCCTGCCAGTACACCAAGCACTCTATAGTACTTGAAGTTGATCTCCCATGAACCTACAACCTACAATTCAACAGACCATACTTACAATGGAAGGATCTTCCTTGCCTTCCTTTCTAGCTCATTAGTGGAACTAAGAGAAACACACACTTTTTTTTCTTCACTAGCACACTTTACAATGCATGCCAATGGGTCTATAAATAGATCCCAGACTTAAACAATAACTTAGACTCTTAGTTTACTATAATTATCCATGCAGCTCAAGACTCAAAATAGCCTTTACATGCAAACACTTCATTCACTAAACTAACTATTTATGCAATGAACATATCTGGAACACACAAGCGACCGACATCGGTCCCTGCTTGCCTGGTGCTGCCGACGTCAGCCAACTACTTGCCGACACCGGTTGCCTTTTGCACTGATCATGACCGACGTCGGTCATGCTACTGATGTCGGTGCTTCTGGGTCTTGAAAAACCTCTTTTTCTTTGTCTGCAACAAGTTGAAGCTTTTAGCTCCACAACCTAACAATCTCCCACTTGGAGATAAATAGCTGCAACTATACATGTACTTGTACACCATATAGTTTGTTCCCTTAGCTCTATATCCCTCTTCAAGATCACTCTTGAAGACCAACCACCACAAAACCTATAGTGCAACACCTATCACCCAAATCACCTACCACATCCACATCTACAAACCATGTAGAAAATAACTTGAACCTACATAACATGTGCACCTACTGCTAGTCCCTCTGAGAATCCACTGAACTACCCTCTAATGCTTCTTTCCCGGATTGGCTCCAAACTTGTGACAACTCCCATTGCTTGGGAAAACTTAGGTCTAGTATATATCATGCACTTAACTTCATTATGTGAATCAAGACCCTGTTCTGTGAACTATCCAACCATCGGCGTGCTAACTGGTCTCACATAATCATCCTGAAACAAAGTCAACATGTGACCTTCCATGTCCCTAGAACACACTCATGCCAAAGAACCTTGCTGCTCTCAGATTCCTCATGACACACCTCTGAACTAGGTTTACCTTTAGTTTAGCAACTCCCTGTATATGTAACCCTACAACAAGCACATCATATAGTAATAGGATAATGTAGCTAATATTATCCAACTTGGTAAAGAGAAACACAATGATCAAACCTCCATTGCACTGTAGCTTATACAAGACCATATACCCTAATCTTCCATCTCACATATCCATTTTCATTCTTCTTCATCCTAAACATCCATTCATCTCTCAGTGCTTACTTCCAACTGGCAACTCTATCCAGTACTCTTGTTTGGTTCTCCTCTAAGGAATCACATCCTCCATCCATGCCAAGCTCCCATTGTTTCCTAGATTTACCTGTTTTGCTTCTTTAAGAACTCCTTGGTTTTATACCATAAGTGAGTGACAAGTAGTGTAAAGAAGGGAAATGACAAATTTGAGGCTTACATACCCTTTAAGTCATCCATATGGGTGCTTGAGACTCCTTGATAGCTTGCTGTCCACCCAAAATTCATCTCAGTGACCGATGCCAGTCACATTCCAGTCTGCACTCGACCGATGTCAGTTCCCTATGACTGCTTCACCACTGACATTGGTTCCCCCTTATTGATGATGGTGTTTATCTACCCTGAGTCACCGATGTCAGTTTGCACATAGCTGATGTCAGTCCCTATTTGGATGCCGACGTCAGTTTTCCTACCGATGTCGGTCTCTGTGTTTTGCTTGTGAGAACTGACCTTTTCTTGTGAGCTCCTTTTGGATCAAACCCTTGTCCAAATCACCCTTGCTCTGCTCAGAATTCTTTTACTACTTGTGCTGAACTCTATCCATCACCTTCTCCTTGAAAACCAAGGCTTTCCTATTCTTGTCACTAACATCGGATTCCTCAAGAAATGTCACCTTCTTCTTCTGCATACAAAAACCTCGATCTATACCCTTTTACTCAAGAACATGCATCTCCTTCTTATTTATGTGACCAAGCCTATTAAGCCACATCTTTGAATCTACAGCTGAAGTAGATAACCCAAAAAGAGAAATAGTAATACAAGTAGATAGGTAAAGCATACCTACTTTCTTACCTCTTGCTACAACAAGTGCACCCTTGGTAACCTTCCAAGAGTCTGCTGTGAGAGTTACTATGCAACCCTCATCACCCAAACTTCTTACAAAAATCAAATTCCACTCCAGAACTAGGACATGCATGACCTCCTTTAACACCCATGTGTTATCCATCTACAATTTTAGCTTCACTTTCCCTTTGTCAACCATCTGACAAGGCTTACCATCCCCTACACAAATTTCTCCAAAGTCTCCCTGGACATACTCATGAAAAAATTCCCTAATTAGGGATGCATGAAAAGAGGCACCAAAATTTAAAACCCAAGATTCTACTTTATCTAAAGAACATACCAGAGCACCCTGTGCAACGAAATCTGCAACACCTGCTTCTTCTTCATGTCCTTCATGCTGATCTGCTACCAACCAACAATATTTCTTTTCTTGCTCTTTCTTTCCATATCTCCAGCAGGTTATTCTGCCATACTTGAACTTAGACCTCCTGTTATTAAACTTCTCCATTCGTAGCTTACTGTCTTCTACCATTGCTCTACTCCCACTCAAACAAAAACCCCTGTGAGTAACCTGTAATCAACACACACTAACCAAATCTAAAACAACCTATTAGTATCCCAACCAAAAGCTCTGATACCAATTGTCAGCTACCTAAAACAACAAACATGCTCTAATACCAGTTGTCAGGGAATCCAAGAAAAAACACACTTGTTCTAATCCCACTTGTTAGGATCTTGATCCTCAAAAAGACCACAATATGATTACCAAACTTAAGCAATTAAACATGCAAAAATAACTAGAAACACAAGTAACTAGAATTCACCAATAGCACAAAATATGAGAGACAATATACAATCTTATATTAATACTTGTACAAAAAAGAATACAATAAAGAGCCGCCACACTCTTCCACCTTACAGAGACTTCCCACACCTCAAGTGTATAGTAATTCTTCTTCAAAACACTCTCCTACCAAAAAATGGTCCCAATAACCAACTCACACATAGAATTGGTGTTCACCTCTCCAACCAGTCAGTAATAACCCTGCCAGTACACCAAGCACTCTATAGTACTTCAAGTTGATCTCCCATGAAACTGCAACCTACAATTCAACAGACCATACTTACAATGGAAGGATCTTCCTTGCCTTCGTTTCTAGCTCATTAGTGGAACTAGGAGAAACACACACTTTGTTCTCTTCACTAGCACGCTTTAAAATACATGCCAATGGATCTATAAATAGATCTCAAACTTAAACAATAACTTAGACTCTTAGTTTACTATAATTATCCACGTAGCTCAAGACTCGAAATAGCCTTTACATGCAAACACTCCGTTCACTAAACTAACTGTTCATGTAATGAACAGTTCTAGAACACACAGGCGATCGACATCGGTCCCTGCTTGCCTGGTGCTACCGATGTCAGCCGACTACCTACCGATGCCAGTTGCCTTTTGCACTGATCATGACTGACGCCGGTCATGTTGCTGATGCTGGTGCTTCTGGGTCTTTAGCAACCTCTTTTTCTTTGTCTGCAACAAGTTGAAGCTTTTAGCTCCACAACCTAATAGTCTTCCCTTTAAACATT
The DNA here is from genome assembly GCA_037957365.1 of Torreya grandis. NCBI lineage: Eukaryota > Viridiplantae > Streptophyta > Pinopsida > Cupressales > Taxaceae > Torreya > Torreya grandis. The sequence goes on along the minus strand of JARHVA010003354.1, from coordinate 1,501,133 downwards.
AAATTATATAAATTTCCAATTTATATAATTAAATTAACCATCGATATATAAAAATATATTTCCATTACTCATATGCTATCCAAATTACAAAAGCATGTCCATTTATAGGCTAATATTAATTTGAAACCAATTATCATTTAAATGTAAACCATGTAAATTTTTGATATTTACCACTTACTTATCAATAAAGGAGAAATCAATACAAGGAAATAATATGTCATAACATCACTACTTATAAGATAAAATAATTTGTGGTATTCAAATTAGAAGACTTTCCATAACCTGAATATATAGCTAACCATTTTACAATATTACAATAAGAAGCCATAACTATTAAATAGATTGTAATTATGTGTGTGTGTTTATATATTAAATCATTAATACTAAACATGATATCTTGCACAACACAATTATCAGGAGGCTTAATAATGACATGAAAACCACATAGTCCTTTAATATATGGCCTATACAAAATATTAACAACTATATTATTTATAATGCTTCTTGAAATCCACAAGTATAATTACCAACATTCCAAAATATGTTTTCAAGATAAAGGTATGCTATCATGTATAAATAAAATGAATTCCTATTTTCAAATTACCAAAAGTATGGTATACAACAAAATGGTGATACCTATGAAGGCTCATACACTAAGTCCTTAACTTAGGTCCTTGCACATTCCTTACCCTTCGGTGGATATTTTGAGCTTAATAGTTGAGCTTCCTAATGTAAAATAATGTTACAAGTAGAGTCATATGCACAAGTTTTTAGCTTGCCCCTAATAGTTTGCATGTATATTTATTCTTACTCAATTAAATTTGTATAATATATCATGGAGTTAAGTGACAATTAAACTCATATAATTCTTATAATTTTCCCATGCAATTAATTCTCAAACTAACATAAGTATTCATGCATTCTCATGTGCATGAATAGGAATTCAAGTATGAATCATCTACCATAGATATTAAGGAGTTTCCTTCTTTGTAACATAAAAAGGAACATTATAAATTTTACAATAACCATTCATTCAAACATCAGATCTTCATGGTTGATGAATAAAAAATATTAGTACATCAAGTTATTTTCATACCATATAATTAAACATTAATAGCTTGTACATGGAGGTGCCACTTATTTTAACATTGGTAAAAGAGATATTTAAATATGGACCCTACCCTTTACAAAAAGAGATCAAAATAGGTCTAGAAACCAAATATCACAATGTTTAAGCTAGAAGAGACAAAATAAGCTAATCGGTTAAAAAGCAGGAAAAAAGTAGCAGAAAGATAGCAAACTAAATTATTAGACCCATCCATTCTTCATAATCCTTGGAATAGTTTTGAGTAAGATTCTCTAGAGGAAGATTTTTATTTTTACTATGATGTAGCTCAATATTTTCATCAACAATGCCCTTCATTTTTTTATCCTTTTCCTTGGGTTTGACATTTTATTTTTTACCTTTGGTGATAGAGTTTAGGGTCTCCATGTTTTGAAGGATCTTCATAATAGTGATTTTACTATATTCAACAATAGTGTTGAGGTTTTCATTTAGAGATTAATTTTGATTCTCCATATTAAATAATATTTCCTTGATTTGGTGAAATTCATTACTAATTTTAGGGAGATCAGATTTAGTATAGTAGATGTTATCATTGAGGCTGAGCTTATTTGTTTCATCCTTGGATATTTTATAACACTTATAGAACCAAAAAATTATTGATTTGTACAATTGACCTCATCCTCTATCTTAATTATTATTGATTTATATTTGTGTTCCTCCATTAGATCCATAAAATCAAGGGTGGATTGGATTGAATGGGAGTGGGAATAAGATGGGGTTTCTCAGTAGTTTTGTGAACAATAGCAAAAGGGAGACTTTGTTTAAGAATTTTAAAATTATTCATAATGTCCTCCTATTTACTATTATCATCCAAGTCAAGGGAGGTGGGAAGGGGAGTGGGAGTATGGGTGGTGAGAGAAGGGGATGGGTTTGGGGAAGAAGTTAGAGAGGGATCACGAAGGGAAGGAGTAGGGGAGGGGGTGATGGCTTTTCTACCATATTTTATCTTTTTATTATGGATAGAAGGAACATGTATGAGGTCTAAAACCATTTTACTAATCCTTTTGATCTTGTATGGGAGGAGATATTCCTGATCAATATGATTAGTATCAATTTCAATGGGTTGTTTAGACTTCTTAGAGGAAGCCAAAGTTTTGGTGGAGCTTCTTAGAATTCTAAGGAGGATATTACACTTAGGTTTAGGCTTATCTAGTTTAGGGAATAAAGGGGGTGGGTTGGAATATTGGAAGAATTTATGGATTAATAATATCACTATATAATGTATGGTCTCTTTTGTCGTACCCATTTTTACTTTATAAATCAAAGATTCTAAATAATGAATTATATATAAAGTTAGACTGAGTGGAATGTGATGGCAAAAATAATTTAGATTACGTAAATGAAAGCGATAGACTAAAGTGTACCTACCATCCAATGTCACTTATCTCATAATTTTTTGGGAGATTCGATCAAAGGGTTTAGGTATGTCCTTCTATAGGAATCCACCAATTGACTCAGGGATATTCTCACCTTCCAATAATAATTTATCCCTCTTTTATAGAGTCTATGCTGAACATGGTGAATTTTAACATCCTCAATTTTCAAACTTATAATTTGAGTTATCTTTCAGTGATCTCAATTATGACATTATTGATGGTTACATGTGGTCCTCCCATTGTTCTTAAAATTTTCATGATAGATGTTTCTCATACCTACATATGTTGGTGATGAAGCTAGTCAACCTGCCAATTTTTAGAATTTCCTAAACTTATTTATCCCTTTGTAGATGATCAATAGTCATAGGTTTGATTCTATTTATATATCCTCCCATGGTTTATTAAATTTGGATTTTTTGAAGAGTATACCTATGTATGAAATGAGAGGTATTTTGGAGAGAAAAATAACAAGTTTCCTTTTAAACAATTGATGATTTTAGAATTCACCCTGGGTCTCACATGCGAGGAAACTAGTGAAAATAGAGTTATGATTTTCTTTGTTCATTGGTATTTATGGAGTATTGAAAATATCAAAATAAAAATTATGACATATCCACTCTTTCCCTAGTAATGATTTCATTGAAATCATATTAGAAGGTGTCTTCATTTTTCCAAATTTTAAATGTAACTATTGTCACCACTCTATTAGAAAAGTAATTAGCTAAATGGTTACCTTTATGGTAAGTGTGTTTATATTTCACTTCTTGGAATATGTCCAGGATTTCTTCAATGATATAGTCAATTTTCCATGAGGTTTTTTTAAGTTTGTTGAGGAAATTGATTATGTTCAGGGAGTCACCCTCGACCAAAAGCTTACTCACTCCTAGGTTATTCGGTACATGAATACCCTATAGGGACTCTAGTGATTTAACCTTATGGTTATTTTGGTGATCCATTTCACCTTTAAACACTGATAAAAAATAACCCATTTCATCTCTTATTATGCCAACACCACCAAAAATTCTAGGGATCCCTTTAGAGGCCTTGTCAAAATTAAGTTTTATCCATCCTTGATTAAGGGGGATCTACTTTGTTCTACTCCTAATTTCTATTCTTGGGTCATTTATTGTGGTGGATGAGAAATATGGAATCTAGTTCTTAGCTATGTTATCATTGTATTTAGATAATTATTGATCCTTATCTATTTTTGAGACTTTAAATTTTTATAAAATAGAATTGAAGACTTTTTCAACAACCTATTAAAATTTATAGTAGAGTCCCTAAAGATCATATTGGTTCTTTCTTTACACACTTCTTAAATTAAGTATGGGAAAGAGATGATCCATATTTTCTTAAAAATATTATTAGATAAGGGTGAATCCCATGAAACCTAGGATTCACTTAGAGAATCATGATGGATCCATTGTATTTTAACTTTATGAATGAGAAGACCCAATATCTTGTGAACAAAAGGATATTGAAGGAAGAGATAGGGAATAGTTTTAAAATCTAAGTCACACAGAGAAAAATGGTCAATCAATGTGAGACCATATTTAGATAAATTTTCAAGAGTGAGAATCTTGTTTTTAATACATAGCCAAAGAAATATATTGACTTTTGGGAGTAACTCTTTATCCCAAATTTTGGACCATTGGAAAATCTCTTGATTGAGAGGGATAATGTGGTTATATCTTAATTTCCCTTCATATTCTCCACTTGGAATTATAGTATAGGATAAGGTATCCTCTTTGAAGATATTAGGGATGTGAACAATTTGAAGGAGAATGTTTATATCTAAAATGATAGTGGCATTCTCAAAGATGACATTAAAATTTTGTAGATGCTTCCAAATTATTTTATTGCCTTGAGACAGGGTATAATCAACCACCTTGTTGTAAAAATGATTATTGAATTTGATCTTTGATTTGGTACCAATATTCAAGTTTAGATAAAGGATGATCAAGTAACCAAGGTTCCTCCCAAAACCTTATTTTAACCCCATTGCCTAGCTTCCATTTGTATCCTTGTTTGATGATATCCTTTCTTTTGATATGTGATTTCCAAATGGAGGATCCCATGGTGAAGGTATGATCATTTAGTAAATATATTTTTAGTATAATATAAATATTTATCTCTTAGAATAGTTTTCCAAGTTTTAGATTCCTTTATGAATCTCCATACCATTTTTATTGTGAGAAACTTATTCATAAGATTTAGTATTCTAACTTCTAGCTAACTAGATTTATTTGGAAGAAACCAAAGGAAAACATTGTGTAGTTTGAAAACTTGTCCAAAGGAAGTGTTTTTTAATTTGATCAATCTTAGGGCTAATAGATGAAGGCATTTTTAAGAGGAACATAATGTAAATTGGGAGGTTTTCTAACATGCTTTTTAGGATCATGAGTTTTTCAGTCTGAGATAAAAAAGGTGCCTTCCAACCAACAAGATTTTTTGTGAAACATTATATTAAGGTATTTCATAAGTGTGTAGGCATCTTACCTGTATTGATAAGCATCCACAAATAAGTTGAGGGTAGGTGTTTGATAATGTAACCTGTGATTCTATAAATTTTTGTTTGTCTAATCAGTATAGTATTAATAAAGAAGAGATTACTTTTATAAAAGTTTATTTTTTGCATTGATATTTCCACATAATATTTAAGGATACTCTTGATTTCTTTGGATTATTTGATTGATGCTATAGTAATGGAAACAATGTAATTCATGAACTGTTCAATAAGTGTAGGAGGAATTATAGCTATTGAATTAAATCATTTTACAATTCCTTTTTATTTGGGCTTCTAGAAGGTTCTTATTAAGAGTATCATCAATAATTATAAAAATTAAGGGAGATAAGGGATCCCCTTACTTGATTCCTCTTTTACTATTGAACTAACCAATAGGTGAACCATTTATAGAAATTCAAAAACATAGATGTACTTATTCTAGTGTCTATGAGTTTTGAAGTGTGTTGGTGAAAACCATATTTCTCAAGAAACAAATCCAAATAGAACCAATCAACCCTATCAAAAGACTTTTTTATATCTAGTTTAAAAAGCATTCTAGCTTCCTTGTTTATTTTCATAGAATGCATAGTTTCATGGACCACCATAGTTCCATCTTGGATTTGTATTTCTTGGACAAAGATGCCTTAGTTGTGAGAAATTAATTTTCTCATTAAAGGTTGAAGGCATAGATCTAGGATTTTAGTGAAGATTTTATAGACAAAACTACATAAGCTTATGGGATGCGAGTCTATGAGAGCTGAAGCACCCAAATTCTTAGGTACAAGAGTGATAAAAGTGTTATTGAACTCCCTTAAAATCTTACTATAAAAGAAGAATTCAATATAATCTTGGATTAGATCCAATTTTATAGTACCCCAAAATATTTGGAAGAAAGTCATTAAAAACCTATTAGGCCAAGGGACCTTGTCATTTCAAAGAAGAAACATTGTAGCTATCACATCCTCTTTAGAGGTGCTCTTAAGGATATTTTCATTATTAAAGTCATTGATGATTATGGGAACTATCTGAAGAAACATACGATCTTTGATTCTATTAATAGTGTTTTTGGTTGCAAATAGGTTATTGAAGTATCCAACAATTTCTTCCTTCATCTAAGTAGGCTCTTAATAGACCGATATATCTTCACAAGTGATTTTGTTGATCTTGTTACAAATTTTATATTTTAAGGTTGACATATTGAAGAATTATATATTCCAATCACGTTCTTTGAGCTAAGTATCTCTGGATTTAAGTTGCTAGAAAGTTTCTTCTCAAGCCACTATGTTATGATAGTTGCTTAAAAGGGTGCTTTTTCTTTAGAATGAAATTCCTCAATGAATATTGAATTAGCCATTTCTTGTTTTATATTGATGAGGTCATTTTCAATTTTTTATTTTTGGTATAAATTTTTTCTAAAATGATTATGATTCCATGTTTTAATGTTTCTTTTGATATTTTGTAGCTTTTGGGTATGCTTGTACATGGTTGTGCCTTGGGTGTTAATTCCAAACCATTCTTGAGCCCTTACCTTTAGCTCCAAATGTGAGAACCACATGTGCTCAAGTATAAAGTGAGATTTTTCATTTTTTAAATTATTTTCCATAATCATAATAATTATATTATGGTCTCAACCAATATGATAAAGAAAGGAGAGGTTGCAATCTTGAGTTAACATTCCACTTGACTCTATTAGAGCATGGTGATGTTAAACCTAGATAAATATTTATCTAATTCATTTATTCATCTAGATGAAGGGTGATCCTCTCACTTCCGCATCAAAAAGGCTATTATGAGAAATTAAGTTAGAAATGTCATCCATGATGTCTTAATATAGCTAAGAAGCCCCCTTTTTTCACAAGGGTAGAGGGGGTGTTGAAGTCACTAGTGATGATACAATTAATATATTTATAGGTAGATATAAAATCACTAAGATCAAACCAAAAAAAATTGTGAGCTAAGGGAGAGTTTGGTGCATAGACATTTGAAAGGATCCACATCTTGGTAGAAACATTTTTAGTGAAGAAAATTTCTAGATGATGAGAATGTTTGATAATGATTTCTCCAGTTAGTAATAAATCATCCTAAAAATTAGTTATGCTTCCTTATGATCTAGTTGAACTAACCAATTCCATCTTATCCTCTTCCCAGACTTTCTTGTGTATTTAATCTATACCATTTTATTTTATTTTTGTTTCTTGAATTGTAATAATGGAAGAAAGTTTGTTTTTATGAAGATCTCTAAACATTTAGTGTTTGTTGTGATGATTGAAACCTCTTATATTCCAAATAATTATTTTCATTAGAACTTCTTGTGTGTACTTTGTTGAATCTTTCATCTACTATAGATTGGAAACCATATGTTATATCATGATCTATTTGTTTGTTTCTAATAACTACTTCATTTGGCCATTATATTAAAATTGTTTTTGAGTTTATTTTTTAAACTGAGGGGATACTAGTTCTTTATCCTTGATATTTATACTTACTAGATATGAGATTGCATTTTTAATTATTTTTAAAATAACTTGGTTCATTTGATTTCTTGAGATACCTTTTTATGTAAGGGTTTCTTTTTATGCTTCTAAACCTAGAGACTAAATTAGGAATTTTCCTTTTTTTCCTCTTTTTCTTCAGAGGATTGAAGGTATTGAAATTTTTTACTAATGATAATTTGATGCCAACAATATAAAAGAGATATTATGTGTTGAAAATTTTCTACCTCAGAAACCTTGGGTACCTCTTTTTTTTAGCTTCAACATTGTTAGTTTCCTTTATCTTTATATTTTGAGATTGGTTTTTAAGCTCTACTTGATTTATCTTGTGATGTACATCATTATCTTTGTTAGGATTCTATGTTTATATCATGACAAAGATATATAGATTTTTTTAATTCTTTTTTGGAGTCATCACTTTGGATTGATGAGTGTCTACCTCAGAAGTATATGCCTTATTTCCTAGGTTCTAAGTGTCAGGTGGTTGGCCTTCACCTATGGAAGATTGAGGATCTTATAGTTTTTTTTGGCTATTATTTCTTGTCCTTTCTAAATATAAATATGTTATATTTTTAATGAATATTGGACATTTCCTAGTTAAATGACACAATTTCTTACAACCTTCACATTTTAGTGCTATGTTTTCATATTCTATCTTTTTAATCCACTCCCCACTTGATGAGTCTAGACAGATGGATTTTTGGAGATCTTGATCCATGTAAGTGTTTAAAAAGAACTCACATGGACCATACAAGTTTTTTTTTTTGTTGCAGAATCAAAAGCTATTAAATATCCAATTGTTTTGGCTATGCTTATGAAAACATATTAATCCTATAAATCAAGGGGAGAAATGGTATCCTAATCCATATAGGGATGAGATTGGTTATTTTTTATTCTAGATCAAAGATAACTTTCAATTCTTTTGAGGAAGACACCTAATTTTCCCATGAACTAGGGACCTCTAACGAGAATGTTTACACAATCCTGCTCATTATTGTAGAAAATAAAAAAATAATTACTCATAGAGGAGATTTTAAGATGCCCTTGAGGTTTCCACCTTTTAGAATCTCAGATTTTGAAAGTATCTATATTAATTCATGCTCCCAAAAACTTCCCAACTAGGGCATTTTTAAGTCTTTTAGAGAATTTAGCTTTGACTGAGTCAGAGATTGAAATATGAAACCTTTCATTTTATTTAGAGATATTTAGATCTTGATTTGGGTGAATCTCATGGTTCTCCCAAATATTTCCTTTTTGTTTTGTTTCCCAAGAATTTTTTTCATTTAAACTTGGGAAAATATTCCATTATCCTAAAACTACTAACACCATGACATTTTTTGGTGAGCTTTCTATTAGTGCTTGTCCTTTTCTAGATGTGGACTAGCCCACATCTACACCTTTCTAACCAAATCCACCTCCATCCTTTGTATTTTCATCACCTTCCCCACCTATCTCTTTTGTATTTGAAACTTGAGTTCCAACCTTGACACTTCTCATCATATTTGAAACTTGAGATAGGTAGGTGTCAATTGTTACTCATAAGGTGAGTATATTAAAATATAATATGATTGGTTATTAACATCATCCCTGATGGTAGAAATAAGTATAACATTTTCATCCACCTAAAATAATTAATCCAAGAAATAATTTAAGACTCTACTAATATATTGTAGAAATAACATATCATGAATCAAATAAAGAGAAGGAACTTGTTATAATCATCTTGTAACAATTTGTATAATCAATTATATTACCAAATTATAGATATAAAGAGACTTAATTATTTTAGTAGGATCAATTTTAGCATAACAATAGAAATACAATGTATGATATCATAACATAATTTAGAGTAACCTTTTGTGGTTGTTCATGAGTTTTATTTCACCCAAGGGAACACAAGAAATTCATACATGGTTGTAGGTGTTTATACACTTATAGTTATTACATATTATGTATCTCACATTACATATTGCAATAAAAGAATATCATTAAATCAATTTCATCTATGAAGGAACACAAGTATTACTAACATTTAACATAATAACAGAAATAATAATAACCTATAATTAACACTAGAATGAAAATGTACAATCAGCTAATAAGGGTACATCAACACACTCATAATGCAGCCATAATTAATTTTAAAGGAGAGATAAAATTTCATAACTGAAGAGCATCTAAAGAGAGTTATTACAATATAGAAAACCATATTAACTTATTCAAATACAAAAATATGAAGAAATGTAACCACCGATAGCATCTACAAGAGTATAACCAACACAAACATCTAAGAGAGAAATAAATCAATCAACACGAGGATAAACACACATGCATAATAAAATGAGACCAACCATATGGTGTCCCTAACCATTGAATCCATCATCTAGATGGTGGATTTAGGAATCTAGATTTCATCAAAATGTTACGACCATATAAGTGACACTAAGCCATAGTCCAACTTCACAACAACTAATCCAACAATAAAGTAAACTCAAAATTAATAAAAAATAACTAACAACATAAAAAAACTAACCAATGTTAGTAAGGGTAACTACCCTGAAATACAAAAAGTTTCATATGAAATAATGAAGGAGACATTCACCAAAGGAAGCATAACAAGTTTGTCCCATCATATTGGTATTATTAGCTTCAAACTCAAGGAAATAAATTTGGTGATAAATTTGAGTTTATGGATTTTAGATCTTAATGCTTGGAATTTAAAAACAATTTTATGACTATCAAAAAAATTTCATGCAATAAAAATATTCAAAAATAACATAACCAAAACAAATTAAAGGATTCTTGAGTGACAGACCTCAACTACCATCATAGATCAAATGGAGGATTGAGCTCAAAAATAATAATCAATAATATACAAGAGAGTCCAAGAATGGTTTGGTTTATAAATTTTTAATCATGAATAGGTATAGCCAACAACAAATCCAAAAATCATTACTATACAACCCATATGTATTAAAAATGATTAAATCAAGTTGATGGGGTTTACACCATTATCTTTAATGTCTAAAATTACTATAAATTATAGTCCAAAACATTAAGGAGAATACGCACAACCAACATGATCATAAAAATAAGAAATCGTAACTAAATATCACTTCAAAATTTTATGCATATCCCACTATTAAGTATTGTTCCTATTGTTGAGGTTTAGCATTGATGTTAAAGTTCTTGAGAAGGTCTTTATAAGGTCAGTGACGAGTGTAACTATGAGAGAAAATATTATTTTTTGTTTTAGTGATTTTGAAAGTGTAATTTATGATTGGTATATGTTCTTCTGACTACATGAGCTATGTGAAGGTCATCATACAAGGTCCTTGTTATCAAAGTTATCAAGTGCTTAAGCCTAGTAATGTTTTGATAAGGTATGTACATAGGATGCCTAGTCTTTTCCATGAAGGAGCATGATTTCTTGGTAAGATGAATGCACATAGGCATGAGTAGTTATATGAGGTTGCTTGATCATGTATATTAGGCATTGGAACACTCATCAAAGTCTCAAGGTAAGTGTATAGGGGTAAAACCTTCAGACCAAGTCTACACCTAAACCACTCCTAGACCCTACCTAGCCTAATGAGGCATCATGATCTATTTTCAAGGCATATGAAGGATGTATGATAATTCTTAATCATGTATGATATTTCTCTAGTATGTGATATTGGTTGATAATTCATTAAAAGAAGCATGAAGGATAGTTTAAGGCCTAGTAAGGTATGAAGACTATTGTTTAGAGAGAGGGTGTAAGCTTAATGGGGTATCAGGACTAGTTTCCAAGGAAAGTGTGAGTAGGTGAGAATTTAAAAAGGTTATTAATGTTATTTTAATCTTATTCATGTAGTTTTAGGTTAAATTTTGAAAGATAAGGCATGAAAATATGTTCTAAGGAATCTCAAGTGCTTAGAATGAAGGGTTCTCTACCCAACAAGGTTTTTATTGTACTCATTATCTCATGAAAAATATAAATGGTAACCCAATATATTCATTGTATATATGGAAGGATCCTATCTTACAATTATAGGTATTTTTTTTTGGAATAAAGAGGTATGCTTTATGAATGATTGTTAAGAATGAAAACATGTTTAAACCCTCTTAAAACACTACTAAGAACCTGATGTTGAAGATAAGATTCAAAGGTGATTAAGATAGTTTGTAATTATTAGGTACATGTTTTTATATTGTATTTAAATCTCCCAGGTACCTCTAGGGGGTGTTGGTTAGAGAAAGGAGAGAGAAAATGTGAAGATACAAGATTATTTTTGAAGTTATTGTAGCTATAAAAAGTTAAATTTGAAGAAATTTGAAAATCATTAGATGGAGAAGGCTAAGACTTGTATTTGGTGTCCATGGTATTTTATGGATGGTTTATTTCCCTAAAGTGTACTAAATTGGTCATTCAAGTTAGATATTCACTAATAGACCTAATGGTAGAAATAATGAAAAACCCAAGTAGTAGTGAAAAGAAGATTAAGGATGTGCTACCATTATAGAGTGATGAAAAAAAGTGAATGAATATGGTGTTTGGGACTATTAAATCCTATTAATTCTTGTTATAAATATTATAATTCAAGTATAGCGGCGAAAATGATGAAGCCAAAATGTCTTTTTTAACTTAGTAAGGCCCGTGTGTAGTTAGGTCAATAAATTATTCTATAAGACCAATAGTTGCCACTAGAACATATAATATTTATATTTAAGGATGGTATGAATTTATCATAGGTTGATATAAATCCATAATAATCCATTTAAAATGTCTATATAGGTGTTTATGGTCTGATTCATCATGACTAGTCTTTGAGGAAAACTGGGAGCTTTGAGTGACCAAATTACAAGAGTGTTATTGAGTACTTTTACCCCAAGTTATGAAGTCTGTATAATATGGTGATGTTATTATGTTCATGGATTTTGTGTGCATAATATATTTCCATGTTTTTTAATCTAATTTGTGTTTAATCTTTAGTATGTTAAGATAGACTTCTTGTGTATGAGAAGGCCTAATTGTTAACAATACAAATGGTGTGCTTCAAATGGTGATTGGATGTGGAAAGTATTATGGATCCTATATGAGATTAGTATAGGTATATTTTATTATAATATGATATGTTCCTAACATTTGTGTATTTTAAAATTGTTCCAAGGATATTGAAGAGCAATGTGTACTAATGAAGGCCTAATTGAATTAGGCCTGTTGAAGGTCTAAAGAAGGATTTGGTCAGTTTGCACTATGACCAACCTATTGTATTGATTGATTCATATTTTTTGCATGTCCTAAGACCTATTGTATGGAAAATATAAGTGTTCAATTGTGTTTTTTTGACCAAGATGTGTATTAGTAAGAGTGTAGTATAAGAACAAGGCCTAATATGCCTAATTGATTTATGAGAGAATGAGAGAGTGGAAGTGAAAGAAATAACAATTTGAGGATCTAAAGGATGTATTTTAGACCATTAGGGATGTGTGGATAAACTATCATGAAGATATAATATGGGTATTATATAGGAATATCAAGGTCATATGACCTAATTAGTCTTGAAGAGACCTAATTAAACAAAGAGGCTTAAAAGGTAGTTTGAGAGGGATAAGAGTGGGAAGAGCTGAAGAGGTGGTAATCATTAGTTGGTTGAGAAATAATTTGTATAGAAGGTTATCAAATAAATTAGGTGGATGAGTTTTTTTAATTCATGTAGGGGGTTGGTGCCTCCTTGTAAGTGGGTGTTTGATGAATCCTAGTCAGGTAAATGTTTGACTAGTCGGGGTTAGTGCTACATGTGAAGTTGGTGATTCACTAAGACTTGGTTTTTATATTATATGAATGTATTAAATTTGAATATATTAGTGTGTTTTCTTCACATTAAGGTTTTATCACTAAAATACTTTTTCTATGTGTTATGACTTTATCTCATGTTCATATAAATGGTTCTTGATGTGTTTCTAGTTCACTATATTACTTTGATGGTTCATTAATGATAAAATAATGTTATTTTATTTTTGAATATTGAATCGCCCCTCCCCCATCTCAATCATTATGCTTCCAAAAATTTAAATTAGAGCATGGTCCTTTGAAGCAAGTATAACAACTTGAAGGTGATCCTAAGAACCACGAGATGTCTAGTGATCAGAAGGAAGAAAACAACATGTATGATGAAGAGTTCTACTATGATAGTGAAGAATGAGAAGCTAGCATCGACCTAAAACTAAGCTCATAAGTTCCCTTGATTATTTTAAACATCAAGAGAAGACTATCAAGGATCTCTAAAATTAGTTAGAAGGTGTTATTACAAGGTTTAGATCAAAGGAAGTTGAGTATGACCAATTAAAGATAGAGATAGATTCCTTGAAGTATAAACATGAGTAGATCATAGACAAGATGAATTTTTTTAAGAAAGGATAGATCATAGACAAGATGAATTTTTTTAAGAAAGGATATTAGAAGTCAAAATAACTCAATATTACCAACATGAAAAGACTACTTAGGCAGCCCAAAGCAACAAGAGATAAGTTCTCATGAGACCATGGGAAAAGGAATGATCAGTCAAGAAGTAAGTACAAAAATGTTGTTTACTATAGTTTCTATAATATGGGACACATTTAAATATTATATTATAATAAATTTAGAAGGCATTAAAGATTAAAATATATATATGAAAATCCTATAGTGCATGATAAGGGTTAAACATTTGTATGGAAGATAAAGAAAGTTAGTACTAATCATATTGAGACCAAAATTCAAGATGGACTATTTTCTAAGGAGGAATGGAAAAAGTTGATTATATGATAGCTTAGACTACATTTAACATTAAATATGAAGGCATGAAATGATATATAAATATTGGTTTCTCAAGCCACATGACAAGAGATAAAAATAAGTTCATATCATTAAAGAAGAATGTTTCAAGAATACTAAGGTTTAGAAACAACACAACTACCAATATATTTAGAAAGGTTATCTGAGTTTTGATAATGGAAAGACCAAGACACAAAATGTTTTGTATGTGGAAGGTTTCAAACATAACTTGTATAATGTAAGTTATATTTTCAATCGAGGATATATAATAACCTTTCCTGATAAAGGATGTGAGATAAGGAAAACAAAATCATGAAGGCTAATTGTCAATGCTAAGAGGACTGAGAACAAACTATATGTATTTAATGAGATCAATAAGGAGAGATGATTTATGATCAATATGTATGAAATTTGGCTATGGAATAGAAGGTTAGGTCACCTAAACTTTGACAATTTGGTCAAGATAAACACTAATAAGTCTGTGAAGAACATGTCTAAGATCACCAAACCTACAAACATACTTTGCAAGGCATGTCAACATGGTAAAAAAATAGAAGAAGGTTAAATTCCAAGGAGTAATGTAATACAAGACACTTGGAGTTAATACACACTGATTTCTATCATCCTATAAGAATTTAAAGAACTCAAGGAGATAACTACTTTATGTTACTCATATATGACTACACAAGAATGACTTGGGTAACATTATTAAAAGAAAATTTAGAATCTCTTGACAAGTTCAAGGAATTTAAGGATATTATTGAGAATGATAATAATGGGAAGATCAAGTGTCTAATATCTAATAGAGGGGGAGAGTTTTGGTCCAATGATTTTTATGACTTATGTGAGGTTCATATAATAAGGACATAGTTCTCAGTAGCTAGGACACCTCAGTAGCATGGGGTAGTGCAAAGAAAGATTATGATAGTTCGAGAGATGGATAGAACTATGCTAAATGAGTCTATATTATTTGGTGGATATTGGATAGAGTAATTAAGCACTATATCTTACATTTTGAATAGAATATAGATAAGGGCTAATGGAAACAAGACTCCTTATGAACTATGGAAAGATAGATTTTCTAATGTAGAATACTTTAGAGTATTTGGGAGAAAATGTTTCATCAAAAATATATGATGAAGACTTAGAAAATTTTGATTTTAGATCTGATGAAGGTATATTATTAGGATGTCAATCAATGATCTCAAACTATAAACGTTATAACAATATGTTATAAAAGATAGTAGAAAGCACCAATGTGAATATTGATGAGACAAGGAACTCACATTCACAATCAAAGGATACTTTAGAAAATCTAGACTTCAAGAATGAAGAGGATACTATAAAGGTTAATGAGGAATAATAATAATTTTAGGAGAGACATGACTCATAATACCCCTCAAGGCATATTCAAAGATATCATCATGAATCTCAAATCTGTACAAACAAGAATGCATGTATGCAAACAAGGAAAATATTGGTAAGTAGTCTAAATCAAGATGATATTACTTTATTATCTAATATTGAACCTAATAATATTATAAAATCTAGAAAAGATATATTTTGGATAGTTTCTATGAATGAGGAGTTATACCAAATAGATAATAATGAAACATGGGAACTTGTACCTAGGCCTAAAGATAAGAATGTCTTTTGTATAAAATGGGTATTTAGAAACAAGTTGAATGAATATGGAAAAGTCACAAAGAATAATGATGTATTGGTATGTAAGGGATATGCAAAATTTGAAGGGATAAACTTTGAGGATACCTTTACACCAGTAGCAAGATTAGAGGCCATTATATTATTTCTAGCATATACAGGATTTAAAGGGTTCAAGGTATATTAGATGGATGTCAAATTTGCCTTTTTCAATGGAAATTTATAAGATTAGGTGTACATAGAGAAACTAAAGGGATTCTCACTATTAGATGATAAGGACTATATTTGTAGATTTAAAAAGGATCTTTATGGTCTAAATCAAGCTGCTAGATCTTGCCATGATAGGTTGGATAGATATCAATTGGATCAAGGATTCAAAAGAGGAGTTTTAGATAGTAATCTATACATAAAGTTATAATATGACCATCAATTAATACTAGTTTTCTATGTGTCATAATATTTTGTGAAAACAATAATAACATGACTAAGGGTTTTGTAGAGGTGATGAAGAAATATTTTGACATGTCTATGTTGGGAGAGCTATCATTATTTATTGGGTTACAAATCACTCAATCTAAAAAAGTATATTCATTTCACAAGCCAAGTACATAAGAGAGATGTTGAAGAAGTTTGAGATGTAATATTGTAAGGTAGTTAGTACACCTATGATCATAGGCTATAAGTTGAGCAAGGAAGATGAGTCTCTAAAGGTCAATAAGATGTCATATAGGTCAATGATTGGAAGTTTTATATACACCACTACCTCTAGACCTAGAATCATGAAAGTAGTAGGTTTTGTGGGAAAATTTCAAGTAAATCCAAAGGAAAATCATTTGAAATTAGTCAAAAGGATGTTAAGGTATCTCAAGGGGACTATGGAGTATGGGTTATGGTATCTAAGGAGTAATAAGTTCAATTTGATAGCTTATATAGATGTAGACTAGGCAAAATCCTTCTTATTAGATGGGTGCCTAGTTTCATGGATAAGCAAGAAGCAACCATCAGTATCATTATCCACTTGTGAAGATAAGTACATTAAAAAATATTCATGTTATACTCAAGACCTATGAATGAGATATACCCTAAAATACTAAAAGGTGGAGTATGATGGTCCTAGACCTATCTATTATGA
Organism: Torreya grandis; assembly: GCA_037957365.1. Lineage (NCBI taxonomy): Eukaryota > Viridiplantae > Streptophyta > Pinopsida > Cupressales > Taxaceae > Torreya > Torreya grandis. The sequence goes on along the minus strand of JARHVA010003354.1, from coordinate 1,484,040 downwards.
CAATATAAGTGATATAAGTATCTCAAAGAACCCTGACATGAAATCAAGGACTAAGCACATTTCCATCAAGTATCATTTTCTAAGAGAGTAGATAAGTGAACAAAGTGTTAGACTTGAATATGTTTCTACATAGGATAAAATTATAGACATTTTGACCAAACCACTTCTAAAGATAACATTCAAACACCTAATATAGGAATTAGGAGTAATTCTTACCCTTAACAATCATTTAATAAGCCAAGTACTTAGTGGGAGATAATCAAGTTCATTATCTCCAAGAAAAGGTGAGTTTTTAGAAGAAGGTATGCATGAATATATTCTAATAAAATCATAGTCTTATGTGTTGATTTTTTTGGTTGCAAAGAGTGTGTTCTAAGGAGTTGTAGACATCACTTTGTTATTTATGTCAAAAGGGGAGAATTACCACAATGGGGAGATAATAATTATTAGTTTACATTGTGATTTTCCACCAATGACAAAGGGGGAGATTGTTTAGCATTATTCCTATTATTGAGGTTTGGCATTAATGTTGTCATTGATGTCAAAGGTTATTGAGAAGGTCTTCATAAGGTCATTAAAGAGTGTATCTATAAGAGAAAATATTGGTCAGTGTTTTAGTGATTCTAAGAGTGTATTATATGATTGGTATATGTTCTTATGACTGCATGAGTGATGTGAATGTCAATATATAAGGTCCTTGTTGTCAAAATTGTGAAGTGCTTTAGCCTATTAGTGTCTTGAGAAGGTATGTACATAGGATGCCTATTCTTTTGCATGAAGGATAATGATGTCTTGGTGATATGAATTCACATAGGAATGATATCTTGTATGAGTTTGATTGATCATGAATATGAGGCATTGGATCACTCATGAGAGTCTTAGGGTAATCATATAGAGGTAATACCTTCAGACCAAGTCTGTACATAGACCTTGTCTAGCCTAGTGGGGCATCACATTCTATTTTCAAGGCATATGAAGCATATATGATATTATTTAATCATGTATGAGGTTTATTTAGTATGTGAGAGTTGTGGAGAGTTCATGAAGATATGCATGAAGGATATTTTAAGAGCTAGTAAGGTATGAATACTATGGTGTAGAAAGAGAATGTAAGACTAATGGGGTATCAAGATTAGTTTTCAGGTCAAGCTTGAGTAGGTGATCATTGAAAAAGGTGAGTAAAGTTTTATTAATCTTACTAATTTAGTAAAATGTGATATTTTTAATGAAAATGTGTTTTAAGGTATCTCAAGTGCATAAAATGAAGGGTTCTTTATATGAGAAGGTGTTTCTTGTGTTCATTAGCTCATCAAACATTTTTATGGTAACCTAATATATTCATGGTATATGGGTAATGGTCCTAGCTCAAAATTATAGGTATTTTATTTTGTAATGAAGGGATATGCTTTATGAATGATTGTTAAGAATGGAAATAGGTTTAAACCCTCTTAAAACCCTAATAAGGATATGATGTTGAAGATATGCTTCAAAAGTTTTTAGTATGGTTTGGATTTATTATTTAAGTGTTTGGATCTTGTATTTAACTCTCCCAGGTACCTCTAAGTAGTGGTAATTAGAGAGAGGAGAGATAAAATGTGAAGATACAAGCTTATTTCTCAAGAAGTTATTATAGCTATAAAAATTTGTATTGGATAAATTTTGAAGATCATTAGATAGAGAAGCTTGATAATTTTATTTTATGTCCATTTTTATTTCTAGATAGGTTTTATCCCTCAAGTGTGTTAAACTAGTAGTCCAAGTTAGCTAGTGGCTAACATGCCTAATGGTGGAAATAGTGAAAAACCCAAGTATTAGTGAGAAGAAGATTAGGGACATGTTACCATGATAGAGTGATGAAACCAAGTGTATTAATATGTATTTTTTTAATGGTATTTCATATTAATTCTTGGTATATATCTTTTAATTCAAGTATAGTGGTGAAAATGATGAAGCCAAAATGGCTTGTCTAACTTAGTAAGCTTTGTGTGTAGTGAGATCAATAAATTGGTCTATAAGACCAATATTTGACACTAAAAAATATGATATTTATATTTTATGATGGTAAAAAAATTCTATAGTTTCATTTAAATGGATAATAATCCATTAAAAATGTCTATATAAGTGTTGGAGGTCTGAGTCATTGTGATTGGACTTTGATGAAAATTGGTAGTTCTAAGTGAGCAAGTTACATGAGTGTTATTGAGTCCTTTTGCCCTGAGTTTTGAAGTATAAATCCCATTGTGATTATTTAAGGTTATGTATTTTATTTTAATATTATTTATTTCCATGTTTTTTTATCTAATTTTTGTTTAATCTTTAGTAGTTCAAGATAGACATCTTGTATATGAGAAGGCCTAATTGTGAATAGTACAAATAGTGTCCTTCAAGTGGTGGTTAGCTATGAAAATTATTATGGATACTAGATGAGATTAGTATGGGTCTATTTTATTATAATATGATATGTTACTAACATGTGTGAGTTTAAAATTGTCCCAATAATATTAAAGGGTAACATGTACTAATGAAGGCCTAATCGAATTAGGTCTCCTTAAGGCCTAATGAAGGATTTGGTTTATTTGAGCTGTGGTAGACCTAATGTAATGATTGATAAATTTTTTTCAATTTAATAAGTCTAATTATGTGTAGAATATAATTTTTCAAGTATATGTAGCTGATTAATAGGTGTATGAGTAATATCTTATTATAAGAACAAGGCCTAATAGGCTTAATTAATTTGTTAGACTATGAGAGAGTGAAATCAAATGAAATATCACTTTGAGGAGATCAAAGAGGTAGTTTATACCATAATATATGTTTATATAAACTATCGAGAAGATATAACATGGTTATTATAGATTAATATCAAGTTTATATGACCTAATCAGTCGTGAAGAAACCTAATTGATGGAAGAGGCCTAGAAGGCAGTTTAAAAGGGATAAGAGTGTGAAGAGTTGAAGAGGTTTTCATCATAAATTGGTTGAAAAAAATGTGTTATAAATGTGGTAAATTTTATTGGGTGGCTAATTTGGTGATGATTCATCTAGGGGGTTGGTGCATCCTCACACTTGGATGATTGCTAAAGCCTAGTCAAGTAGGTGCTTGGCTACTCAGGGTTGGTACTCCATGTGAATTTAGTGATTCACTAAAACTTGGTTTTTATATTATAGTACTATAGTTAATTTTCATTTATTAGTGATTTTTATTCCCAATAATATTTTCCCACTCAAATAATATTTTATGTGTTATGATTTTGTCTCATGCTAAAATAAATGGTTCTTGATGTGTTTCTAGTTCACTATATTGATTTGATGGTTTATGAATGATAAAATAATGTTGTAAATTTTTTTAAAGACTAATTAACCCCCCCTCTCATTGATTATGCTTCCAACACTCACAATCTATCAAATCTATGGAGGTATAATTCAAGTTTAAAATGACTATAATAGCTTCCAAGGATTAAAATTAAATTGACATAGGCTTCCAATCAATAAAATATTAGTTTTATATTATAAATGACCAAATTAGATTTATTTATAACACCTGAACTATACCAAAAAAATTTAAGGGAAAACAACATATATATTTACCATACACCAAATAGGGTGAGAATAATAACATAGTGTACTATTTTGATTCAATTACAAGCCATGAATACAAACCAACTAAAAACCCATAAAATATAAAGTATGATTTGATAAAAATTAGAACCACTATAATAACATGCATTTCCCATGTGGGTTTAAATAAATCAAAAGAGGCATTCAAATATACCCTACCGAGCAAAAATCAAATTTTAACCAACAATGAGCACAAACCTACACCCATTCTTCCATAAAAAGCATTCAATAATTAAATTACAACCAAACAAATAAGGGGTGTTTGAATCACAACATAAATATAGCTTCAAAACAACTAATATCATCTCAAATAGATCATTATTGATTATAATCTATTTATATACATTACAGTTTCATTGTGAAGTCTCACAACTTCACCATGAACCATTAATGGTTCATTTTTGTTTCATAAAATTCCATAAGTAAACAAAAACATATAAATATCACCATAATCTAAACAAAATCCAAGAACCCTACTTGCTTTTAGGGAAAATACAAACTGACATGAGGCCAAGTTACTTGTTCCACTACTCTTCCTTACCTACTATAGTCTATCTCCACCCCATAGAGGACTCAGTAGTTCTTAGCCTCCATATTAGGCTCATGGTTTTTCCCAACTCACCCAACATGGAATCAAAATACCATTGTCATTTTAAACCATTCCCCTAAAAAACTTATCCAATCCTAGTGTTATTCAGCCTAGGGTTTATCCTAACCAATGAGATTGATGACATGCTATGAACTTCCCAAAATAGAATGATTAAAATGGTGACATTAGGAATCAACCAAAGTAATAAAAATAGATACACCATCAATTTTTACCAAAATCATAATGACCCCTTTGTGAACCATTGACCAATATCACAATAATGTCACCCTACCAAGTCAAAAGCCCATGATGCAATCTAAGTCATCATGACTTATGGGCCAAGGACTTCAAAATAATAACATCCATCATAAGTATATGAAAATCAAAGAATCCACAACATGGTATATTCATACTAAAGGAAACCAACCTCATCATTATGTCATTTCCAATGTCAAATGGCCAACATAACCATGCAATGGGGACCAAGTCCAACCCTAGTGACTCCAATCTAATTGGATCCTAGTAACCAATCCCAAAAATACAACCACCATGCCACATGGGAACTTAGCCACAACATTTTTCAATGAAAAAAAATTTGAAGCTAAGATACCAATGATCACATGATAATATGAAACTAGATTAAATCATTAAATCCCAACATGGAGAAAAATATCAAATTGACTTGCACACGTAATAAAAACATAATCCAAAACCCATAAAATACTCGAGTAAAATAAAGACAAAATGAAAGCATGAAATAAAGACTTCAGATGACCAATGGATTTTAAATTTTTTTATCTCATCTCATTTTACCTACCAGATCAATCTTGACTGCTCATAAACCTTTCTTATTAATGTCTCAACTATTAAAGTCCACCATTAAGCCTAGCTCACATGACATATTCCTATAGCCACCAAATAAAAAATGAACAAAATATATATATATATATATATATATATATATATATATATGTAAAATAAAATATAATAAAAATAAAATATAAAATATTCCATCAATGAGTTAAGCATAAACATCCACTATAATAATAAACCAATCATAACCATTCAATCATGATAGTAGAATCATAACATTTAAATCAAAATAATCAACTTTAACAAGAAATCAGAGTGTCAATCAGATCCAAGATAATATTTATAAATATCTATATCACCAATAACTTCAATGAATCACATTATTGTTTTATTACATAATCACTAATGATAAATAATTCCTAAAATCAATATTTTTAAAAAAATTTAAATTGAAAGGGAGCAATGTAACAATTACATATGTTTTTAGTTTCCCCAAATGTTGATACTAATCTATTATGACTTTTGAAAATCACTCAAAGTTAATCAATGGTTTTTTGGGAGTTTATAGTTCCCATTTATCATGTTATTAAATTTTTTAAATGAGTTAAAACATATCCAACACTTCTTAGGGAGTTTTAAAAGCCCAATTCTCATAATTATGAAAATTTGACAAGTATTGGAACATAATCAACACTTATCTATGATATTATAGTTAAAAATAGAATTAATGATTTAAATTATATAAATATTATAATAAAGAGAGGATTTAACTACTTCCGATAACCAATTATTAAAAACATTTTTTATGGTGGTGATCTACAAAAGTGTGCATGCTTTACTTTAAATCTAACAAAAGTTACTTTGATTTTTTTTTTTTTTGTATAGATGCCCCACATCTAAGGAGAGGGATGTGAACCCGTTTCAGAAATAGATACTCACAAAATAAAAGGTTAATTACATCATAAGTAATTAAGATTGGTGTATCTATGAGTTAGGGGTCCAAGTGAAAGGATTTGCCTTTATATAGGATTTCTTCAAGACTAATGTATTTATTTTGGATCATTTAAGTGACTTGAATATTTTCCACACATATCCAAAGGTTTTCATCATTTATACTAAATTTTAAATTAATAATGTGTGTCATATTCATCTATATCTAGGAACATTAGATTCAATAGTCAAAATTTCACTAGATCAATGTGTGATTCACCATTTATATACACAATGAATACAACCACTCTCTTTATGATTATTTTAGTGACCTACAAACTTATATGCACTTTAGTTTATAGTCACATCATTAATTCCTTTACACATCTATTAAGTTCCATCTATTATGTGCCATTACCTCTAAAAACTTGTTATTTGGTTCATTCCTTGGAAATCTTTGGATCCTTTGTGTATATTTTCACAAACATTATCCTCTTCATCTTATGCCTGTGTAATTTTTGCTTCCACACACCAATGTCAATGTGTACTTCTAGTTCATAAAAAATATACAAGTAATGGATTGCACATTTTTCATAGAATCTAAACCATGTTGCACCTACACAAGTATAATCATGTGTAATATTTAAGTGTCATAGAACTACTATGGCATACAAACCATGTGAAATCTAAGATGGCATTATTTTGAAATTGAAGAGCTATATTTTTTGGTTGATGATTTTTTTATTTTCTTTAAATTCATTTTATTAGACTCAAATAAATAAAATATAGGTTCGTACTCACAAGTAGGCTATAAGTGTTAAATGCCACTTCTATTTAGCTACCAAGGTCATGGTGTTCCTTTTTATGTGTTTTAATACCTAGGTAAACACTATATAAGGTCCTTATTTTAGATCTTTGTAGGGACATAAAATATCCTCCTTCATCTATGTGTAATATGCTCACTCATCCTTTACCTTTGAATGCCTCGTAATAATAGGTCCACCTCATATATCTCTAATCTTTATCCTCTTCTTCTTTGTCCTTTCTCTTATGGGGGTATGTCCACATTTTTATATCCAACTCCACTAATTGTACTCAAAACTTTATTTTTTAAATTTATACACATTTAAAACCACCATATTATTCTATGTGCACATTCTCTCCCTTCTCTTCACTATTCTCCACTTATAAAAGTATGTATAATAACATCCCTATTTCTTATTTTCCATTTCTACTATGAGACATATATGCATGGTGTTCCCAATGTTGCCTTTCTCCATATCTTCACCCCATTCTTATTTTGGCATGCAGACTGATGAGTCCATAAAATGGCTCACTATATTCACAAAATAACATCGTTTTTCTTGCATAGGAAGTGGATCTAAATGTAGTTTCCAAACTTATAGTTTGTTTAGAATGAAATAGTAAGTATGTATCATGGTTATGTCTTTATAATTCTTTTTTATCTATTCATTATCTATTACTAATTACTATTGGGAAAAAGATGTTAATAAGTGCATATACAATTCATACTAAGCTAAGAATGATTCAAAGTATGAAAAGTAATCATTCAAGCATAATGTTTAAACAAGATCTAGTATTCTAATCTAGTTATGGACTCCTACAATTTTGGTATAGACTCCCACAACTGCTACAAATTATACCATAAAATCTTACAAGCTTTCAATAGTAGCTAAAAATTACAATAGGATTACTACAACAACTATAAATTACAATAGGCTTCTTGTAGACCATCTATAGATTACATCAAACTAGCTACATATTTCACCAAGCTTGTTATGGATTTCACTAGGATTTATACATATTTCACTAGGATTTATACATAAATCACCAAGATTGATATGTATTTCACTAGGCTTGCTATGAATTTTAGTAGGTTGCTACAGATTTCAACAAAATTATTCCCAACTTCTAGAAAACTACTACATACTTGTTTTGAAAGTATTTCTAAGAGTACTTTAATGTTACAACTATCATGAAGAATGATTTCCATTTAGATTATTTATATATAGATAAATTTATATGTTTAGATTTTTCATAATAGATTGGTTTTCAAATATATGTAATTTAATTCTAATAATGATATCTCTCCATATTTGGTGGAGATCAAGATTAGGTAGTAATAGATTTATTTATTAGAACAAATATCTCTCTCCATATTTTGTGGAGATTGAGATAGGATAGAGTATCTCATATTTTATTCCCAAATAAAGGTGTTGGTTGGAAGCATGAAATTATAAGTTCAACCATACACACCAAAATAATTAATCAATCAATATAATTTTTATTTCTATTATTTTGAACAGTCCATCTGAAACCTATGTTTTAAATAAATCATCTTTCAAGGAATGAGTTGGCCACTCATTCCAAGGAATATGGATCCACGATTTTTTATTTTATTTATTTATTCTATAATTATCATTCTATTTTAAATTCTTATTTTATTTTATTTATACTGTAAACATTTCTTTTGTATAGTTTGTTGTAAACCTGCAGGTATTTTATGTGTTTGTCATTTATTTTTAATTCAGAAATTTACTTTTTGTAAGTGTGTTTTAATTATATAAAGTGTTATTTTTAATTCCAACAAGTGTGATTTTAAATTCCTAAAATTTTGAAGTTTTATATAATGAACCATTTAGCAAATGTCTCTTTCTCCTTTTGCATAGAGCCTTCAGACACTAGCCCTAGATTGAAATTATTAAATGAAGGGTATTGACAACACCCATCACATACTAATTGTAATTTTTGGATAATATAAACATCTACCACTTACTTTCCTTTACTCTTATCTAATCATCCTAAATTCGATCACTACTCACTTCATTTTATTCCCTTGGCATATCTTGTATGTTACATGTAAATTATTTTTCACCTCTCTTTCACATGCCATTCATAATTATTTACATAATATAATATGGGATAACCCATATGTGCAACACATTTATGATTATTTGATACATTATGTGAATTTTCATCCAAATTTTTCTCTCCATCCCTTGCCTTCATGTAAAATAACTAACCTTCTTGACTTTTCATTAATTATACAACTATTTATGCTATGTGGACTTCCACTTCTACTTTCTTATTTATTTTTGAGTATATGTTGAAATATCCAATCCTAAATAAATAAAGAGTTCTCATATTTTTATCCTTGAATTATTTTAATGTATCCTCTCTTATTAGATTAGGTGCATAAAGTTGGGGGACAAAAAGGATCTAGTCATGGACATGATTTTCCTAAAATTCAACTTGTGTAGATAATTTGAAATAGCTACACTCAAAATTTGAAGATGATATAATATCATGATTTGTATCACCTTAAGTATATTTCCCAAATCATTATTTATTTTTTCAAATGATTAAGCATAAATAGTTCAAACATCTAAAATTTGGATATGAACTCTTTTTTTTAAAGAAAACACAATGGATAAATGGTCATGTGGCCCACCAATTTTTTAGCATAATTTAAATATTATTTGAAACCATTTGGTGAATATTTAGATAATATATTATAGCTTATGACCTATATTTTTTTATATTTTATCAATCAATAATTTTTTATTATTAATTTTATAAGTAAATAGATCCTAAAAATTGAGAAAAATAGATAGCCAGTCACGTGGCCCCCCTAACTACTTCAAAAAAATGGATTTTTTAATGTGTGTAGGATTAGGCCTAGTTTGTAACCATATAATTTTTTTTTACTTGTATTAACAAAAATATATTACATTAACATGTATATACATGTATATTTGCAGCATGTACTAGCCTAAAAAAATTATAATTAGAAATCAACATAGTTTATACCCTTAAAATAATCCAAAAATTATAAAATACATATATTTGAAAAGAGGAGAGCATGTTAGTGATCATGGTAAATGTTTTTTAAATATTTTTGTTGAAATTCCTAATGTATTTGGTGATGGAATTTGAAATTTATTATTTTATATAAGAGCTCTCAGACTTGGCTATAGATTGATAGGTCCTAGCCTTTGGCTCAGGAATCCATGACATTTATGAGCCAAAAGGCTTGGATTTTAAATTAAAACCTATAATGCGTACATGTTATTATATAGAATGTATGCATTATGATAACATGTATATGTTTATTAGTCTTTATTTTTATAGTACTTGCATATAATATGATTTTGCATATAATATTCATCATTAAAAATATTTTACATATAATATGACTTATTGTATTCAACACACCCCACCTGGGATTGTATTTAAAAAGTGGGGACCCCCTTTGCTTTTATAAGGCTTGTTTATTATTTTGGCTATGTATGTGTGTTTGGAAATGTTGATGATGTTTTTATGCACACTAATTCCTAATGAATTAGCCTCTAACATTTCAAGATTTTGAGGTAGGTAATCTCCACACCCTGACATGATTTGTAGGTATGTACTTTTAACAACCAGGTGATGAAATAGTAGTCAGGGCATGTAAGTTGTGAACATGAATGATGAATGTATGAATGGTTTCTAAAACAAAGTCAAACATAGATGAGTTGGTAGGTGAGTGGATACTAATATAGAGTGGGTAGATATAAGAAATAAACTCAAAAAAGAGTGAAGGGTAGAGTAGGAAATAAGGAATATATGGCTTAAAGAATCACCTCTCAGGATAGATTCTAAGTGGACAAGTGATTTTAGAAACAATTTTTATTTCTAGTAGCTATTGTAAACACACAAAAAAACATGATCAAGAAGTCTAGGATAGTTTGATATAGGAAACTCAAAATCCTTAGTCAAAGGTTATTCCTTTTAGAGTAGTTGTTACACACCCTTATTTAGGAGATTATGATTTGAACAAGGGGGGTATCTTATATAGTTTTTTCACATACACAAAAAATTATATCGTTAAAAACAACTCTACATACTCAAAAATATGAAACAATAAACTTACTTACCAATAATCAATATAATTACTAATCCATCAATATATATTGCACATCTAAATCTAACATATTAATCATGACAAGAAATAATTCCTCACATTTATTTCACACTAATAATTATTGAGTCAAATTACCAAAAACATTAACTCTAATTACAAAGATCTTGGAGAGAAAATACATAAACATATTTGCTGAAAATCAAAATTCATTCTACTTTTGTATTGAAATTTTTTTACCCCTTTACAAATGTGGGTTACACATGTTTAAATAGACTTGGGGAGGGGTCACCTAATCCTCCAAGTACATGAAAAATTTGATTACATGGTGTATTTAAAACCTTAGTTCTAACTTTAGTTTGAAAACTATATGTGATGTATACATAGAGTTAACTTACATTCAACAAGAATTAAAGTTAGCCTTTACAATATCGTGAAATATGTGCATGATTAAAAAGCAATATAGGAAACCTTTACATTGAGATTAAATCATAATAAAAACTACAAGTACAAAATTGATGCTGCTATATTGAATTGACATGCACAAAAATGGCCCTTTCAAACTAAAGGTGAGTGGATATATTCATAGATACGTTAACCTTTTTGGGAGACATCACTATTAGTGTTTGTGATAAAGTAGATGCTACATATATTGGTGGTCTAGATTACACCATAGCTAAAAAATGGGATTGTTCAAGTCCTCTTTCTCAAACCTAGTCCAATATGGGACTAACCCTAGGCTATGGGTCACCTAAACTTGGGTCAGATCTCTAGAGAAGGTCTTCTGCCTCTTGGTTCTATCACCTAAACTAGACCTAACCTAGCTTCTTGCATGGATAAGGGAGACAGATTGACAATAAATCATAAAATATTGTAGGAATGAGGTGATGAAATAAATGTTTCAATCCTTATACTTGCATAAGACACACTATAAGAGATTTTAGGACTATTAAACATCACTTCATTCACCCTTTGCTCACTTCCACATAAGTATTTCACAACAAGGTAAGGACTATCTATCAACCTAGCATGGGAGGGTAATTTTCCACTTCCACACTAACCAAAAGACTATATATGCACTTATAGTGACCTTTGAGAACTACCAAAACACTGCATGAAGGTAAGAAAACTTAGTCATATGCAAGGGAAATATATATTCACTTGACCACATTAATGATTTCATAAGACACACTTCACTTAGCTTAAAAATAAAAGAATTCAATCTTTATTGTTTCAAATAGGTGTTACATTGCAAATATTGGTAGAGTCTATTCATTTCAAAGAGAGGGATCCGTTTTAAGGCTTTGAAGCCTATGTATATAGCAGATAGGATGAAAGAGATGGGGACCAATGCATAGAATGATGGAGAAAGGGTCATTATGATCAAGATTTCCAATCATCTAGCATTGATTTAGTTAGAAAGGATCATCATGCTAAGACTAATTATGAAATATGACCATGAAAATCATATCATTTCTTTTCAATCTATTTCTATCCTATATGATCCTTCTTATAGTTACAATGGCATAATCAAGTCATTTTCAATCTAAGGTCTAGTGTTAAAGCCATTACAAAAATTGGATCAATATTTTTAATCTCCCTCTAGCATTTATGTAGTTACAACAACTTAACCAATCCAATTTGATCTTGTTCTAGCATCAATTATTCCTCATTAGTTTGTTTTTGGCATGCAAGAATGTATAAAAGGGTCATGGTCATGTTACTAGCTTTGGTTATGAACCTATCAAAACCAATGTGTCTACCTCCATGACATCCCTTTATGATATTTATTTTGGTTTGAATTTGATTGTATTTGCTTCAAATTTTGATATTAACCCTTGATCTTGATCTAGGTTTCTAAGAATGTGCCACCTAGTAGCTCCTCATTCATTCTTAGGATCCTACTGACCCTTTGACCCTATGTGCACCATTGATATGTTTTTCATGGATTTATTTTTATTTGTTGATTTCTTATTAGTTTAACATGCTTAAGACACTTGGTAGCTTCTCATTATACTTTGAGATCCACTAACTCTTTAACCTCTCAGTCGCCATGGATCTCCTTTTTATTATGTATCACTCACCATTGATCTACTTGGACCCATTGGCTATGTCAGTAACTATGTGCCATTAGATCTTTTATTGGGCACCTGAGATCTTAACATTTTTAGCTCCATGTTCATGTTTACCTTTTGACTCGATGCTCATTATTGATCTTTGATGTATGACCAAATGCACATCATTAGATCTTTGGGACCCACTAATATCTGTCAGATCATCACTTGCTATTGAATCTTTATCTAAGCTCCCACAATCTTGACACTTATCAAATATGCATTTAACCTAGTAACATTAAAATTTAAATTACTATTTTTGAAATCTTGAACTTGGCATCCCCACACCCGTTTCACTTTGAAAGTATAACATTGAATATCTATACCTTGAAATAGATGATTCATCAAGGCATGAAATTTGTACGAAATGTTTAAGGCATGAAAAACTTCATGTCCATGTGATCATTTGGCTTTGAGAGGCTTCCTAAGCATACCTATAAAATGCAAAATCAAGTTGATCAATCTATTATGCATGACATTTGGTAATAGCCTAATTCTTATAGGCTTGATCAAGTCATTTTTTGATCATATTTGAAGGCTTATATTTGTAGATATAAATTACACCAAGGCACTAAACTTTTAGTGAATCATTATGGCACAAAAGGAATCATCTTAAATAACTCTTAATACCATCCTAACTCATAAGTTAAATTGGCATGATATGCTAAGTTTCAAATGATGGGGTGATAATTTGACCTATGGGGGAAAAATTAACAACATTATAGTGACTTAGATAGGAAGCATGCCTACTATACTTGAAAACTAGAACATCTACATGAATTTTGGACTTATAAATAATGACAAGTTTGATTCATGGTTGTAAACAACCCATTTAACTTGCAAAGACAATAATTCCACCAAAATAAGGAAGCCAACTAAACAAAGCAAAAGTAAATAAATGAATGTGCTAGCATAGCACTTAGAGGAAATTCAAAATAACTATGTATACGTAACTTTAACCTTCAATAGCAATGTTTTAATTGTATCCCATTAACTGGGATAGGAAGCTCATCACCATCCATCCTTACAAGTTAGAAGGCATTATGGGATTTGTATCTAGAGATTGTGTATGGGCCACTCCAAAGAGAGTCAAACATTGTATTCCTTAATGGCTTATCTCTATCATCATCCTAATTGAGGATAAAATCTCCTTTTTTAAAGCTTCATGAAGAAGCTCCTTTGTCAAAGGCTCTCTTTACCTTTCCTTGATAGCTTTCCATGGCTAGCATGGATTGATGTCTTATCTCTTCACAATCCATAAGCTCAAAATTTCTAATATCCATAGGTTCATTATCCAACAACTCATGTTGATGCATCATTTATAGGGTAGGAAATTCAAGAAAAACATGCATTCTTGATTGTTTACCATACTAGCTTATAGGAGGAGTTGGATATTAACTTCTTATAGGTTATCCTATCAGCCTACATACCTGACTTAAATTTGAAATTCCATGACATATAATTATCTTTAATGGTCCATCTTAAGATCTTTAATAGGTTCTTATTGGTTGAATCAACAAGGCCATTTCCTTGGGGATAGTAATTTGATGAAGTGATGAGAAAAACACTATGTTAAACTACCCATTGGCTGATTTTAGACCCGAAAAAGGCCACAACATTCTCAAAAATGATGGTTAAAGGGAATCTAAATCTATTAAGTAAGCCTTCATATAAATCTATAACATTGGACTTATTTTCTTCCTTTAGTGCCACTACTTCTATCCATCTAGTAAAGTAGTTTGTGGCAGTTAGTATCTATTATGGCTTAAGCTTGAAGAGGGGCTAATAAGATTGATAAAGTCCAATCCCCATTGGATAAATGGATGATCCATTATAATTATTTGAAGAGATAAGGATAAAAGCTTCACCTTCCCTAAAAATATAACTCATTGTGTGCATTTCCTAACCCATGCATGATAATCACCAAATAAGCTTGACCAATAATACCCACCTCTCATGACCTTGTGGTATGTAGTCCTTCATGATTAATTCCCTCCACCATATCCATCATAGAAATATTCAAGAATCATTTCTCTTTGATTTTATTCAACACATCTTAATAATATTTCATTAACATCTTTCTTGAACAAAATACCATCAACAAGAAGAAATGGCATGTATTACAATTTGAAATATCATCTTTTTAAAGGAGTTAGATGAGAGGGATAAATACCATCCTATATATATCTTACCAAATCATGATACCAGCTAGA
The DNA here is from genome assembly GCA_037957365.1 of Torreya grandis. NCBI lineage: Eukaryota > Viridiplantae > Streptophyta > Pinopsida > Cupressales > Taxaceae > Torreya > Torreya grandis. The sequence goes on along the minus strand of JARHVA010003354.1, from coordinate 1,468,842 downwards.
AGGTGAGATATGATTAGTTAAAACTTCTTCATTAGTTAACACCATAACCACCTCATTGGCCTCTTGCAAGTCTTAGGATAGATGCTCACAAATTCCTTTACCTCTAACCAAATTTGTGACCTTGTTTTCTACATCATACTCCATTACATTTGTTTTCCAACCAACTCTTTTTTCATTTATTTTCTTGTTCAAGAGAAACTCTTTGACACTTGGATGTGTAATCATCAGGTGTATCTTATTGTTAGAAATCACGTATCTAAATTTCTTGAGAGACCTTATGACTGAAAGTACATGCTTTTCAACAAAAGAGTACATTGTTTCATATTCTTCCAAGCCTTGAATGAAAAAGGCTATTGCCTACTATAAGGATTCATGGTTTTGCTATATAATAATGCCTAAAATGGTATCAATGTTATCATAGGGGTTCAAAATGAAGTCATTTGAGAAATTTGGGTTCATGAACATAGCATCACTAGCCATGGATTTCTTAATTTACTCAAAACTCCTTATTCCTTGCTTGGACTAGCTTAAGCTATGATTATTCTTTAACATGATTGTAATTGGTTTACCTAAAGTGTAAAAATTTGAGATGTATCTTTTGATAAAATTGATCTCCCCTTGGAAAATTTATAAATTTATTTTGTGCTTGGGAAAGAAAAATTCAAGAATTGAGGCTATCCATTTAGGATTTGTACTTAAACCATGATTTAAAACTATATGTCCAAGAAGCTTACCTTAATGAAATGAGAAGACACACTATTTGGGATTTAGGGACACCTCAAATTATTTACACCTTTTCAACACTTACTCAAGGTGAACCATGTGTTCACTTATATTTTTTGAAAACATTTTTATATCATCCAAATAGACTAGGATAGACTTGTTAAGAAGGTCCTAGAATGCCATATCCATGGATGTTTAAAAAATTTCTCCAACATTAGATAGACCAAAGGGCATATTTTTATATGAAAATGTCGCCCACTTTATGGTTTCCTTGAATTGGTATTCCTCCTTGACCAAAATTTAGTTTTAACCACTATATCTATCTAATAAGGAGAGCCTTTATGAACTTGTAACTAAATGTAAAATATGTTCCATAAATGGTAGTGCATAGTGGTCTTTAAGGGAAGCCTTATTTAGGTCACATAAGTTAAAACAAAATATAATTTCACCATTTTTTTCCATAATGGAACATGGTTTTCCACCTAAGTTGAGTACTTAACTGGAAATATAATAACTAACTCAATGAGCTTATGAAGCTCAGCTCTCATCAAAGGCTTAAACTTAGGATTAATAGGCCTTTGTCTTTGTTTTACTAGCTTATTTTTATCTTATAAATCAATGGTGTGTTGATCTAGACTTGGGTCAAAACCATTGAGATCACTATATTTCCATGAAAATACATCATCAAAATTTGTACATAACTTAATGAAAGCTTACTTTTATGAATAAGTGCATACACCACCCAATTTTAGGTTTTTACCAGGTGAAACTTCCACATTAGCATAATGTTTTTATTTTGTTGAAAAAGTCGAATTATCTTTCCTTATCTCATCATCACCATTGAATATGTTTTCAAGTGTGACTAATCCCTTGGGAAACTTATTTTTTTTTAGTTGCACATTCTAATCACCATATTATTGCAAGTATTTTGACTAACTTCTTGAGGAAAACTTAGCTTCCTCTAGCAATAATCTGATTAACATCTTCAAACACTTGAAAATTATCATTTTTATCTATAATATAAGGCCTTTTAACCAACTTAATGTGTGATTGGAATTTTTAACTTTTTATATCAGTTGGGATACTAAATTATGCCCTAATGGCAGCCAACCTATCTGCACATTTGTTCTCATCTCGTGGTATTGCCTAAATGTTGAAGTCCTAAACATCTTCAAGTAAGTGCCATAACCTATTATTATAATGTTTAATCAATGGTTTTTTTCATAAATTATGAACTCTCACTTGGCGAACTACAAGTTCAATGCCACCAAAGACTTGTAAGGTGTTGATTTTCATCTTCCTAGCCCATTGTGAACCATGAAGTAGTGCCCCATATTCTACAACATTATTTGAACAATGAAATTGAAACTTAATATATGAGAATTAAATTTGATTTTATAAAAAAATCAACATCATTATAGCCTTGGTAACATTATTATTCCTTGACCCATCAAAGTATAATTTCCAAATATCATCATTAGACTCATCATCCTTCATCAAGGCTAGAATTGGTGCATCTTTATCATGCAAGAAATAAACACCAAATAATTCTTCTTAAATTAGATTATAAATATAATATTCATTTGAGATAGAGGCCCATTCATCAAGGAAAAAATATGGAATCCCATCTAAAGGTGATTCAATTTTTTCTACACCATCTTCTATCACCTCATTTGATATGAGGCAATTGGTGTTCCCAACACTTAGCATCTATGGTTTCAAATGGAACCATGAAATAGGTTCATAATGTATGGATAAATTGGTCCCATTCATAGTAATAAACTTAAAATATTTATAATAAACTAACAAATATCCTTTAATCTTTGAGGTAATGTCCCTTGATAGACACATGGCAAAGTAGGGAGTCAAGTCCACCATAACTACATCCTGTTGAATGGTAACATTGGGACAAGCATGTAATGTCAACTTCAAATATGTAATGATGCCTATAGTATTTTTTGGTGACCCATATAGTTTTAATACTCCTTTAGTATTTGTTTTATAGATAAGACTAAGCTTGTCTATAATTTGCTTAGGCATGACAATGTTACTGGTTCCACTATCCACCATACAGTTATGAACTAAATAGTCACCAACTATAAAAGAGAGATAGGAGGGATAATTTTTACTTGAATTTACCTATAATTTGTCTCCCTTTGTCATTTTGTGTTCTTCTTGTACTTGATTATTCATTTACTATTTTGAATTAGTTAAGACAACTCCTTATTTCTCAACTGGTTATAGGGACACCTTGAGAGCTGAAAGATCTTGGACGAACATATAATTTTATCCTAGAATATCAAGGTAATTACACATTCTAATGATAACATTGGATTTATTCATCTGATCCAATATACGAAATGAATCTCCACTAACCTTTAGCTACACCTTTTGAACCACTGGTTATTCATAGACCAGAGGTATTTCAAGGACCTTCCTAGCCTTTGCATTCTAATTTTCCTATGTCATAGTGGCAAAATTTTGATCTTTTGTAATTTAGGAAACAACATTAAGATTACTTGAAGTATTAGTCACATCTTAGGCCTCATCAAAGGCTTTTCTTTTATATCTAATTATAGATGCAACTTGACCACTTGAACTTCTCGTTTCAACACCATGATTGAATGTAACATAATCATCCATTTGCCAATCTACATTAATGACATTAGGTTTCCCTTAAACTTGTTAAGCCTCTCTTTGGGGTGCCAAATTTAGCTCTTGATACTGACCTCCTTGAAGATAAAACTCTTATTGTGTCATTTATGGCATATTAATGTTTTGAACATCATGAGGGTTAGAAGGCTACCAATATGAGTCATGCATCAAATTATTTTTAGGTGGTGTGGGAATAATATATTTAGATGTGGAAAGTGCATTATGATCAAGAGAATAATATGGCTTAGTTATAAATATGGTCCCTTGTGCCTTGTAAGGTTTGTTTTCCCTAAATCCTTGATAGGGAGGCATTTAATCTTTATAAGGATGATAAGAGGTCTAATTCTGTTATTGATAAGGCCTACCTTGGTATTATTATATTTTGAGTTGAAATATTTCATCCCCAAAATACTATAACATACTATTCAATTCCCCAATCTCACTATCCTAATTATAAAGGGATACAACTCAGGCTTTAAGAGATGGGATAGGAACCAAACATGGGATTTGAGGAACTTGAGAGGGTGGGATAGATTGAAATTCTAGGAATATAGGAATTAGGGTCCTTAGAGAAAGCTTACCAATTTTTATCAAGCTATTTTTTGCTCTTATTACAATCTTATAGGCATTTGGTAAGGTTTACCACCCATAGATAGTATCATCACACTAATATCAAAATTAAGGGATCTGAAATAATACAAGAAGGCATATTTAGAGGATGGTTTGATCAATTTAGGAATTTTAGTCCATGTGTTTTGGAACTTGAGGTTGAAATTAGACATGAACTCATGAGGAGATCCCTTTATGTTAGTTCATCAACTTAGGATAGGTGATCAGACTTGTCCTCAAATTTTCTAACTAAGGCTAATCCTAACTCATCCCAAATAGCAATGGAATTTAATGTAAGATTTATATATGACTCCAATGCTTTTCCTTTGAAGGAAGCAACAAACAATTTGATAGCCACATTATCTTGAATAACATTGTGAATAAAGTAAAGGTTTATAACATCTTAGATGTTCTCAATAGAATTTATTTGATGCTCTCCATAAAAAAATGGGATGCTTTTAAGAGTAGACATAGGATTATAATCATACTAGCATAATTTCAATGGACCACCTCTATGGATTAGAATAAATACTGGATTTATGATGGCCATTTGGGTAGTGAGGATCATACTCATTAAGGTAATAAGATGACCTGGATATGAATATTGATATTAAAGATAAGATATTGTCATATTAAAACTTGATCTCTTATATGAAACTATAGGTAACTCAATGAATTCAAGGGGAATACCTTTACAAGTTGACCTTGTAGTAACCTTTGGCATGAGAATGTTGTCTATCAAATTAAAGAATATGTAGCATCTGATGATGGTGGATCTCCTTTTCTATCACAAATTCTTCTCTTTAGATCTAAATTTTAGTTATTCAAAGAAAACGGATCCTACCAAGCATGCCAGAACTACTGGTGGTCTAGATTAAACCTTAGTTGAGAAATGGGATTATTCATGTCCTCTTTCTCAAACCTAGTCCAACATGGGACTGAACCTAGGTTGTGGTTCACCTAAACTTGGGTTAGACCTTTGGATACAGCTATATTCCTTTTAGTTATATCAACTAAACTATACCTGACCTAGCTTCTTGCTTAAAAAAGGGAGAGAAAGATTGATAATAATTCATAAAAGTATATAAGAATGAGGTGATACACCAAATGTTTTGATCCTTATACTTACACAAGACACACTATAAGAAAATTTCAATAGTGATAAACATCACTTCATTCACACATTAATCATCTTACATATAAGTATTTTAAAACAAGGCAAGGACTAGTTATCAACCTAGCATGGGGGAACAATTATCCACTTCCACGCTAACCAACATACTATATATGCACTTATAGTGACTTGTGAGAACTACCAAGACATTGTATGAAGGTGAGAAAACTCAAGCAGATGCAAGGAAAATATACTTTTACTTGAACAAATCCATGAAGTCATAAGACACACTTCACTTATCTTTAAAATGAAGGAATTTACTCTTTATTACATCAAATAGGTGTTATAGTGAAAATATTGATAGAGTCTAGTCATGCCAAAGAGAGGGATCCATTTTAAGGCTTAGAAGTTTGCATATATAGAAGAGTGGATGAAAGAGATGGGCACTAATGTGTAGAATGATGAAGAAGGGGTCATTATTATTAAGATTTACAATCACCTCACATTGATTCAATTAGAAAGGATTATCATGCTAAGACTACTTTTGGAAAATGGCCATGATAACTATATCACTCATTTTCAATCCATTTATAGCTTGCATGATGTTTTTTATAGTTAAAATGGTAGAATCAAGTCATTTTCAATTTGAATTATAACATTGAATACATTACAATATCTAGATCAATCTTTTACAATCTCTTTCTAGTGTTGATGTAAGTAGTTATAGTAGCTTAACCAATTAATTTTGATCTTATTCTAGCATTGATTGCTCATCACTGTTTCATTTTTGGTGTGAAATAATGGAGAAAAGGGTCATGATCATGCTATGAGCTTTAACAATGAACCCATTAAAACTGATTATCTACCTTCTATGATCTAGGAATTTGACTCAAGAGATTATGGTTAGTATGGTGTTAGTTCTAAAATGAAAATAAAATGAAATAACACACTAATGGCATAACATCTCTAGGCCTAGACACTAGGGAGAGATTAGTTAACAAAATAAAATGACAAACATAGCTAAAAAGTAAGGAATAAAATACAATAATTCCTTCACCTTCCTTAAATGCTCCAAATACCTTTGTAGTAGTGGCTTGTTGAGCTTGTGATCATGAAGTCCTTGACAATAGAAGCTTAGATAACTCCATCTCTCTTTGGCACCTTTGGCTTATGGCTTCACTTAGCTTGGAATCAATTTTGCATGGTAAACCTAGTTTTATGAAGCTTTTAGAACCATTTGAGCATTATAACTTTGCATAATCAAGACTAATAAATGATGTGGTGAGGCCTCCTATTTATATATTTTTGAGAATGTCTAGAATCAACTTGAACCATCCATCTTGAGATGAATACGTGTGGTTGAGGACTAATTAAAGTTTTGGAATTAAGTTTGTAATTATCATCATGATGACATTGGAAGAAGGGGTAATTACGAGGCATGGAGGGCATCAAGGAAGGCATTGATGAAGCATGGAAGGCATGAATCATGATATTTGTAGCATTTATGGCCTAGGGATGTATTCCCAAGAAATGAGGTCACCTGATGATGCATATATTCAATATTCATTTCAAAAAATAAGTATTTTAAAAAGTTTCCATGGAATTGTTAATTAGACCTTGATGTGGTTTAATTAGCTCTTAAGCATATTTAAGCACTTTATGCACAAATTACTCATTTTAATCAGAATGCCTTGTTATTGGTTTATAAATTTGACTAGATTGGAATTAGAAGTCACTGTCAGATGCATTGGAAATGTATTCCCATTTAGGATGTTACCAACAAAAAATAGCAAAGGCACGTGTCTTGTGCAAGATATTTGATAGGAAAGAGCAGTACAGAGCACCTAGGTGCAAAATTGGCATTTTGACTTGAAATGATCTGATCAAATTTAGTTGGCCCATAAATTTCATTTACCCATTTAGGGATACTCTAGCTAAAATCAGCACTTGAATATGTTAGTTTCACATTATTTAGCATATTTTAGTGTTTTTAGGCCAAATTGTACATTTTGGATGGAAATTGACCAAAATCTTGATTAGAGGTTATTGGTGGCTAGACTTAGGTGTCTACAATTTTCCCTTATTTGGGATGGTTTTGAAAGCTATAAGCATAGTAACATTTTCTCAAAGAATGAAAAGATCATGTATGCCTAAAACTATAATGATGATAAACTAACTGTATGATGCCACCTTGAAGGAATGGTTGGCAGAAGTGGGTTGGTGAACGATCCCTCAAAAAGAAGGAAGCAAAATGAGGGGACCATAGAAAAGAAAGATGATGGGGTGAAAACACAATGATATTAAAAAAGTAGTCAAAATCATTGAGAATGCAAGTGGGATGGTGTGCAATTATTTTCCCAAAGGTAGTTATAAGTGTTGTACCCTGATAGTGGTAATGTGGTATAATAACACAACCATTTTCCTAAAGGTGATTATAATCATTGAGAAGATGGAGTTGTCCCAGTTAGGATAGATAAATAAGGTAATAACATGCCCCTTTATGGGCAAAAAAAGTAAAGTGGTGACAACACAATGATTTTCCCAAATGTGGTTATAATCACTGTGAAATATAGGTAGGATGGTGTGTAATCATTTGCCCATAGATGATTATAATCATTAGACCCTAATTATGGAAAACATGATAAAATTGGCCAAGGATGATGATAACTTAAGATAGAGGGTAATGATAAGTTATAACAACCTACTAGTAGGGAGATGCTCATTCAAACTAATAAAAGTTGAAATTCTTTCATTGTTAATTACTCTATTTGAGATATGATTAGGATTGAATCAAGATGTCAATGTCAAAGAGATATCACCATTATTTAACAGACTTCTTGAAGTTGAGGTTTATTGTAGCACATGTTAGTAGGCACCATGATATAACATCATGAGGACTGACTCTTGTATTGTAATACTCAATAGAAAATAATGCATCAATGATAAAAACCATGATGAAAATGTAAACATATGAATATGGATGGATTAAAGTGTAAGTGTTGACAAGGAATCACCTAATGAACAAACATATACTGAATCAAGGCAATAGTGCTGAAAGTAAATAAATAGATAAATAAACAAATAAAATATGTACAACTAAACAAACAAATAATGCAATAGAAACCCTATGCACGTTTATTCTATAAAATAGATGACAACTTAAAAAATAAACAAAATGGGGGAATATAAGAAAAAGAAGGGGGTGGCTGAGCTATCTCCATATGCACTAAGAAAGCGGATGTTATCTACATAATTCCATGGATGTAATATCTAATAAAAAACTTTAGGCCAAATGTAGTTCTCCCAGGGAATGGGAGACTATGAATGTTGATGAAAAAAATAGAATGGATGTGATAGAAGAAGAGGAATGGTCTTGAAAAATGTCAAGTGCATGAGAGAAAAGGCCAAAAATGATAGGGAAACTAAGTGGCAAGTGATTTTCTTGTAACTTAGTAAGGGTTCCCAGAATCCTTAAGGCAAACAAGTGGTCAATGTATTTGTTTTTTTATAATGATTTTTCAAATATTTTTGAAATTTTTTAAAGCATCTCAAATAAATTGAGAATGACAAGACACTAAATGGTTCGAGTTCATAAAATAGTGAGAGTGTTGAAACTGAGGTTGCTCACAAAATGGTGAGAGCATGGCTTAGGTTTCTCACAAAATGGTGAGAGCATGGCTTAGGTTGATCATAAAACAATGAGAGCATAGTGGAGAAGGGTGACTAAGCTAACCTCAACAAATATTGAGCACTACCTATATAGTCCTAGAGTAGGACCTCAAGTCACTATAGTTCCACCCTTACAATAGAGGAACTTGACTAGTGTAGAAATCAATTCAAACAAAATAGTCACAATTGGTAAAAAGGCATAGTGATACATAAGAAGTGGAAAGTTGGTATGTCAAGGCTTAATGTTTCCCTTAGTTTTCCCATAGGTGGTTATAACTAGGATATAATGTCATAGATCAATTGTACTAATTTTCCCAAAGGTGGTTATAATTAGTAGCAAGATCGGTGGTAAGAAAGAAATAACAAATGAAGAATATAACTACAAAAACTTCTATCACACTATCCCAAAATATGCTTTCTATTTGAATTAATTCAAATAACTAATGAACTAATCAGATAACTCAATGCTAAAACTATGTAATGAATGAAAAATAACAAGGTCAAATGGGCTAGGCTTTAGAAGACACTAGGTTGATAGAATAAAAGTGGAAAGTGGATAAAGTGAAGATAATGGATAAGGATGGTATTTGTATAAAGAATAATAGTAATAAAATGGCATAATTGAAATGGTCCTTATAGAGAATACACTTAGCATTCAAGTATAGTACTGCTTGAGTTGAAAAATATTCATTAGTTCTGGAAGTTCATCACCATTTAGTGTGGGAAGCTTGTATGCTCCTGATCCATAATCTATAGTGATGATGCAATGCCCTATCCAATTTGTTTTGAATTTCCATTTATGATTCTTATCATCCATGGTATTCTTTTGGTTTTCTTTAAGAACAAGATCACAAAGTTCAAATGTTCTATACTTAACACATTGATTATAGTATCCTTTGAGTCAGTTTTGATATGCTTGAATAATTTTGAGTGTAGCTATGCATTTTTCATCACGTAGGTCTAGCTCTTATAGGTGAGATATTTGATATTCATGATCATTTAGGAAATGATTAAAAGAGATGCATAGTGAAAGTAATTCAACCTCAATGGGAAGCATGGCTTCAGTACCATAAATAAGTGAGTATGGAGTGGCTCCTATGGGAGTATGATGATTGGTATAGTATTCCCAAAGGGTAGGGAATATCTAGAGGTGCTAATTATAATTGGCATCATTGATAATCTTTTTGAGAATGTTGAAAAAAGTTTTGTTGGATGCCTCAACTTGGCCATTACCTTGAGGGTAATATTTTGTATAAAAATGTTGGGTGATGTTGTATTTAGTACATAATTGGTCTACATCCTTGTTCTTGAATGATCCTCCATTATTAGATATAATGTTAGAGGGTATACCATAGTGGCAAATGAGGTGGTTGAAAATAAATTTGGAAATTTGCTTTCCGGTCATGTGAGGGGTATAGCTTCAACCCACTTAGTGAAATACTCAGTGGTGGTAAGGATATGCTTATGGCCATCAGATGAAGCGGGGTTGATATTCCCAATGAGGTCAAGTCCCCTTCTATAAAATTTCCATGGTGTCAACATCAATTTCATATTTTTTTACTAGGGCATGAATTAGATTAGCATGATGTTGACATTTATCACACTTCTTTACATATGCAGTGACATCTACATCCATTGTGGGCCAATAATAACTAGTACACAAAATATTTTTGGATAAGACTAACCCACTAGAATGAGTTCCACATACTCTTTTGTGAACTTCTCTTAATTCTAGTGTAGATTCTGCTGAAGTTAAATAATGAAAGAGTTCCATCAAAACTATGATGATAAAGGGTAGATCCAAGTAAAGTATAAAGATTGGAGTGATGAATGAAGGCTTTAGTTTGTTTTCAAGATAGGTTAGGTGGTAGAACATGGTCATGAAGGTAGTTGTAAAGGTCTGAGTCATAGATAGAATTTGGACCAACAATATCATAAATCATGACAATAGTTGAAGGTTCATGAGTTGGTGCTGACAAATTCTTGAAAAGGAATTGATACTCTATAGTTTTATCTATTTTTTTAATCAAAGAGCCAATAGTATCCATGACATCTAAAATTTTGTTACTCGCCCTTGGTATGTGCTAAAAATGAATATTGGTAATTTTTTACTTAAGAGTGTTGATCATGACTTTATAAGGAACTAGCTTGTCATCTTTGGTCTACAAATGATCTTTGACCTGATTGATTATCAAATAAGAATCACCATAAACTTAGAGATGAGATATATTCTAATCCATTTATTTTCAAAGTCTTATAATAAGTGCTTCATACTTGGCCATGTTTTTCGTACCAGGAAAGCTAATCCTGAATGATTTAGGGATTAGATCCTCTTGTGGTGTAATAAACAATAAACCTGCCCCTAATCCATGTATAGTAAATGAACCATCAAAATACAAATTCCAAGTCTACTCCTCAAGGGGTGTGTTAATGATGATAATTATGGATTTATCAAGAAATTGAAATGTGAGTGGTTGTGTGTTTATGAGAGGTGCTTCCACAAGTTGATCCATAAGAACTTGTTCTTTGATTGCTTTTTGATTGATATACTCTATGTCAATCTCATTGAGAATCATGATATATTTAGCCATTCTACCTTACAAAGCTATTTTAGATAGTATATTCTTGATTTTATCTACTTTTTAAATGACCATGGTCTTATTATTTGAAATGTAATGTCATAATTTTTGGATTACAAAGACCATGGCTAGATAAGCTTTTTCAATAGGTGCATAGTTATGTTCATATGTAACCAAGGTATGACTTAGGTAGTATATAGCATGTTCCTTTCCTTTGTCATCATGTTGAACCAAGAGTTCCCCCATAGCATAATTGGTAGTTGATAGGTATAGAAAAATGGCTTTCCTGACATAGGAGGTAATAAAATAGGTAGATTAACAAGATAGTCTTTGAGTTGTTGAAAAGCTATTTGGCAGTGATCATCCTAGTGAAATATAAATCCATTATTTAAAAGGTATTTAAATGGATGACACTTGTCTACTAACTAAGATATAAAGCATTAGATTGACTAGATCTTACCCTATAAACTATAGAGTTGTTTTAAATTAGTTGGTGGTGGCATCTTGGTTATAACATGGACTTTAGCAGATCAACTTTAATACCTATATGAGACATGATGAAGCCAAGTATTTTCCCTAAAGTTACACAAAATACACATTTTTTTAGATTTATTTTGACTTTATACTCCCATAATATTTCAAATATCTTACACAATACTATTGGATGGTCGACCCTAGTTTTGGATTTTCCTAATATGTCATCGACATAGTCTTCAATAATATCATACATCATATCATGGAATATGATAGTCATATCCCTTTGATATATAGCTCTAGAATTCTTAATACCAAATGGCATCACTTGATAACAAAATTTTCCCCATGGAGTGGTGAATTCTATTTTATGTTGATCTTCTGGTATGATTTTGATCTAGTTGTATCTTGAAAAGCCATCCATGAGTGAAAGCATTTCATAACCTACCATGGAGTCGATGATCATGTTGATATTAGGCAAGGGAAAATCATTTTTAAGATAATATTTTTTGATGTCTTGAAAATTATTATAGATTCTAATCCCTTTAGGCTTTTGACTAATAGGTACCACATTAGATATCTATTTTGAGTAGTCAATGGATCAGATACATCCTGCTTCTAAGAGATTTTCCAACTCTTTCTTTACTAAGACAAAAATGTGATGATGTATCTTATGTAGATTTTGTTTACTAGTTTTACATTAGGATTAACCACAAGATGGTACAAAACCAAGGTGGGGTCTAATCCTAGTATGTCAGAATAGGCCCATGCAAAGATATCTACAAACTCTCTCAATAGAGCTGTAAAGATGTCATGCTCTTCCTCAGTGAGGGATGCTCCTAATTTTATCCATTTCAAGTCTAGTGGAGTCTCAATATTTACCTATATTTTATGTTTGAATATAAGGGTCAAACCATCTTTTAAGATAGTATCCAATGACTTAAACTATTGGATTATGTTAGGGTCTTCTATTAGGACTTGCTCTTCAACTTCTCCTAGGCATGATGAATCTGAGTCTCCTAATGGGAGATATAACCATGTAAAAAAATCATTGGAAATTATTTGATACTTTGATCAAATAATTATTATTTATCAAAGCTAAACTTAGATCCATAGGCAAGTTCATCATTGGTCATTTCTTAATCTAAATTTGAAGAAGAATGAACACCCCTATCTAATGGTGCTTGAAACAAGTTTTCACCACTAGACTAGAATTTATCTTTACTTTTTCCCTAGTCATAAAGCACCTCAAAGAGGTTTTAACTTTAGGACTTCAATGTTTTACTTATTTATTTCTGGCTAAGGGTGTTTACTCACTCTCCAAAATAGGCTATAGGATCCAATGTGATTGAGAATACTCATTTGTGATCTCCCAATGGAACATTATCTCTAAGGCCAGAAAAATCATAGAATGCCTCATCATTCTAGAACTCATAAATTAGAAGACTAGATTCTTTTTGGTCCCAATCTATCAATTAGGGATAATATAATGGCAAAGGGCTACAATGAATGGCCAAGGTAAGGGTAAAAATGGCATTGTTATCAAACAAGTTGGTTTCAGCTAGGTTATCAAAGGTGAGGATATGATTAGACTCTATTTTGATGTCAGCATCATCATTAGTAGTCGTTAGTGATGGAGTTTGAATAAGATATTTGGGATCACCCCTAGGTAGTTTAAATCCATGTCTAGAAGGTCTTTCATACTTAGTCATGGAAATTGGCTCAATGGTTCCTTACCGATTCAGTCTGAGGCATCTTCTTTCATAATTGTGATGCTCTATGATCCTATTAGGAATATGATACTTGCCATTTTTATAAAAATTATCTTGGTTTCCATTGTATAACCATGATTTGTCCCCTTCAAGAGGATCAGGTCCTAGGCCAGATGTTGGTACAAATGTGATAGGTCCCTTATCTTTATTCTTTTATTACCAATGAATATGTGGGGTGACATTACGTCACCTAAAGGTTTTTAGATTTTGAGGAAGAATGGAAATATGAAATGTATCATGGGTCACATACTCTCCTAGTCCATTATCTAAAATGATGAAATGATTAGAAGCTTTAAGAGGTGGCATGGGGAAAGAGAATCCAAGGTATTAGGATTTATGCAATTATCTAGTGAAGGACCAATAAGTATGGCCTTTCCATTATCTTTTTTGGAACTTGGATTCATGTCATATTGATAATTTTAAGCTTTGAAATTTAGCTTCAATATTCTTGCATTGTTCATATGGGTGTAAATCTCCTAAAATATTCACTTCCATCCTTGAGTGGGAAAACTTGATACATTGGTACAATGCTAATGGGATTAAATGAATCTCATGTAACCAAGGCCTCCCTAGAAGAATATTGTATGATAAACCAAGATCAAGCACATGTCCAAGTGTATTATGGGCCAAAGGCCCAATGATAACTAGCAAGCTAATGGTGCCTTGTGATTCTCTTTCCTGATTATCATAGGATTTGATAGTTATTATTTCTGGTTAGAGATATCCTATTATGCACCCAACAAGCTTGATGAGATTTAGAGACACTATGTTGAGGCTGGATCCATTGTTGATAAGTACATGTTTCACTTTATGCCATCTTATATAAACGTCGATGTATAATGGATTATTATGGAGCATGTCAAGGGAAGACATATCACTTTAGTTAAATGTGACTTGTTGGGATAGAGCTAGGTGTCCAACCAAAGATTGGAATTTATAAAGGGATATGTCACTAACAATAGAGGATTGGGTCAAAAAATCATTCAAAATATTCTTATGTATCAATAACATTCATAGAAAATCTAAAATAGAAATTTGTGTTGGTGTTTTTTGTAATTGTTTCACAATATCAAATTTCATATCTTGGTCAGTAGTGAATGGTTTATTTCAAGGTTGAACAATTGGTTGGATGATAGGCAAAGTGGTAGATTATTGTGGGCCTATGATAGTAATCTTTGACCTCTAAGTTATTATTACATAATCAAGATTAAATATTAAACCATTATTGCTAACCGATATTTGAAATGGTGTGGGATCAAATAGGACAAATCTCAATTGCCAGTGCACTTGCATGCGGTCACATGGAAAGAATGATTTTTTGATATAAGATCCAAAAGGGGAAGTTCTAGTTTTCTAGTTTGCCTATACATAGTCCTAAGTCAAATAAGGATGTGAATATTATTGTTTAGCAATGGTCTAGGTTGATTAGTACTTGGTCTAGGATTAATGGAGATGGTATTAATATTACCCCCTGTAATATGACCTGTAACCCTATTGTAGTCATGTGTAACTACATGGTAGGTTGCTTGGTTGCTACCATTATAACCTTGGTTTTATCAATTATTCTATCATTGTGGGTTTTACTACTAATTTTATTGGATCTGCTAGTTCAACCTTTGATTTTGATACTATTGATTTTGCTTCTATACTAGCTATTATTACTATTGTTACTAATTATTTTGCTATTACTAATTATTATGTCATTGAAAGGGGTTTTGATAAATCCTAATAGTTTGATTGGAAGTGGAAGCACCATCATCTAATGTTATTTCCCCATTCTCCAACATATTCTCAATTAAATGATTAACTTAGACACATCTTCATAGATTATACCTGTTGACCTGATGATAGTCATAGAATTCATTTTCATTATACTAATCATGATAAATAATACCTTACAAATAGTGATTTGGTATAGGACAACTAATCAAATTAGTAATATCAAGCTTAAGAAATACATATTCAATATGTTTTTCTAGGTCACTAAAGACACGATGTGCAGGCACGGTTCTCCTAGGAAGAGGGGTTTGCAATGATAATGGCTATTGTATTTACTATTTAGGTTTTAGTTGTTGCACTTGTGGAACTAGTTAAGTAGGAGTAATCTAAAAAGGTGGTGTAAATGATGTTTTCACTATTTGATCATGATGAGACTCAATTATTCCATTTCCCATAACATTATTATCCTGATTGAATTGCTTCAATCTTTCATGGTTATTGGCCTGTGCTACATGTGATGCTAACACTTGAATGAGTTATTGGTCATTTCCATAATTGTTACCTTGATTTTGATTAGTTTAATTAAGCTTGATGACTCCTTTATTGACCACTCAATCAACAAGCCTTTGTCAATGATTTCCTTGAATGTATGTACACATTATAGTTCCAAGTGATAAGCTATCTCACTATGCAAATTTTTGGTAAACACAATAGCTAATTGTTCATCCAATAAACTATGGCTGAAATGGCTTACAAGGGCTCTCCATCATTGTAAATAAGTTACAAAACTCTCCCTAGCCTTTTTATTTGCTTGTGTTAAGTCCACTAATGAAATATTATGTTCAAGATTATAGGAAAAGTGCTACATAAACTTATCAAAAAGATCATCAAAATTTACTATTGAGTTCTTGGGAAACTTTAAAAACCACTCCAAGGCTTGTCCAACCAAGCTCCCTGGAAACAAAAGCAAAAGGTATATGTCTTTATATGTCACTGGTTGACATGCGACAAATAATTCAGTCAAATGAGCCTTAGGATCACCTTTCCCTTTATATTTATTGAATTTGAGTGGTTTGTACCTTGGAGTAAATGGTATCCATAAATACACCATGTTTAATGGATAAGAACACGTTCCATCCAATTTGAAATTTTTAGTCTACTTCTTAGCATGAATAGTAGTAATTACATCTTTCATTTGTTGCAATTCTTGGGATAGAAAATTGGAAGGGACATTAGTTTGAGGGAGAATTTGGGTTTGGATAGATAGTTGACAGGTCACAAGTGGAACACTTTGACTAGAATATGATAGAGACACTTATTGGGGTATATTTGCTTGGTTAGGGAATGGAATAAGAATATGCATACGTGGATTAAGATGTACTTAAAATTTCACACTTGGATGTGTGATATTCTGGTTTGGGTTGGCGATAAAGGTTTAACTTGGAAGATTTTGTGGTTGGGATGGAGGGATATAACTATACTATGCCTACTATGGTTGAAAAAAGAACTTGTGGACTATCTAATCGAACCTTATTGTTGAGTGGGAACTTGTGGACCAAGACCATGCCTATGAATTTATGGCACATTTTGAACCAACGGTTGTCTAGTGAGTACTTAAGAAACATGGGGACATTCTTGTTGCATGAATCCTTATGAGGAAGTGAAAGTGGGTTATATATTTAACATCTATCATTGACTAATATTTGCACATTATTGACTAGTCATTGCTTGGTTTTAGATTGGCATATTAGTCTATGACTGAAAAGGTAGGTTCATCATTACCAAGCAAGGTGGAACATTTGTTTCCCCTGATTGAGGTGGAAATGCATTTTTCCTCAGTTGTATTGATATAGTATATTATACCTATTGTTATGGAATACTACTCATTACTTGTTAAGGAGGAGTAGGATTTGTCACATCTTATCATTAATTACCATGTTAATACTCTATCAATACTCATGTTAAAGGAACTAGGTCAATGAGAGGCTTCCTTACCATGTTCATTTGATTAAAATGACATGCTAGATTTAGATATGTTTGATATGATGTCTATAATTGGTTAAAGTTCTCTTCCATGATGTTTTTTACTTGATCAGATATATTAAGATCTTGGTATGTTATTTGGAATAGAGCCATAGGATTGTTAGAAGAAGCCTATTGATTGTAAATTATATTATGGAGCACTCTTAATAGGCTTGGTAAATTTTCATGGGGGAAGTTTGTTGGAAACTTGGCCCCTACCTCGATGGCTCTAACCAAAATCTCATCTTTTTTCTCTAACAAATGTCATTAAAAAAAGGATCATACATGGAATCCATATCAGTAGAATATGATTGTTGAAGTACAGGCTCATCTACTATAGGTATTATAGTTAGGTATTGCATGGTTTGCTCTTGGTCCTATTCTAAATCAGGTGGTGTGTTAACTAGATAGTCAGCTAATGGATATCCATATCATAAGCAATATTATCTACATAGGGGTTTTGCACCATTTCTTCCTACACAACCATATTACTAATCCCTAAATTGTACATGAGTCCACTATGAGTGTATGAATACATGTTGAGATACATAGTCAATGCTTCGAAATAAAAGTTCAAAGAGTTCTAAAAACTCTAAAAATGACAATGTATATAATAGATGATCTTCTAACTTAGTCTAGATTTGTTAAAAGGATAAACATGTTTATGAAAATCTTTGTGAGGAAAGAAGCTAGTGTGAAGTATCTAACGTTTCATTTTTCACACAAAGATAAGCAAATAAATGGTCCTAAAAATTAAAATACCAAAATCTAAGGTCAAAGTGTTTCAAATTAGTCTAATCTAGAAATTTAAAATTTGCTAGATCTTTTGTCTAAACGTGGCATCAAAAGCTAGGCTCAAACAAGGCATGTGCAAGGACTCCTGGCAAAATGATGTCAAAATATAGACTTTGAAATAGATGAAAGTTTTAATCTAAAAGATTTGAAACACTTCTAATAAACACTAGGCATTTAATTCTTGGACATGAACTTTATCAAATAGGTATAAGGTATGAAACAAAAGTCACTTTAGCAATAATTTATTTTCTCACAAAAAATAGTATAAAACTAGGTTCTTTTTGATAAACAAGCTAGACAAAAGGGAGAATTATAACCATTTTACATAAAAGATCACAAAAGTACACTCGAATTGGTCTAAAAATGTAGGAGCAAATTTATAACTCTATGTAAGAGGATATATGAAACAATATTCATAATATTTTGGGTAGCATAATGATGTTATACTACCTAAAAGGTATGACAAAAAGGTTTCTTTCAAAAACTCTCTAAGGCAAAGATGTTTTCCTACAATTTTGACAAAATAACACTATTTTTCTTGACTCAAAAATGTTGGGGTACATAGAATCAAAGTGCAAGTGTTTATCACAAAATGCCTTAAGTCTATCAAGTGATGATAATTATTATGAGTCTTTAAACATCCTTCAACCTAAATTGGAAATTAAACCTATATTTCCTCAGGTTTAGTGCAAATGGTGAACCCACTTAACACGTCAACCTTATGAACTTGTAAAGGAGTAATTTTGAATTTAGATTATAAGTGAAGGACATAAACAACTTTGGTAAAGGTCCTTACTAACTTGGACAACATAACTTCACCAAAGTGGATGATATGACTCTCAGGATTTTGATGAACTTTTAAACAAGGCAAATTGATGATCTCATGCAGACAACATAATGCCTCTTTGTTCAAAGGAAAATTTGGACTATGTTTTTGGTTTGGATTATTTGTTTAAACCAAGTTTTGACTCCAAACAAGACTTTAAATTAGGACAAGACTAACTAATTAATAATTTTTAGATCCTAAACGAATAAGGTTACTTGGTATTATTAGAATCCATCGATATGTCATTTAAGAGGAAATTAAGTGTTCATCCAAAAGTAAATGCACATTATATAGTAGGGTTATTACCCCACCTTCTCTTAAATGATAGTATTGTGACATGGACCTTTAGGCACATCTTGCACCAATAATATTTTTATTGTAAGTGGGGATTTATCTAAGATCTAACAAGTTTTATAAAAATCTATGGGAATCAATTTCACAATGACTTTCATGCTAAACAATGCAAAAGAAAAGAATAGATTTTGTGTCCGTATCACTTGGATTATTCTAAAAAAAGGTCTAGTTTTTTTTGAAACCACTACATCCTACTATTCGCTCAGTTTAGTATGATGTCCAAAGTGCCACTACATTCTGTGTGTAACTCTAAAGGAGTTAAATGAAGTTAATGCCAAGAGATGAAACCCTAGATTAAAGCTTTCATAAAGAACCTGTGGGAGGTGATGAAGTCCCCCTCGCAAGCCAAGTTTGCATAAAAATAAAGAAAGCATAAAATAGAAAGACTTTAGGACCATTTTCAAGGTCACCCAAACTTTGACAAGTTTTTAGGGAGTGATTTAGATAACATTATTTCTAAGCCTTAGACTAGGCTACTTTCAATAGGAATGGCACTTTGATTCCAAGGGTTCCCTATAGGGGATAAATGGAAGAGAATACATGCAGCATTCCTCTTTTTTCCATATAAATATTTGACTAAACAACTATTGAAAATAAAAATTGACAAGTCTGCTCAATTTGAAGCCCAAAATGAAAGATTTGGTGGTGTTCATTTGACCCCTTATTCTTAGTTGAAAACTTTGAAAACATTGATCAAAACATCTAAATTCTTTGTTAAACACCCAAAACAAGTTTCTAATGGATTTTTAAGCATGCAAAGGTGATTTAAACATGTTTTGAGCAAATATCAAGCTTGGTCCTATAGGAAAATTGTTAGCATGTCCTTTAGCTTTCAAGTTCTTTTTAGCTTGAAACAATGAACTTTGAAAAATTAGCTCTTAGGTCTATGTTTCTGTAAAAACATAGTGATCGATATTGGTTACTACCACTAACATCAGTTACTTTGGCTAAATGAGATCTAACCAATGTTGGTTTTTCTAACCAATGTTAGTTAATTAGGTAATTGATGTCATTACTACTTACTGATATTGGTTACTGTGTAAAACTATGGCAAAAAAAATGGCAAAATAAAGTTAGAAAATCAATTTGCAAGAGTTTTAAAGGCTCAAATAAATATTTTAGAGTTACAAAATGATCTCCTTCAAGTGTGAGATGCATCTTTTCCCACCGGGCATGCCATTATGTGATCTAAAAATTTGACTCAAGATGGGATGGTTAGTATGGTGTTAGTTCCAAAATGAAAACAAAATGAAATATACACACTAATAACATAACATCTCTAGGCCTAGACACTAGAGAGAGATTAGATAACAAAAGCAAATGAAAAACACAACTAAAAATTAAGGAATAGAACACAATAATTCCTTCACCTTCCTTGGATTCTCTAAATGTCTTTGTAGTAGTGACTTGCTCGGCTTGTGTTCATGAAGTTCTTGACAATGGAAGCTTGGCTACCTCCATCTCTCAGTGGCACATTTGGCTTGTGGCTTAGCTTGGCTTGGAATCAAATTTACATGATAACACTAGTTTTATGAATCTTGTGCAACCATTTGAGCATTATAACTTAGCATAATAAAGACTTATAAATGATGTGGTGAGGCCTCCTATTTTAAGATTTTTGAGAATGTCTAGAATTAACCTAAATCAGCCATCTTGAGATGAAGATGTGTAGCTAAGGAATAATCCAATTTTTGGAATTAAGTTTTTAATTATCCTCATCATGACATTAGAGTAATGGGTAATTGATATGAATGGAGGGCATCATGAAAGGCATTGATGAGGCATAGAGGGCGTTAATCCTGATATTTGTGGCATTTATGGCCTAGGGATGTCTTCCCAAGAAATGAGGTCACCTAATTATACAAATATTTAATATTCATTTCCAAAAATAAGTATTTCAACAATTTTTCATGGAATTATTAATTAGGCCTTGATTTGTGTTAATTAGTTCTTAAGCATGTTTAAGCACTTTATACACTAATTACTCAATTCGATCAGAATGCCTTATTCTTGGTCCAAAATTTGACTATATTGGAATTGGAAGTTACTGTTAGATGCATTGGAACTATATTCCCATTTAGGATGTTACCAAAAATAAATAATGAAGGCATGTGTATTGTGAAAGAGATTTGATAGGAAAGAGCAGTCCAGAGCACCCAGGTGCAAAATTGGCATTTTGACTCAAAATGATCTAATCAAAGTTAGCTAGCCCATAAATTACATTTCCCCATTTAGGGATACCCTAGCCAAAATTGGCACTTGAATATGTCAGTTTCACATCATTTAGCATGTTTTAGTGTTTTTAGGCCAAATTGTGAATTTAGGATGGAAATTGGCTGAAAGCCTAACTGGAGGTTATCAATCACCAAATTTAGGTGTCTACACCTTCATGGTATCCCTTTACATTATTTGATATGATTTAACTTTGACTGTATTTGCATAAAATTTTGATATTAGCCCTTGATCTTGATATTAGTTTCTATAAATGTTTCACCTCATAGCTTCTCATTCATTCTTAGGGTCATGTTGACCGTTTGACCCTATGCATACCATCGATATAATTTTTCATGTCTTGATTGTGCTCTATTGATATTATGTTAGTTTAACATGCTTACTAAACTTCAAAACTTCTCATAAGCCTTCAATATCCATTAAATATTTGAACTCTCATGCATCAATGATCTACTTTGTATAATGGACCACTCACCATTGATCTACTTGGGCCCACTAGATCTATCAGTCACCATAAACTATTGGATATTTGAGAAGGAACTTAAGATCTTGACACTTATTAGCTCCACACTCATGTTGATCTTTTGAATTGATTCTCACTGTTGATCTTTGATGCATGATCAAATGCATCTTGTTGGATCTTTAGGACCCACTAACATCTGTCAAATCACCACTCACTATAGGATCTTGATATAAGCTCCCACAATCTTAACACTTTTCAAATATGCATCTAACCTAGGAACATTTAAATTTAAATGGATATTTTATAAAGCTTAAACTTGACATTCACATGACTTCTTCAATCTACAAGTTTAACTTTGAATCTCTATACCTTGAGATAGATGACTCATCAAGACATGAAATTTGTAGGGAATTTTCAAAAAATGGACTTTGTGTCCATATGATCCTTTAAATTTGAGAGGCTTCCTAATAATACTTATAAAATGCATAATCAATATGACTAATCTATTTCTTCATGATGTTTGGTGATGTCCTAGTTCTTATAGGCTTGCTCAAGTCATTTCTTGATCATCTTTAAAGGCTTATATCTATAGATATGAATTACACCAAAGGACTAAACTTACAAGGAATCGTTAGGGCACAAAAGGAGTCATCTTAAGGAAATATTAAGACTAATGTGACTCATAAGGAAAATTGTCATGATATGTTAAGTTTTAAATGATGGGGTGACAATTTGACCTATAGGGGAAAAATTGACAACAACAACCTCAATCCTTTGCTTCTTCACCTCTATCTCAAGATAATAATATCTAGGTTAACTAATGAGGGTGTGTGAACCTTGTTAACTTGATCTAAAAGTTTTTCATGCTTAAATTTTGTATTTTGGAAGTTGATCTTGAAAATTTCAACTTTAGTCAGGTTATTTCTTGCAAAACTTAACTCAACTTAAATATCCTCTAGTGATAACCCTTGTATACTCTGCTTAAAATTCTCAAATACTTTTTGAAT
Source organism: Torreya grandis (assembly GCA_037957365.1). NCBI lineage: Eukaryota > Viridiplantae > Streptophyta > Pinopsida > Cupressales > Taxaceae > Torreya > Torreya grandis. The sequence goes on along the minus strand of JARHVA010003354.1, from coordinate 1,445,829 downwards.
GAGTTGGTTAAAATTGATTCTATTAATAATCTTACTATTAGTATCCCTTACCTTTGACAATTTCATTTCATCTAAAATTTGCAAGATGAGTGTCTCATACTCTTGATATCTGAGAATCATTGACCTAGTTGGTGTCACCTACTCTCTATCTTCTTTTGTTTTAATGACTACCAAATTGAGGGAATTTGATACATCTAATGGTGTCATTAAGTTTATATGGTTGTATTCCTTATTAGTAGTGTACAAAATCAATAATTTTAGTTTATTCTCATCTTGCTTTAAAGAATTAAACAATTGATATGTTTGAGATATATTTGGGGCCAATTCATCCCTCATCAGCTCTAGTTCCTTAAGATAATTTTAACATTTTGAAGCAACTTCTTGAACTTTAGTCTCAATTCTTGCTAAAATGTGGACTATTTGTTATTATTCTTTGATTTTATATAATTTTTGTTTTGTATCTTGCCTTGTCATTTGTGTACCCTCATGTAATACTATCATAGCATCTTTATGGGTTTATTCTAGGGAATTGAAATATTTTATGTAGTGGGATTGTCCTTGCTATTTTTTCTTTATCTTGGATAAGGCATAGACCTCATATCTCTCTTAAAGAATAATTTACCTCCCAATTTCATCATCTAGTTTCCTCTTCCTAACCCTTTGAATATTTCTTGAGGCCTTATCAAACAATGAGGTTATAGATTACAATTCTATAATTTTGAAATTAGGATTTTAGAAAGCCTTTGCTCTAACATAAACTTCCCATGGTGTAATCACTAGTTGGGTAGGGTCTATTGATTATGTATCTTTATCTATATCCTCCACCTCTATATCTTATTCTAATTTTTTTATCTAAATCTCCTTTAAGGAATGTGTCAGGAAGGGAGAGCCAAATGATTTTGGACCAATCCACACCTCTATATTGGGGGAGTGGATGGACTGTAAAGACTTATTTACCCCTTTTTCACTTCCTTGAAGATGTAATAGTAGTCTCTTGGGAGGAACTTTTGGAAGGCATTAGAAAATTGATTTATGTGGAAGAAACATGAAGATGGGAACTGGCCAATGTTGTTTCAATTTTATTAGTGTCCATTTTATTTTTCATAGTCTAGAATGGGTAGTTTCAGAGGGAATATTGATAGTGGTGGAAATAATAGACATGGTTGTCACTATGGGGGGAATGAAATAATAGTGTCAGAAGAATCCTCCTCTACCTTGGGAGTGAAGAAAGGGATTTTCAAGAAAGTAGAACATGAAATTGAAACATCATGGGTGGAAGTGACATCCTCCAATTTTTGAGTGAGAAATGAGGTTCTCAAAATAATAATAATAACAATTAAATGAAAAATAATAACTATTGTCACCAAACATTGTACCCTAGAGGAGGTTATTTAAGCCTAATCTAAGATTTGGGCAACATTGGAATACCTCTAGGCCTATAGGTTGCCTATAGTAGAGGTAGACCTATAGGATTAAGGGATAGATCTATGAATTGACCTTTAATTACTTATCACCTATACTAAATAATTGCTTATGTGAAAATGGGTACAAGTATACATGAAATAAATATTTTATAGGGGTGATACACCATGAATATTTCCACAAGATCATCATACTCTTAAACTAAGAAATAATACCTAAAATACTAAATTTAAAGTCCTAAGATGTTATAACATTAGTATTTTAAAATAGAGGTGATATGCATGAGACTACTCAAGTTAATTAGACCAGAGGTCAAATTGCAGACTATGAAGACACCTGTATACTTGAAGGAAGCCAAACACACTAGCTACACTCCATATAACTTGTTAGAATGAGAAATTATTACATAAAACATGAAATAATAGACACTAGAAAACCATATACTATGGTTCTTAGTGTTGCATTAGTCCCCTTTTTTTTGAATTAAGATTAGTGTGCTTGTCCTAGTATGCTTGAAGTAGGCTTGGTTTATATTCAGTATTGGTATGATTAGGGATGGGTATGAAGTATTGAGAATGTGTTATGGGTACTATTAGAGGTCAAATATGATTAGAGATCTTATGAAAGTGCATGGTATTCATCTAGTTCTCCATTATGTTCATCTTGACATAGTTGGTTCTATGATAAAAAATCTAAGTAGGCATATTAATAACATTATATTTCACATGTGTGAAGGTTCCAAGATAAGATTTATATATGGATGCATTAACATATGTAAAGAGATCATATGGTTCAAATTTTAGGTCATGTAATTAACCAAAACAAAAGTTATTAAGGTTAAAAGTTAGATTTCAAAGCAAATTGTAGAGGTTCCCATTCTTAGCCAAACTATCACTACATGTCATACATATATGTATGAGCTAGTATATTTGTGCATTTATTTTAGTCAAAAAAAGTGAAACAAGGTAAAATATTATATGGATATTATATTTATAGTTCCATGAAGGTACGCTATAAATTTGGAGTCTTGAAGTGCTTTCTAACTCAAGTTATAAATCTTCAAAGTTATGCTTGTAGATTGCGTTGGGTCAAAGACTATCTAGATAAACTTAGTTAAAGTCTTAAGTCAGCTAGTCATTAGATCTAATGATGCATGTTAATTATTCATATTTATCTAATGGTATATGTAATATTAAATATATCAAAGGTTTTACATGCCGATGACAAGTGTCATAAGCTCACTAGTTTGGTAGAAGATCAGTGGTGAGTGGCAGTTCGTATTGACTAAGATCAACAACATATGTGAGACTTCCAAGTGGCACAAGTGAGAGGGATTATCAATAAATTGAAAAAAAGGCACACAAGGGTACCAAGTGTCATAATCTTAAGAATTTTGAGCAAGATATAATGGTTAGTACTGTAACTTAATGACCTAACTAATCTACAAAAATTGATGGTGCATATTTGGTCAATATTGTAAGGGTGCATGATATGAGGTCAACATGTTTTATGTTTAATAATAAAGCATAGTTAAATATTAAAAGAGATATATGGTGTGTGTCTAATATAATATGTGAGGACACGAGATGATGGAAAAGTGTATGAAGTTTAACAATTGTTTAGTGACAGTTGGAATTCAAATATTCAAATATGTGAGGGAAGATTAGAGTGCATTATTTTTCTCATATATCTTGATCTAGGATGAATTTACTAATGTATTAAAAATCAATCTTGTATAGGACTTTAAGTAACATCTATAAATGTTGATTATAATATTTGTATGTTCATATATTTATAGATATTGAGCTCCAAATTTGACTGTGTTTTTTCCATGGTCTATAAGTGACCCAAGAAGGATAATTGAGTTTATTTTGATGGTATTTTGATGTTTCAAGGTGACTTAGCTATTGGAGAGTGTTTTAGACTCTATGAGGATGATATATATGGATTTTGAAGGTTTGACCAATCCATATTTAGTATGAACAAATGATTAAAAGTTGATTATATGTTTGTTGATGGTGGTTGTCCACATAAAATGTTGTTTAAGTGAATTGAGATTTATCAAAAGGGTGTTGTGATGGTTTTCATCACTTAGGGATGACCTATAAACTATATGACATGGGCCCATGTATTTTAAAGAGTTCCTATGTTGTTAGTTTGATTTGATAAGTGCCAAAGAGGTGAATGAGTCTTCATAAGACATAAAATATGACTTAGGCCTATTTAAAAGAGGGTTGTGCTTAAAGGTGACCCATGTAGATTTTTCCTTAAGAGTGAAGGCATGTATCATGACCAATAAGGATGGTTTTGAAAATGATAACAATCATGAAGGATATATAAAATATATAATCAAATGTGGTGATTTCTTAACTTTAGATTGGAGATAAGAGGTGTGTGTGAGTTTTGGATCAAAGGAAAGGGTGTATGCCTAGTGGATGGGTTGAGGAGTAGAGTAGGTTGATGACTATGTGTATGACCTATAGTTTATATTTTTATTTTTAAAGAAATTTTTCTTGATGTTTTGAATATTGAAGGTGGTCAAAATGAATTTATAGTCTTAGGGGTAGGTTCTCCTTGTGAAATAGATGTTTCACTAAATTTGGCAAGAAGGACTTGACCAACAAGTGGTCAGAAGGAATTGATCATCCTAAGGGTAGGAGTTCCTTATGAAATAGTTGTTTTACTAAATTCTAGTGAGAAGGACATGACTAGTCTCATGTTTGTGATCATATTATAGGACAAGTAGTCTATGTGTTTGTAGGCTTGAGAGTGGGTTTTATTCCCCAAGAGGGTTTCCCACATAGATCTTGGGTTGTATGTGTGAACTTTCATTATCTTCATTTTGCATTACTATAAAAATCTTGTATGATTCATGAATGGTTTTATTAAATACTTAAGTGTTTAAATGGTTTAGAAATTAGATTAGATTATTTATCACCATTGATTCACCCCTCCTTAATGATTATACCTTTAACAACTGGTATTAGGGCATGTCTTTTGGTAATGGCTTGATATCTTGAAGGATATCTAAGGTACAATATGGGTAGCCATAAAATTAAAGGAGGTTTTTCCACTAATCAAGAAATGATGCTCAATGGATCTAATTATGCTTTTTGGAATGAGAGGATGAGGACTTATATCATGTCCTTAGGGTTTGACACATGGAAATCTATTATGGATGGTTATTCTACACCTAGTATTCCTCCATCCAATGTTGTATATAAGAATCTATTTGAGAAAAATTCTAAGGTAATGAATGCTATCACTTGTGGTCATTCAAATATTGAATACACCAAGGTAATCCGTTTCACATATTGTAAGGAAATTTAGGATAGATTTAAGACTATTTATGAAGGAGATCCAAAGGTTAAGTTGGAAAATTTTTAGACTCATTAAAGACAATTTGAGAGTCTAAAGAGGAAGGAAGAAGATTATGTGGAATTCTTTCTATAAGGAGTTGATGAGATTATAAACATCATCATAGATATTGGAGAGAATCTTGAAGAAGATACTATATTTCAAAAGGAATTAAGGTCTCTCTCTCTCAATTTTGATTCTAAATTATATGTTGTAGAAGAAAGTCACGATCTTACTAAGTTGAATATGGATGAATTACATGGCATTCTTACTACCTATGAGTTGAGATTTGATGATGATAAACCACCAAATAAGGAAGAAACATTCCAATGTAATAAACTCAAGTATGGCATATTTAATATTGATGAAGAAGAACTAATTGAATTATTTACAAGTAAATTGAAAATAGGTTCAGGAAAGTATAAGGGTAAACTACCCTTCAAATGCTTCAATTGTGGAGAGGTAGGGCATTTTGATAATAAGTACCCTCATAAGCATAATAATAATGATGATGAAGAGCATGGTGGTTGTCAAGATGAAGACAAGAAGGCATATAAGTATGATAAGAGGAAGAAGGGACTCAAAATATTTGAAAACAAGAAGTACTTCAAGGATAAGAAGAGTCTCTACACCAAAGAAGATTGTAGCTCATCAGATGAGAGTCAAGATAGTGACATAGAGCATGATCATGAAGATGATGGTCCTGTTGAAGATAAATCCCTCTTCATGGATGAGGAAGGAATTTTATCATATCAAAAGGAGTATACTTAGATTGATTTAGATGATGATAAAGATGAGGTGGACTATGAGATTGAATTGATGAATGCTCTTGAAGAACTAAATATTGAGAAGAATAGTAACAAGAAGATGAAGTCTCAAATCAAGGACTATGAGGAGAAATTTAGTGTGTATAAGTCAAGAATGAATTAAGATGACAAGGAGCATGAAGATATAGTCAATCATCTTAGTTGTCAATTGAAAATCTTGTCTAAAATGTTGAAAGCTAAAGAATATGAATGTTCAAGGTATGTAATTGAAAATGAGTCATTAAAAGCTGAGTTAGAGAAAAAACTAGTAAGATACAACCATTAAAGAGATTTGAAAAGATTTCAAGTGATCTAGATAATATTCTTAGTGTTCAAAACCGTTCAAATGATAGAATTAGTCTTGGATATAAAGAAGAACCAAAAAATGCCACTCAAGATAAGATGAAGACTAATGTAAATTAGACATTGAAGGTCAATAATTAGTCAAGCAATGAAGATATTGGTAGAGTGAAGATGAATCAGATCATACAACCAAATTCCATGAGGTTTTCAATTTTCAATGGTTATTATTACACATGTAATCATTTTGGGCATAGAGTTAGAGAATGTAAGAGACCTGTTAGAAATGAGTTTGCATGGAACTATGATGGTGAGTCTTCTTCAAAAGGAGTAGTTTGTTTCAATTGTCAAAAGAATGGACATATTGAAAGATTTTTTTCTAATAGAGAAATGTAGGATAATATTCTTGAAAAAGGTATAGTGTGTACTTAAATTTTTAAGAGAGAGGTCAGGTTATATTTTACAAGCAAAGGCCTACAAGATAAAATAGGTTTAATCAGGCTCCTAGAGTGCAAGAAAGAAGGCAAGTTAACTCATGTAGACTAAAGGTGCTAAGTATGAGTCATGATGATTTTTTAGGTCCAAGTAATATATTTTCTCTAGTGGAGAATGCTACAAAATTTCTAGAGTGCCAAGAGCTCTCATTGTCTACTCATGTTGTGAATGAAGAGACCAAACTCAAGGAGAAGACCAAGGTTATAGTTGAGGCTAGTTTTGAGGTATGTTTGCATGGTAATGAGAAAATTGTTGTGTATGATCAAGTTTCAAGCTTGGTTATTATGTTTTCAAGGTTTGAAGGTGATGTTCTACAATTAAAAGAAGCTACTTTAGTAATCAAGGTAGGGTAAGATTCCATAGTTGCTCCAAATGTTGTATATCCTATCATAGAAGAGAAAGTGAGTGATGTTAAAAAGGAACAAGTTGTTAAAGTTTAGACTAAGGAGAAAAAGAGCAATAAGTATTATAGCTATAAAAAAATTATAGTGTTTACTGAGAGATGTGGGCCACTTCTAGCTTCACTTTTTTAAATATCATTTGTGGTATAGAGTAGGTCTTTGTCTATGCTTCTTAAGAGAGTCCTTTCAATGGAGAAGCAAGTGTTGCTATGATGTTATTTAGAAGGTCTCAGAAGGAAATAGATGAGTGTTTCCAGTTAGATTTGGTGTGTCAAGATGGGATAAGTGTTTTTATGAGGTCATAGTGATGTCATAAGATGTTTTTAATATGTATGTAGTATCTATAGGATTAGAACAGGTGTTTTTAGGTGGCTTAATGAGATTGATGGAATATCAAGAAGAGTTTGGTGCTCAAAAAGATCAAATCCATGGTATAAGAATTCAAGGTTACCAAAGCTTTTAAGGATAAAATATTGGTTTAGAAGTAGGTGATGGTTGTCTCCAGGAGTGCAAGAAGTTTTAAACATAGGCATTGACCAAAAGGAGGTTTGTTGACTCTGTTTGTTTTGAGATTCTAGAGTTTTGGGCTATGACATAAAAATGGTTTGAATTATTATTTGAGGTCTAAGGATTATTAATTGTTTAATGGGCCAAATGGGTTATAAAATAAAGCTTCATAGAGATCTAAAGTTTTGTGTTTTTTAAATTAATCATGTTTTTGTCAATATTGAGGCCTAATTAACTAGTAGTTTTGTGAAAGAAGTATATTGAAGAGGATGATCTAGGTGATGAAAATTGGTGTGCTTAAGGGGGAATATCAGAATAATATATATATGAATTTTTAGGTACTAAAGGTGTATCTACTAAAACTTATTGGATATATAAGTTCTAGGTAGGGTTACAAGGAGTCTAAACATGCTTAGTGTGAAGATTTGATGTTTTTACTAATTTTATCCAAAAGATAAAATAATTAGTATTTTAATATGAGTTATCAAGTTGGTTTATATCATTTTTACTATTTGGTAATTGGCATGAAGTTCTTAGGCTATAGTTCTTGGTTGAAGAGAGTCTTGGCATGTAGTAAGAGGAAGTTATCAAGGAAAAGAAGAGGTAGTCTCAAGGTAAGGGGTAGTTTGTATCATATTTATAAGGTGGTCCTCTCATTTTTGTGGTATTTTTAGGTTTGAAAGATCATTTTGTGCCCACATTGTCATTTTATCAAATGGGGAGAAGGTTCCCATTGTGAGAGTGCTTGAAGAGAGAGAAAGAAGGTGAGATATATGATGGGTGTTAACATAAATGACAAAGGGGGATATTATTGGAGAGTTTTTAGTGATGTCATAGAGATTTCTAGGTGATTGGATGAAGTATCTTGATATTCTAAGTGTTGATGACAAAGTTTGTAGTGTGCTTGTCTTAGTATGATTGAAGTAGGCTTGCTTTATCTTTAGTATTGGCATGATTAGGGATGGGTTTGATGTATTGAGAATGTTTGAGGGGTCCTATCAAAGGTCAAGCATGATTGGAGAGTTTTTTTAAGTGAATTATATTCATCTAGTTATTCATTATGTTCATCTTGGTAAAGTTAGTTTTTTGATAGTAAAATTTGAGTAGGCATATAAATGACATTATATTTTACATGTGTGAAGGTTCCAAGAGCAGATTAATATATGGATGGATTACACTATGTAAGGAGATAATTATTTTAAAATTTAAATTCATGTAATTGATCACATCAAAAGCTATTAAGTTTTAAATTTGTCTTTCTAAGTAGATTGTATATGTTCCCATTCTTATCCAAATCATCACAACACGTCATGCAAATATGTATGAGCCAATATGTTTATGCATTTATTTTAGGCACCAAAATTTTAAAAAAGGTCAAATATTACATGTAAATGTTTTTTATAGTGCCAATAATGTACCTTATAAATTTTGAGTCTTGAAGTGCTTTCTATCTCAAGTTATAAATCTTCAAAGTTACACTTTCAAACTTTGATGGGTCAGAGACCGTCAAGATAAACCTAGTTGAAGTTTGAAGTCATCTAGTCAGTAAATCTAATGGTGAAAATTAATTAATGATATTTATCCAAAAGTGTACATAGGATTCAATATGTCAAATATTTCATGTGTAGGTGACAAGTATCATAATATTTATAGACTGACAAAAGATCAATAGTGAGCGGTCATTTGTACTAACAAAGATCAATGGTACAGGATAAGTCAAAGAGTCAACAATGCATGTGAGACTACAAAGTGGCACAAGTACTAGGGAATTTAAATAAGTTTCTAAAAATGCACATGAGGCTTCCAAATGTCATAATATTCATAGTTATAAACAATATCTAATGGTGAGCAATATAAGTTAATGACCTAGTTGATCCATAGAAATTGACGATGCATATTTGGTCAATATTGCAAGGGTGCATGAGATGAGGTCAACATGTTGAATGTTTAACAATAAAACATTGTTAAATATCAAAATATATCTATGGTTAATGTTTAATCTAATATTATAGTACATGATATGATGGCAAAGTGTTTCAAGTTTAATAGTTAGTTAGTGACTGTTGGAATTGAAATATTTGAATTTGTTAGGGAAGGCCAGTCTGTAGTATTTTTATCATATATTTAGATCTAAGATAAATTTAATGATTTCATAAAAATAAAAATTGTAGATGAATTCATTTTGAATCCAAAAATGTTGATTACAATATTTATATGTTTGTACAGTCGCATATATTGAGCTCCAAAGTTGACTATGTGTTTTGCTCATGGCCTGTAACTGACCCAAGAAGGATAATTGAGATTGTTCTGATGGTATTTAGATGTTTCAAGGTGACTTATCTATTGTAGACTATTATATAATCCATTAGGATGATCTTTATGGATATTATAGGTTTGAACAATCCATATTTATTATGAAAAAATGGTTATAAGTTGATTGTATGTTCATTCATGGTGGTTGTGTGCACAAAATGTTGTTTAAGAGAATTGAGCTTTAGCAGAAGGGTGATTTGATGGTGTTTATCACTTAAGGAGGACCTATAGACTATATGTCATGGGTAAATGTATTTCAAATAGTTGTTATGTTCTTAGTCTACTCTGAGAAGTGTCAAAGAGGTGAATGGGTCTTCATAGGACCTAAAAGATGACTTAGGCCTATTTGAAATAGGGTTTTGCTTAAAGGTGACCCATGTAGATTCCTTAAGAGTGAAGGCATGTGTTGTGGCCAATAATAAATGTTGTGAACATGATAATAATCATGAAGGATCTATAAATTTTCAAATCAAATGTGGTTCTTTATTGACTTGAGATTGGAGAGAAGAGGTCTGTGTGAGTTGTGGAGTGAAGGAACGGATGTATGCCCAATGGATGGGTTGAAGATTAGAGAAGGTTAATGACTATGTGTATGACCTATAGGTTATATTTCTAATTTCAAAGATATTTATATTTAAATTTTTAAGATTGAAGGTGGTTATAATGACTTGATCATATTAGGGGAAGGTGATCCTTAAGAAATAGGTGTTTCACTAAAGCTGGTCATAAGTACTTGATCATCTTAGGGGTAGGTGATCCTTATGAAATTGGTGTTTCAATAAATTATAGTTAGAAGGACTTGACCAATCATGTTTTTAATCATCTTATAGGATGAGTATTCTATGTGTTTTCTATCTTTAGAGTGTGTTTTATTCCCCAAGAGGTTTTCCCACATAGATCTTGTGTTGTATGTGTGAATTTGCATTATCTTCATTATTCATTCCTGTAAACATTTTTTACTCTCCATGAATGTTTATATTGAATTCTTAAGTGTTTGAAGTGTTTGTAAATTGAATTGGATTATTTTTCACCACTAATTCACCCCCCCTCCTTAATGATTATACCTCTAATAAATAACACTTGGGAGTTGGAAAAATGGTGAGAGGTAGTGTTAAGATACAAGATTTTTTTAAAAATAAACAAGAAATGCATATGTGTTATAAAAATGCATAATCATTATAATATCATGTATATATTATAATAATGCATACATGTTATAATAACATGTATGAGTTATTTTAATGCATATGCATTATTGTAACACATATGCATTATGGCTTAGCAATTATTGATCCATAAGGTTATTAATGTGTATGTGTTATTAAAATAACTTGTATGCATTATGTGAATAACTTTTACATGTTAAGGGTATGTCTATAAAATTTACCCCAACTACATGCACATACTGATTAGTAATTCAGCCCACATAGACCATTTTATCTATCTTTATACATGAAACTATACTCTAACATTTGATTTTACCTTCCATGTTTAGGTTAGCCTTATCCAATGATACCCCATATCCTTTATCCTCACATGTGTATGTATTTGTTTTACAATATCATCTCTATCAAAAATTCTACTAAATTTCAAGAAAATTTTTCTTCATTATCCTTCCTTTAGGCATAGGAGACATGCCTAATGAAAAGGATCTTATGTGTTTCATTTAATTTTATGCCAGTACAAGGGTATACATCATCAAATCCATCATTGATATCATTATTATATGTTGTATTCCATTATATGTAATATTCTTTTATTTTTTATTTAAAACAAACAATTTACAAAATTAAACAATGTAAAAAAAAGGTAAAATACAAGGTTATTCGGTGTAGTTTTTTATCACTTACCTTGTATATGTGGTGACATTATGAATTTCAAGATGTGTCAAACATTCTAATGTAATTGTGATGAGTTTTGAGGTCTTTAGAGGACAATTGTGATCATGAAATAGCATTTTGGAGTTGGAAAAATGGTAAGAGGTGGCATTAAGCTACATGTTTTTTAAAAAAATAAAAAAAGTAATGCATATGTGTTGTAATATTGAATAAGAATTATAATATAATTTACACATTATAATAATGCATACATGTTATAATAACATGTATGAGTTATTGTAATGCATATTCATTATTATAACACATATGAATTAAAGCTTACTAATTGCTAAGCCATAATGTTATTAATGTGTACGTTGTATTCATAGAACTCATATGCATTATGTGAATAACACATACATATTAAAGGGTATGTACATGAAATTTCCCTATTCTCCTTTCTATTGGTATTATATGGAAAATACGTAGTATGGATTTTATATACTCTAGCATCATAGACCTTTATGATTTAAGACACTCTCCACTGTCTTTATTCTTTTTTGAACTATTTCCTTCATGTTTTATTGTATATCCATCAAAACATGATAGATAAAATATTATCATCTACACACCTTATGCCAAACTAAATATAGTTGGAATATGCATCCTCATTTTCATGCATGGACTACATCCTTTTGGCATCTTTTAGGCACTTCCACACATAATATTCTCTCTTAATTTAGATCTAGACCTAGATCATTAATCCACTCTTAATTATTTCATATATTTATAATTATCAATGCTTCCCCAAACATTTGTGTGTGTTTTTTTTATTTCAACTAGGGTTTCCTCTTCTCACAACTCATTCACCCAATGGTGCAATATTTTTTGAAAACCTTTGCAACCATTATTATCTTGCTATGAAAATACTACTATAAACTCTCTATTTCAAACCTACATAACTCATATAATCACACTAATATTTATGTTTCCTATTTGTCCAAATGTTTTAACCTATGTTATGATACCAATTGTTATAGTTATGGTTATCATTCCCAATGAAGGGATGCCCTAAATCACATATCCTCTAAACTCACACTTTCACATTGTGTATATAATCCCTACTTTTCATTAGTAAAATTTAAAATTATATATTACTAAGCATAGCCATTATATCCCATGGGTTCATGCATATATCCATGTTATTATAATGGATCTTATGGTTATCATAATGTTAGAGTTACTTAGAGTTGTTTCTCTCTCTTTCTCTCTTTATCTAACTGACATCTTAATTTATGATATATACTAAGGTAATTTATTTCTAATTTTATTTTATTATGCATTTATAATTCCTTAATCTTCCCTAGTATGCATTTGCATAGGATTTATTATAGTTTGATAAGTCTATTAGGGATTATGTAATCACTCCTATAAATTTCCGTGTATCCTTAAAGGTTGCGTGGTTTATACACAAGTTAATATGAACAACATATGTCTCATATGCCCATATCCAACAATATTTTATTCAATAGTCAAAATATTTGTTGGGTCAATGAGTGAAACACTCCTTATGTGCATAATGAAGATAGCCTCTCCATTTATGCTTACACTACTAACCTAAAAACATATATACATTTTTATCAAATGGATTAGTTTTTCCTCTTCAATCTTATCAATTCCATTTATTTCACACAATTTCCTCCATTTAATTTTTCCTTAGTGAATTACTTTAAATTCTTTAGATCCTTTGAAAATGTTAGTGATTAATTCATTTTCTTCATCCTTCCCCTTTGTAAATATTTGTTCCACACACTAATTCCAATGCATGTTCCTACATCAACAAAAACCTACAATTTTTTAAACCTAATTTGGATTTGAATCCTAATTGGGTAGATGGGGTTAAGAATATAGAAATGATAGGGCACAAGGAAAAATATCAGATCAATATAAGGACAATTAATGTTTTAAACTTAGATGTAACTATGCTGAATTAATTAAATTGAGATAAGATATAAATGGAAAGTATAACTATGTTAGATATATAAATGAAAAATAAATGATATACTTATATTATTATATTGATAATAAATATCTGGATCTAGTACACATCAAAATTAGGTAGGTAAACAGCTCTAGTAAAGCTGTTAGATTCTAGATCTAGTGTTTTCACCTATCTAAATAATTACATTAGTCTTTGATGATTACATTGACACTACTATCTAGGCTCAACACTAGTTTCCTATATAAAATATCTACTAAAATAGGATGTGACCACTTGGATACTTCTGGGTTTTCCTTCACCTTTATTTTTGTCCATTTAGATCTAGTTCACGAACTATTGCTCCAAGTGAAATAGAAACACCCTATTTTTTCATCTTCAATGTGATCTTTTGGTAAAATTTAATTAGTGGGCACATAATGTCAGCCTAACCTATAATGATCCCACTATAAGATGGCATTTCATACATAGCCAATACTCTAGAAGAGGACCTAAGACTTGTGTAATTCTCCCCCATGTGTTAGCTTGTGTGTGAATCATGTAATGTGTGTAAATCAAGTAAAATAGTGACCTACCTTATATTTTAGAAAATAATACCTTATGACTTCTCCTTTATTACTTTAAACCTATATTTTGGTTGTTCCTTTGACTTATATCATAATAGATTAAATAAGAAATATTTTGATAACTTAAGTACTTCTTGAATGCTCTTTTTTATCTCATTGATAGGTGAGGACTGAATGAGGGTTAATATTACATTTATACTAATCCTATCATGAGATTAATTTCATTAGATAACTTATGATTACCATTAGAATATTTTTCATTTTCAAATTGGATGAATTTAACTTAATAGACACTTACATTGGGCTAAGATAGTAACATCAATGGTATTATCTATCCCAATATTAGTGTTCATAGAATAGGAAAGTAAGTACAAAATCAGAACCTGTAAAGGTGTAAGATATGTACATTTTAATCATTTATATAAATATACAATGTATGTGTCATTAATATAAGACTAGTTGAACTAATATATACTATAAGGGCAGAAGATAGACTAGGTATGAGGCTTGTGTAAGAAAGGAATATGTATAGCTAAAAAGATCAACCAAAGTTTGATTTTTACATGTGTATAACACTGAGTTGATACGTAATCACAAAAATATCATCTACATTTACCCCCTTTAATCTAGTAATGAAATTTTTATTTAAAATAAATGAATAAGCACCTAGGTGTGTATGCACAACATTTATTTTCCTGAGTTGAATTCAAGTGCTTTGCTAGTGACTGATCTCTAACCAAGAGCATGTTATAGTATAAAATTAGTGCATATAATTTTGGTTAAAAATAATTGAAATAGATTTAAATTTAAAGAGAAAGATTTAAGAGTGCATCTATGTGTCAATGTAACTAACTTTCCTATTGACAAGTTATTTTAAAAAATATGTGTCAATGTAAGGATCTATAACAAAGGCTAAGATAAACATAGATAAATATTAAAAGTGCATATATCTAAGGAGATAGAGAAAGATATTGGAAGTTAGATGTCCCTAACTTTGATACAAAAGTGAGTTGCTACCTAGTAGTTGAGATTAGCTCAATTGTGCAACCCAATGATACTTATGACCTAGTGAGGTTGGATGATCAATTCTAACCTAAAAACTTATCAAAATTGAATGATTTAATCACATAAATCATAATAAAAAGGTGAACCAACTACTATATTAGATTGGTTTGATAAAGTATATAAATGTCCTTGAGGTATCAAGAAATTTAACAGTTTTAAAATCTAACATTTTTTTTAATTTTAAAATATTATCCATATGTTGAATAACATATACACCTTAGATATGTATCATGTTGAAACTATATATAAAATTGGTACCATGTATAGAATTCTACCATTATTATGAATCTAAATCATATAATTGTGTGCCTATGGCTAATTTGGATAATAATGTAAGTTTAGAGTGCATGATTTTAAAGCATGTCCCCACTATATATGTATAAATATGAATATTGATATAAGTACTAGTGTGGAGGACATTTTTCCTATTCACCAAAATTTGACTCCAAGTGAAAATGGGTCAACCCATGTAAGTTGAAACTTTCATAGGGTTGTCAAAAATTATATGGGGTCTTGTAATGGTCTAAAATGATCCTAAATAGTTTTCATATGGTCACATTAGTCATTTCTTAACATGGTCTGAGTATTTGTCTCATGTGTATTTGTCTACTCCTAGTGGTAATTTACAAGGTCTTGATGTTTTCAAACATAGTCAAAGGTTTGATATGGTTTAGAGTCTTTAAAAAGGTTTTTAAAGTGTATTTAAGGTGACAATATCATGTGTTAACATTTCATTATGTCTTTATAAGCTAAATTATCATTTTGGTCACCTCTTGGCCTATTTAGAGGAATTGTACTTACCATTTAAAATTAAAATGTTTCAAGAATGTTCCCAAATGTACTTGATGTCAAATAATGTTTAGGGATGGTTAGATAATGATATGTTTGTATGTTTAAATCCTACAGTGAGTAAAATGCCACTTTAAAAGCACTTTTGGGAACTTGCATGGCCTTAGAAGATCATTTACTAGTTTAAAATGGTTTCAGAGTGTCCCTTGGGATCCTTTGGAAAAAATTTAGGATTTAGACAAAATTTAAGGTCATAAAGATGCTTCAAAAATTCTCTCTCCTCCATCATTGCCTTCATAAGCTTAGAAAGGCAAAATTCAAGTGGATGGTATGACTAGGAGAGAGAGAGAGAGAGAGAGAGAGAGAGAGAGAGAGAGAGAGAGAGAGAGAGTTAGGAGATAAAACTTTGTAAATTTTTAACATTAATATTAAGATTCAAATTAGTGTAATTATTTTGTATATTAAAAGCCCCTCCTTTACGAACAATTACTAAGAATGACAGTAGGTCACTATGCTTTGTCCATCCAAGTAGGGCTTGATTTTGCATTTGTTTCTCTACTTAAGAATTTGATGGAGAAGAATGGTTTTAAGGAATAATTTAAGAGTTAAAATATCTCATTTATATGGTGGTTTCATCAACTGACTCATCTCTATGAAGTGTTTATAATAAGATAAAAATCATCTCAAATATAAGGTAATTAGTCACTCCTAATGCAAGTGTTTTGATTCATTTTTTAGTTTTTGTCACTCTTAAAGGTTATTATGTTATTAATAATTCATTTAATATCAATAAAATTAATATATTTCATGAGATATTCCATTTATATGTGATTCTTATTCATAGTCTTCAAGTAGCTTGGTCTTTGGAGACATTGTCAAAGTATGAACAATCCTCTACACATTTGATTGACAAATTTGGTTCAAGTATCAATGAGAAATCATAGTATAAGGTCCCAATACATAATTTTATAACAAAAATAATATCAACATTGTGAGAGACTCTAATTCTCAACACATATGCATTGTCCATAAACTGACTATACATACAATCTCTACGTGTGATTAAAATATTGAGATGATGTAATGCTTGGTCAGAAGGTTTGTAATATATTAAGAGAGTGTCAAATAAGTGGGACAAGCTTTATAGTTCCAAATTTTTTAAGTTTTCTTAAGAATTTATAAGTTGATTATCATAGCATGTGTAAGCAAATAGAGAGCTACAGGCCCTAGGATTCTAGGTCCTCATTGTGGAATCAAACCATCTAACAAAAGCAAAATCAAAATAAGGATCATAACTCAATGAATATGAATGATAAGAAACAAACCATTATAATTACCTATCCACTTTAAAGTGAAGATATGTTCAATGAAATAGGGTCTACAAGCCTAGCATTCCTACATAGGTTTGTGTATAGAATTGAGAAGGTAAAATATTGAAAATGCCATGAAGTAGTAAATAAACCTTGTAAGATATTGAGAATGAACATTATATAAGGTTTAAATATCTTTAAGTCCATGACAGGGTTGAGAATGTTAGCTTTTAGACCTTATACTCAACACTCTCCAAGAGATCACTACTTACAACCAAGCCTAAATAGATAAGGATAGAGAATGATGGAGTTTTAGAGTTTTGAATTATTATGAAAAAGTTGAGTGAAATTTAAAATATAAAGGTCTTGATATTGATACCAATATTGATTCAATATCTACCTTTTGATATTATAATAGACAAGTTAAACCTAAGCTTACCATTACACAATCCTCATTACCTATGAGTCTGCTTAGTCTAGGTGATGAAGTATCTTTAGTGACACAAAATATGAAGGTTATGATAAGAATTGTAATGAAATTTATTTAAAAATGGGAAATTTACCTTAGTATATTTGAATAAGGAATTGACCTCACACAGTAGCATCTCATAAGGAAAGCCTTGAAGGCCTACATGAGCTTTAGAGCTTATTTTCACACATCAAAACTAAAGGTAATATCTTAGTATATGGAAGAGGTTAATATAATAACAAGAATTTATGGTTGGATAGGTCTTCATTTTACTCATAATTTTAATGAGTTTACTCAAAACTTTTAATGTCAAAAAAGAAGTCCTAAAACCTTGTAATCACCACTTACAGCGAGGCATTAGGAATAAGAGACAATTTTAGGGTTATCAAGACATATTTGATTTAATTTATACATTTAATGGTCTTAAGGACCTTAGATAACATAGATAAATGTGAAACATAACTTCTTAGAGCACAAAAATCACCTAAAGGGGTCCCTAAATTCTAATAATAACCTAAAACTACACCCTAAGGTTTAGTGAGTGGACTATGTGAGGTGTTATGGAGAAAGAAAATGGATTAACCAAGAAAACACAAGTGATATAGGGTGTCTATGTATTGGATTACATGCACATATATGTGGATAAGTTATTAGATCACTCTCTTTAAAGTAAAAGCATAAGAAACATTGTCATTAGGCTTATTAGCCTAATACTCCTCAAAGCATCACTAATTAGAGACTCAAGTCAGAATCAATAAAGGGTTGAATGCAGTTCTAAATATAAGATGGAAGTTTTCATATGGAATTTTTAGAGGTGAGAGTGATATTGGTTTGCATATAAAAACTTAAAATTGGTCATTTTGGCTAAAATCACCTTAGGAGTGCACATAATGCAAGATGGTCACCCAAGAAGCACCTTTATGAACTCATAACTATAAAGATAAGTTGAATGGAGTTATAATAATGTGTGAAAGGTTAAGGGACATTTTATACTATAAAATAGTGGCATTAGTTCATATGTTGGTGGCCTAACCTTTATGAATTATTACTAAGAATCTTAACCTCTTAAATCCTAATAGAATCCCAATGGAGCAGATACTGAATAAAATTCATCCAAATGAATTGAATTTACCTAATTTTTTAGATGTAAAATTTTAATCACTCTTTTAATGTCTTGATTGCATAACCATTTTGTACGATCACATATATAAAAGTAATAAATGATACATTTTTATCAGTTTCTAAGGAACAAGAAGGTGTAGAGATGGATGAGTGGATGGAAACGAATAGGGTGGGTATATGAGTATGTTTTTCAACCTATAAAAAATTAATATTCATATTTTATATTGATGATACCACCTTCAAATGTTTTTGTGTTAAAGATAGTCTCAATGGGCTAATGTGAAGTAAGGTGGCCATCTAGTTGAGCTAAAAACAACAAGTTTGAGTTCTCCTAAGGTATTAATGATAGACCAGAGGACAATGGGAATTCACCCACATGTTTCTAACCTATTAAAGTATTTTTATTGAATACATATGGCCATCCAAGTGATAGTTCTCAAGAAACTAGGCTTAGTTTTCTAGTTGGCCTACTTGATCAATTAAAGAGAACCTCATGACATGCAAGTAAGAGTATGAAAGGCCAGTGTCCAAGAGATATATAAGTTGAAAGGAGGTTATGATTAATTTTTCAATAATAATTTACATATTTCAAGTTATATTAAAGGTGTCAAGATTTTCCAAGATAGTTTCAAACAATTTTTTAACTCCCTAATTAAGAAAGTGTCTTTTGGCATAGAGAGAGTATGGAAGTGTCTAGCTGAGATGTCAAACATTTAATAAGGTGTCAAGATGATCATGATAGTTTGAGGTGTGTTTCATAAATTTAACTCCATTGTGTTGAGGTGGTAGATCTCCAAAACCCTAAAGATACTCAATGAGTGCCTTCTCCTCTCATCTTCACCAACCTCATGGAGTTACTTAAAGAGTAGATTGACACATGTTTCCAAGGATTTTTTTGTGATTATATTCTCATTTATTAAATAGGGTAATTGATTTCATGATGAATGAAAACCTATAATTTTTATTTCCTATATACACTTCTCTCTCTCTCTCTCTCTATATATATATATATATATATAAGCAATCATTTTTGGCCTTGTAATCTATCCTCTACTTAGGCATGTCCAAGCCTTGCCCATTTTTATGCCTTTGATTAATGAAATGCAACTAGTTTTACCTCTTTCTATGACTATAATTAGTGTGTGTAAATTAATAGTTTATCTTTTCAAGTAAAATAACTTGTATTCCTTGTCATGTTACCCTTTATAACACATAGATGTAGCTTGAATGCTTCATTTGTAGGTCATGTGAAGTGTATAAGTGTGGTGCAAGGGTTGAGTGAGCTTGTCTATCTTTTAGTTTCATATAATACCTCTTGGTTAGTCCTCTTATCCTAATAAACCATCACAATGTTCACATTGAAACACTCATTTGAGAGATTCAGATTTGGAGTAGTGTATATAAGGTTAGTTTTCTTCATCTATAAGTTCACATGTAGTTGATTGGTAGAGATCAACTATTGGGGGTATCACCCGCTTTATTTTCATGTCATATTTCTCCCTTTTAATTTAAAATGAATAGTTTATTAGAGCCTAATTAATACATTAATTGGATCTATCCCTATAACCTAGAGGTTTTGTCCATCTAAAGGTTACACACAGCCTAGGATCAATCCCATTGTATAGCTAAAGTTGAGATGACTTGGATCACCCTCTCTAGGGTGAAAATTTGATCTATAATAGTTATATCTTGCCCAGTGGGATAAAGGTCCAAATAGGTTAAAGGATTATTGGTGTTTCTTTATACATATCATTCTTTAAAGGCATTCAATAAACATCAATGGAAACTCTAAGTTCAATCAACTAGTTCTGATAGCTCATGTACATTTTCTAAATTTTTATTAATGATATTTTTTATTCTAGTTTACCTCATAAAGTTTAATGGCTGGGCATGAATATAAATATTGGGCTATACCTCCTCATTATCCCCACAATGAGCCTTATTAGTATTAATATGAACCATACCAACCTTATATTAAGCCTCATCAATCTAATTATCAGTCCTATATGCCACCTCCCACCCCAAGTATACCTCTTTGGTAGCCCACCTATGCTTCTAATAATTTTTGGTAAGACCATGCTGCTCTTAGTCAACATAACCATGTTTTAAATAAGTCCATCTCAATCCTTATGCAAACTCTCTTAGGCCATGATAGGTATATGTTTGGGCTTAATACACAAAGTGAGTATGGTTAAGAGGCCCCTAGTCATCTCATTAAGAATGTGAGAGACTCATTTCAACAAATTAAGAAATATTGGTCATGTCTTCTGAGGGAGAATCACTCCAAACTCATTAGTAATATGTTAGACATAATTGGCATATTTGAAAGCATAGAAGAAAAGATAGTGGTCCATGAGGGGTAGAAAGTAGAATACTATAAGCCTCATATCTCCTCCCTTCCTTTATTTCAATCCTATTTTATTCCACCTATCCTTCCTCAAAGGACTAAATCAAATAAGTTTCAAATCCTTCTAAGTATTTCATGAGTGTCTCAAGCCTTTCCTACTTGGGAGTCAATTCAAGAGGGCATACAAAATAAGGAAGAAGTTTTTGTTGAGAGTATTGAATATCATTTTATAAATTAGACTTGGTAGAGTCATCCTCTTCCTACTTAGCCTAAAAAGATTTCTAATCAAATGAGGCTTAATTTTGAAGCTCATCTCACTAAATAAATTAAACTTGCAAATGAACATTTGTCTTAGTTAATAACAACAACAAGAATAACGAAATCTCAGGATAAGGTGCCTTCATTCATTCTCCAAGAGGAAACACATGTAATAGAAGAAGCTCCTAAATCTAAAGTTCCAACTTGGAAAAAAGTAGTGGATTCATGGGGAAAAGAAGATGAGTCAAGCCCATACCAAGATTTTGAAGCTAAGGAATAAGTTATGCCTATTCAATCCCCATCCCTCCCTCTTCAAGATCCCAAATTTTTCTCATCATGGAGGTCCATTCAAGAAGGAATCCAAAGGAAAAATGAAATTCTTGTTGATAGATATGAAACATCCATAGCACAAATGAATTTGATCTCTCTTCAAGGGTTCCTAGAAGAGTCTACCTTTCCCATGACCTTAGACTACAAAAGTGTCCCCTTTTCTCCCAAGATAATTCATGATCCACCCATCATTCCTCATACTACCTATCCAATTCATGAAGATTCCCATCACCCTCCCACCACATCCCTTCTTGAAGAGGAACCTATCCTATGGAAGGTAAGTAAAGAAGAAAGAGTTGTACTTGTAGTTAAAGAAGATAATGCAAGTGATTTTGATGATAAAATTTCCATTGGTACTCATTTTAGAAAAAGAAATACAAATCCATTTTTAGAAAGGAAGGTGATATTCTAGTTGATATTATTCATGTTGATCAAAGAGACGAGGATATAAATGATTACAAATAGTACCTTCAATCTCTTCAAGATGTTAAAATTCTTTACAAAGGTATGTTAATTATAGAAGATCATGATTGTAAGGAGATTGAACAAGATGTTCACATTGAGGATAATGATGTAGCTTGGAACGAGTATACAAATCTCCTTAAAGAGATTGATGAGATTATGCTAGTTGGAAACAAGTGTGGTATCACTCAAGATGCCATTAAGGGCAAAAAACATGCCTAGATGGAGCATCATTAGTTGAAGTTTTAGATACAGAGTATCATGAGAGGACTTTTGAAGTAAAAGATGAGTTTACCTTCATAGATGATTGGATTTTAACTATTATTTTAAGAATAAGATGAGGATAAAAAGAGCAAGGATCAAAAGGTAACTTTATTTATGCCATTCTTCATCCTATGGAGTAAGATATTTTACATCTTCCCATTTGATCCAGGATGAAGAAGTTATTTTTAGGTTAGTTATATATAGTTAATTTTCTCATGTTGTTTCGCGTGTTCCCTAAGTTATTTATAACACCTATGTGTTTATTGTTTCCTTTATTTTATGTGTGTGTGTGTGTGTGTTTTTTGAGGTCAAATCAAATTTTCTTATCGTGATCAAGGTCTGGTCAAGTCTAAAATTGAGTATAAATGACTCCATTGTGTTGAGTGTGGAGCCCTTTGGGGATATCACATGACATTAGGAGAATATTTTTGGGGCCTAGAGAGCTCCAAGGATGTGGGGAGTGAATTTTTCCCTACTCCACCTTTTTTGGAACCTTTCTCTACATGTGTGTGGAATATTCCTTATATTTTCTAATTTATATGTTTCCATATTTTGTGGAGTTAGTTGTTAGATGCTTTTTCCCATGTTGAATTCCTTGATCTTAGGAAGCTAGTTGTTCTTGGAAAAGGGGATGACTTCCTTGTTATAATGAGCTGGTTATGATCATATGGTGTTGGTAAATGTTCTCTTATAATGTGGAGACCTAATCTTGGTGTGTTACTTCATGCATAAGCTTTTGGATGAGCTTGCTTAGGTGGAAGAGGGTTGTCACATGTTGGATAATGCTTATCTTGGATAAGTATTACACATTTATCCTATTTTTATGGATTTTCCTTCATTTTATATATATATACGAGGTGTGGTGTGGCCTTTAGATATTCATGGTTTATTTTTAGGGTGTGGCCATAAGGATCAGAGTCAAAGTATAGGTGTTTTACAAAGTGCAGGTGTTTATTATAGGGTGTGGACGAGAAACTTGTGAGATAAAACATTTTTTAGGTGTAGGTGAAAGTGCAACATTTTGTGCAGTATTTTCTATATGAGATTTTTATATCTATGTGAGATTTCATTGTAGTCTTGTGTTTTGATTACACTTTATAGTGATAACTTTCTTGGTGGATGTAGCCCACCTTGGGTGAACCACATTAGATTTGTGTTATCTATGTTATTATCTTGCTCTCTCATTTATGCTTTCATAATAATGGTGAATTGGGGAATGTTTCTATGATGCATGTTATTGCATAGCTTTATATCTAGTTCATGGTAATAGTAAAATTGGTTTAAAAGTGTTTTATTCCTAACAACTAGTATCAAAGCCATTAGTTTTGTTTTGCTAAAGTGGTGAATCATAGGAAGGCTATTAGCTTGAGTGGGAGCTATGGGAGAAGAGATCATATTTAGGGTTGAGAAGTTTGATGGTAGGCATTTTGCTTTATGTAAAATGCATATGGATGATTACCTATATCAGAAGGAGCTACATCTCTCCTTGTAGGGGAAAGTAGAACAATCTATAACTATGAGTGATGTGGATTGGTTATTACTTGATAGGAAGGCATTGGGAACCATTAAATTATGTCATGCATATTTTTTTTTCATTTAATATTTTTGATGAGAAAACCACAAAATATCTCATGGATAAACTTGGAAAGTTATATGAGAAACCCTCTACTTCTAATAAAATTTTTCTTATGAAAAGATTGTTTAACATGAAAATGTATGAGAATGGTTCAATAGCAAATCATCTAAATGATTTTAATAAAACTTCAAGTATGCTCACTTTAGTTGGAATCAAGTTTGATGATGAAGTTAGAGCGTTGCTAATCTTATGTTCTTTGCCTAATAGTTGGGATAGTTTGGTTATGGTTGTGAGTAATTTAGTCCCTACCAAGGGAAGCTTGAATTTTATGATGTTGTAAGTGTGATTCTTAGCTAGGAGATGTGAAGGAAAATCACTAATGAATAATATTCAAATAATTATTTATCCATTGATACTAGAGGGAGTAAAAAGAATAAGAGGAAAGGCAATTGATGAAATTCAAAAGGTAGACCTAAGTTTAGATATAGATCCAAGATGATCGATTGGCATTGTGGGAAGAGTGGATGCTTAAATAAGGATTGTTCGTCACTTCAAGATAAGAATAAAAATAAGGAGGAAATTAATGATGTAAATGTGAAATAAAATAAATCATGTTAGGATTCCTTAATTCTTTCTATGGGTAGTTTTTTTGAGTCTTGGTTTTTAGATTCAGGGGCTTCTTTTCATAAGACCCCATATAGGCGTTATTTTACTGATTATGTTCAAGAGAATATAGGACATGATTATCTTGGTGATATTAAAATATAATTTCCTTGGATTAAAATACATAGATCTAGACTTATATGAGAATTATGTGTATGGGAAATAGAAGCAAGTTAAGTTCATTAATGTTAGACCCACAAAGAAAGATCACAAGTTATATATGGTACACTCAAATGTATGGGGACCAGTTTAGGTATCTTATATTGGTGGATCCAATTATTATGATAATTCTATTGATGATGAAACTAGGAAATTTTAGGTTTATTGCATTAAAAATAAATGTTATGTATTTGACACTTTTAAGAAGTGGAAAGCCTTGGTTGAGAATGAAATAGGTCACAAATTGAAATGTCTCAGATTAGATAATGGAGGTGAGTATTGTAGTAATGCTTCTTTTAATTATTATTCTAAAACTGAAATACATAAGAAAAGGATGGTTTTAGGAACTCCATAGAATAATTGGGGATTTGAAAGGATGAATAGAAAAATAATGAAACATTCTAGGAGCATGAGGTTACATGTAGGGTTGCCTTTATAGTTTTGGGTAGAAAAAATTAACATGGTAGTGTATCTAATTAATAGAGGACCTTATATTCCTTTAGATGGAGGCATTCTTAAACAAGCTTGGTCTGGTAAGAATGTTGATTATTCTTTTCTTAGAGTCTTTGGATGTGAGGCTTTTTCTTTCATTAAGAAAGATAATAGGACCAAGCTAGTGGCTAAATCAGAGAAATGCACATTTTTTGGTTATGGTGAGGATGACTTTGGTTTCCATTTATGGAAAATTAAAGATAGGAACTAGAGATGTAGTATTTAATGAAAAAGTCATGCATAAGGATTAGTTGTAGGAATAAGAATATGAATAAAAAGAGTACATAGTACTAGATGACATTGTGGATGGAAAATTATCTAATGATTCAGTTTAGGAACCTTCTAAACAAGGATACCAAAATCCTATGGTAAGGTCTTCTAGGGTAAGAAGAATGCCTAAACATTCTCCTTCTTCGAATTATTTATTACTCACTACCAATGGAGAACCATAGTGTTATGAGGAAGTAATGTAGGTAGATGCTAGGATGAAATGAGAACAAGCCATGGATGAGAAGTATAAATCTCTCATGGAAACCCAAATGTGGGATTTGGTAAGGCTACCCAAGGGAAAGAGTACATTGCCAAACAAGTGGATCTTTAGGATAAAATAAGAGGATGAAGGGAGAAAAAGTTATAAGGACAAGATGGTGGTCAAGGGGTTTACACAAAAATTAGGTATTGATTTTAATGAGATTTTATCTCTTGTTGTAAAAATGACTTCTATTAAGACTGTTCTTGGTTTAGCTATAGTTGAGGATTTCTACTTAGAATAGTTAGATCTGAAAACTACTTTTCTTCATGGTGATTTTGATGAAAAGTTGTATATGAAGTAGCCATAGGGTTATGAGGTCAAAGGGAAGGATAACTATATGTACAGACTAAAGAAGAGCTTGTATGGCCTAAAATAAGCTCCATGGTAATAGTACAAGAAATTTGATAGTTTTATGTTGAAATCAAAGGTGTCATTCTAACCATTGCATGTGCATCAATGATTTTGATGATGGTTCCTTTATTATTTTATGTGTGTATGTTGATGACATGTTAGTTACAAGAAAGAACATAAACCATATTTATTTACCCAAGAAATAACTTATTGACTCCTTTTCTATGAAGGATTTAGGTGTTGAAAATTAAATCCTTAGTATGAATATTTCCCATAGCAGGAAGGAGAGGAAACTAATCTTATCCTAATCAAATATGTGAAGAAAGTCTTGGAAAGGTTTATCATATTAGATTCTAAATCTATTGGTACTCCTTTTGTAGGCCACTTTAGATTATCAAAGGAGTAGTGTCCCAAGATGGATTTTGAAAAGATTAAGATGTCCAAGGTACTTTACTCATCAATAGTTGACATCTTGATGTATACCATGGTTTGTACTAGGCCAAATATTACCCAAGAAGTGGGAGTTATGAGTAGGTATATGACTGATCTAGGTTATGAGCATTGGTAAGTAGCGAAATGGATTCTTCAGTATTTGAGAAGAACCATGGATTTTACATTATGCTATGGTGGATCAAATACCACTTTGTGTGGTTATGTGGACTCAGATATGGTAGGGGAATTGATAGTAGGAGGATTACGAAAAGATATATATTTATTGTTGGAGATATAATAGTTAGTTAAATTTCCAAGATATAAAAGGTTATGGATTTATTAGCTATAGAGATAGAGTATGTTGCTACCATAGAGGCTAGTAAGTACATCATTTGGTTATAGGAATCACTTCAATATTTGGGGAATGAGTAGGAAATTGGGAGACAAGATAGTGATAGTCAAATTGTTATTCATTTGGCAAAGAACTCTAGATTCCACTCAAGGATGAAAAACTTTCAGTTATATTATCACTTCATTAAGATAGCTTTGGAGGAGAACTTGGTGAAGTTGGAGAAGATTCATACTAGTTAGAATCCTATGGATATGATGACCAAGGTGGTCTCATTGGATAAGTTGAGACCATGTTCAAATTTGGTTGGCTAAAGTGGTCATGGAGCAGTGATAGATTCTATTCAGGAGAAATGGTCTCCAAGGGAAGATTGTTGAGTGTGGATACCTTTGGGGCTATCACATGACCTTAGGAGAATATTTTGGGGGCCTAGAGAGCTTCAACGATGTGGGGAGCATAGTTTTCCCTACTCTACCTTTTGTGGAACCTTTTTCCACATATGAGTGGAATATACCTTATATTCTATAATTTTTATGTTTTCATATTTTGTAGAGTTAGTTGTTAGATGCCTTTTCCCATGTCGACTTCCTTGATCTTAGGGAGATAGTTGTTTCTTGGAAAAGGGGATACCTTCCTTGTTACAAGGAGTTGGTTATGATCACATGGTGTTGGTAAATGTGCCCTTGAAAGGTGGAGACCCAATATTGGCATGTTCCTTCATGGATGAGATTTTGGATGAGCTTACTTAGGTGGAGGAGGGTTGTCACATGTTTGATAATGCTTATCTTGGATAAGCATTGCCCATTGCTCTTCCTTTTATGGATTTTCCTTCATTTGTTATATATACAAGGTGTGGTGTGGCCTTTAGAGGTTGATGGTTTATTTTAAGGGTGTGACTTTTAGGATCAAAGTCAAAGTGTAGGTGTTTTTCAAAGTACAGGTGTTCATTATAGGGTGTGTTTTAAAAACTTGTGAGATATAACATTGTGTAGGTGAAGGTGTAACATTTTGTGCAACATTTTCTATAGGATATTTTTCTACATCTATGAGACTTTATTTTAGTCTTGTGTTTTGATTATAGTTTATATTGAGAACTTTTTTGGTGGATGTAGCCCATATTTGGTGAACCATGTTAGATCTATGTTATCTATGTTGTTATCTTGTTTTCTCACTTATGCTTTCATAATAATGGTGAATTGGGGAATGTTTTCATGATGCATGTTATTTCATAAATTTAGATCTAGTTTATGGTAATAGTAAATCTAGTTTAAAAGTGTTTTATTCCTAATGCATTACCTAATGGAATGACAAGGGTACTAGTCAAATTTGCATAGCAAGCATGCCACCCCTATGAATCACTAATTTATTAACCAAATTTTGACCCCAACTCAAAATGGGTTAACCCTTATAAGTTGAAACTTTAATAGGGTTTTCAAAACTTGTATGTGGTATTTTTATGGTCTAAAATGGTCCTAAATAGTTTTCATATGGTCAAATTAGTCATTTCTTAGCTTGGTCTAAGGGTTAGTCTCATGTGTACTTGTCTAGTCCTAGGGTCATTTACAAAGTCATGATTTTTTAAAACATGGTCAAAGGTTTGATATGGTTTATAGAAATTAAAATATATTTTTAATGTGTATTTAAGGTGACAATATCATGTGTTAACATTTGATTATGTCTTTATCAACTAAATTATTAGTTTGGTCACCTTTTGGCCTATTTAGAGGAGTTAAACGTACCATTTAAATGAAAACATTAATAAGGTTCCCAAATGAAAGGATTTATGAAAATAACATTTATCAATAATATTGGAAGTACATAAATGAAAAAAATAAAAGAAGCTAAGTTACCTATGAAGGTGTAAACCAAAATTTGAGACAAGATTTTAGAGTGGGAGATTGAATGTATCAGATAAAAAAATACGTGATATTATTAGAAGTATTGAAACCAAAATCTCCAAAATTAAAATATTTCATCAATATAACAAGAGAATAAGATTAAAAACTATGAGTTTCTAGTGAGGAAATAAGGAGAGGAAGGGATATTTTATAGATCTAGAGAAAGAGAATTGGAGTTATAAGGAATCTAATTATTATGTTACAAGCCTCTTATGTTTATGCCAATTTTAGCCTATTCCCTTAGATATTGGATGTAAGTGTGTGCCAAGTGGGTGAGGGATAGATACATGGAAGTAACTATAAATCCAACAAGTGGATTAGGGAGGTAACTGACACCTCATAAAGGTATGATTAAAGTGTATTTATAAATATAATAAAGACACATATAACTAAGACTTAGGATAAACCTATGAACCTATATGAAGGACCTAAATTAAGTTTAATTATCCAAAACAATATACATGATGTTAGAAAATGGTTAGGGATGGTGAAATACTGACAAACTTGTAGGTTTAATGCTTCAAATGAGCAAAATGCCACTTTACAAGCACATTTTGGAGCTCTTATGGCATTGAAAGATCATTTTTCAATTGAAAATAATTTTATAGTGTCCCTTGGACTCCTTAAAATAATTTTTAATATTTTGACAATGTTACAAGTCATATAGATGATCAAACATTCTGTCTCCTCCATTATTGGCTTCACAAGCTTAGAAAGGAAAAATTTAAGTGGATGGTACAGCTTGAAGAGAGAGATTTAGAAGTTAAAACATTGGTCACTATTAGGGGTCCTATTAATATTTAAATTAGTTTTATTATTTTATATACTCATATCCCCTCCTTTATTAAAAATCACTAAGAGTGATACTAGGTTACTATGCCTTGATCTAAGCAGGGTTTGATTTTAAATCAATTTTTCCACTTCAAAATTTGATGGAAAAGAATGGTTTCAAAGAATGTTTGTAGAGCTAAAATATATTCTCTACATGATGGTTTCATTAGCTTACCCATCTCTATAAAGTGTCTTTAATAGGAAGAAAGATGTCTCAAGTATAAGGCGTCTAGTCACTCTTGCTATAAGTGTTTTGATTTCTTTTAGTTTTTGTCACTCTTATAGGTTCCCAAGTGATTAATCATTCATGAAATATCCATTAAATTCATATATTTCATGAGTTATTCCCATGATATGTGATTCTTTTGTATAGTCTTCAAGTAGCTTGGTCTTCAGAGACATTATCAATGCATGCACAGTCCTCTACACATTTGATTACCAAATTTGGTTCATGTATCAATGAGAAATCATAGTAGAAGTCCCAAGACACAATTTTATAATCAAAATAAAATTAACCTTGTTAGAGACTCAAACTCTCAACACACACACATTTCACATACACTAACTATACATATACTTCGTACATATGATTCAAATATTGAGATGATGTAATTCTTGGTCAAAAGGTCTATAAGTTATTGAGAGAGTGCCAAAGAAGTGGGACAAGATTTATAGTGCCAAAGAGTTGAAGTTGTTTTAATAATTCAAAAAATTAATTATCATAGCCTATGTAATTAAATAGAGACCTACATACTCTAGGCCTATAGGTCCTCATTGTGGACTAAAACCAACTAAAATTATCAAAATCAAAATAGGGATCATAACTAAATGCAAATGAAAGAAAATAAATAAACCATTGGAAGCACCTATCCACTTACAATTCAAGATGGTTAATGAGATAGAGTCTACAAGCCTAGTATGCCTACATAGGTCTATATACATAATTGAGAAGGAAAAAGGTTGAAATTTTCATGAAGTAGTAAACAAACCTTGTAAGATAGTGAGAATCAACATTATATAAGGTTTAGATACCTTTAAGGCCATGACAGGGTTGAGAAATTTATATTCCATACCTGATAATCAAAACTCTCCAAGAGATCACTACCTTTAGTCAAGCTTAAATGGATAAGGATAAAGAATGATGGAGTTTTAATGTTTTCAAGTTTTGTGAGGAAGTTTATAGGAGTTTAAAATATAAATATCCTTATATTAATACCAATATTGATCCAATATCTACTTTTTGATATAATGAAAGATTAGTTAAACCTAAGCCTACCATTAAAAATCCTCAATACCTATAGGTTTGCTTAGTCTATGTGATGAAGTATCTTCAGTGACATAAAATATAAAAGGTTTGATAATGGATGTAATGAAATTTGTCATAAAATATGAATGTTACCTTAGTATCTCTGAATAAGGAATTGGCCTCACACAGTAGCATCTCATGAGGAAATAATTGAAGGTATAGATGAGCTTAAGAGATTATTTTCATGCATTAGACCTAAAGGAAATATCTCAGTGTATGGAGGAGGTTCATAGACTAAGAGGTATTGATGGTTGGATGGGTCTTCAGTGCACTCTGAATCTTTATGAGTTTACTCAAAACTTGTCATTTCAAGTGTCAAAAAATAAGTTTTAAAACCTTGTAATAACCATCTACAATCAATCATCGGGTAAAAGAGACATGTTTAGCGTTCTCAAGGTAGATTTGAATTCATTTAGACAATTAATGATTCTAAGTACCTTAGGGAACATAAAGTAATGTGAAACACAACTGCTCTAAATATCAGCGATAGAGGTCTCTAAATTTTGATGATAACATATAGCTACACCTTGAGGTTTAGTTAGTAGACTATGTAAGGTGTTATAGAGGAAAAAAATGGATTAAACAAGCAAACAAAAGTGATCTCAGGGGTATATTGAGTATATTCCATACACATAGAGGTGGCCAAGTGATTAGATCACTCTCTTTAAGGGAAAAACACAAGAAACATTATCATTAGGCCTTTTAGCCTACTGCCCTCCTCAAAGCATCACTCTACTTAGATACTGAGGTCATAAGCAAGAAAGGATTGAATGGGGACCTTAATGTAACATGGAAGTGTTCTTATGGATGGTGTATAGTTGAAAGTTATATTGGTTTATAGAGAATAACTTAGAATTGGTCATGTTGATCTATAATGGCCTTAAGAGTGCACTTAATGCACGATGGTTACCCAAGAAGCAGCTTTGTAATCTCATAGTATAATGGAGTAGTTACATGGATTTATAAACACATGGGAAACATTTAAGGACCTTTTATACTATACATTAGTGGCATTTATTCATAGTTTGGGGGCTTAACCTTTATGAACTATTGTTAAGAATCTAAACCTCCCTAAACCTATCTTAAACACTAATAGAAACCTAATGGATGATATATTAAATTAAATTCATTAGAATGTAATTAATTTTCATATTTTATAGTTGGAACATGTTTAATGCTCTTGTAAGGTCCTAATCACATAGCCATTTTGTATTGTCACCTATATGAAAGTGATAAATGCTACATTTTTTTAGGTTTTTAAGGAGAAGGAAGGTGTATAGATGGGTGAGTGAATGGAAACCATTATGAGGGGTATATGAGTATTTTTTTCAACCTATAAAACCTTAAAATTCATATTTTATATTGATGAAACCATATTAATAGGTTTATGTGTTGAATATAGTCTCAATGGGATAGTGTGAAGTAAAGTGACCATCTAGATGAGCTAGAAATAACAAGTTTGATTTCTCCTATGGTATTTATGATAAACTAGAGGAAAACAGGAATTCACACACATGTTTATCACCTTTGAAAGGATTTTTATTTAATTCTTATGGCCATTAAAGTGACATATGTCAATAAATTTTCCTTAGTTTTGTAGTTTCCCTACTTGATCAATTATAGAGAACTTCATGGTATGCAAGTAAGAGTATGAAAGGTATGTGTCCAAGAGATATATCATTTAAAGTAAGGTTTTGATGAATTTTTCAAGCATAATTTCCATGTTTGAAGTTAGAGTAAAGGTGTCAAAAGTCTCCAAGGTAGTTTTAAATAATTTACTTACTCCCTAATCAAGAAAGTGTCTTTTGGCATAAAGAGAGTATACAGGTGTCAATATGACATGTCAAACATTAAATAAGGTGTAAATATTTTTATGATAGTTATATGGGTGTTTAAAAAATGTAAATCCTTTATGTTAAGGTGGTAGATTTCTAAAACCTCAAAGATTCTCAATGAGTTCCTTCTCCTCTCATCTTCACTAACCTCATGAAGTTGCTTGAAGAACATATCAACACATATATCAAGGGAGTTTTATATGATTGTATTATAGTTTCTTGAAGAGGTAAATTGATTTAATGATGACTAAAAACCCATCATTATTTTCTCATACATCCACCTCTCTCTCTCTCTCTCTCTCTCTCTCTCTCTCTCTCTCTCTCTCATAATTCTCTATATAAATAATCAGTTTTGGCCTGGTAATATATCCTCCACCTAGGTATGATTAATCCCTACCCATTTTTATGCCTTTTATTAATGAAATAAAACTAGTTTTACCTCCTCCTATTTCTATACTTAGTGTGTGTGAATTAATAGTTTATCTTGTCAAGTGAGTTAACTTGTCTTCCTTGGCATGTTGTCCTTTCCATCACCTAGATTTAGATTGAAAGCTTATTTTTTAGGTCATGTGAAGTGCATAATTTTGGTGCAAGGATTGAGTGAGATTTTCTATTATTTAGTGTCATTTAAGAACTCTTGGTTAGTCTTCATAGCATAATAAATCACCACAACCATCACATTTAAACACTCATGTGAGAGATTCAGATTATGATTACTATATGTAAGGTTAGTTTTCTTAGTCTATAAGTGCACATGTAGTTTATTGGTAGAGATAAAATATTTGGTGTATCACCCACTTTATTTTCATGTCATCCTTCTACATTTTCCTTGCATATTAATAGGTTAGTAAGCATAATTAATACATCAAGGGGAATTATCCCTATAACCTAGAGGTTTTATCCATATAAAGGTTACGCATAGCCTAGGATCAACCCCATTGCATAGCTCAATTTGAGAGTGATTGAATCATCCTCTTAAGGGTAGAAATTTGGGCTATAATGTTTCCAAAACTTTTCCCCACTATAAATTAGAGATATTGAATATTAAATAGGTGTGGAGAACATACTTTCAAAGTATTCCCCCATTGAGTATATGAATTTATATAAATACCATACTAAATGAATGTCGAGAGCATGATTCTAAAGCATTACCCCATTAAATGTGAAAATTATGAATGCGTAGAATACATGTTAAAATGGCATGCCCCCACTAAATCTATAAACTAGTAAATTTTTGGGAGCCATGTCCATGTGACATGCCCTCACTGAATTTGTAAACTAGTATAATTATTAAATATCAAATGAATGTGGATAATATGCTTCCAAATCATGCCTCCACTATAATCTAGAAATTATGAATGTGTGGAATCCATGTCCATATGACATGCCCCTAATTAATTTGATAGCTATGTAAAATGTGGAAAAATCTCTTCCCCAACATGCTACCACTAATATGCCCCTTTTGAGGTAGGGAAAAAATAGTAACTAGAAGTTAACTTACCTGAAAAGGGTTAAAAATTTGTAAAACTAGTGAATTCAACCATGTAGCATATAGAAGCAAACATGTCTAGGTAAATGTATAATTAAAGCACATAGAAACAATGTGATCACATGTAAGCCTAAGATGCATGATAAATATCATGGTAATGTTTAAATAATAATAGTATAAGATCAAGAAGAAAATAATCATGCACATAAGAGCACTCAAAATTAAGCTAAAAGTAAATGGTCTAAGGAGACCATAAAAAAGGGGCATGTTTAAATGACATAAAATCAAATGGACATGACATTCAAATGTCCATAAATCAAGGAATGACATATTCAAAAGTCTATATAATAATCAATGACATATTCAAATGTACAAGAAGGAAAACATAGCCATAGTGGCCACATATAATAGAGTATATTCAAATTATCAAACAAGCAAGACAATATCAAGACAAAATACTAAAGGACATGTAAAGAGGAAAAGCATAAGTAACTAGCATAAACATGTCATAATGGCCCATGGATCAAATGTGTTAGCTAAAAACATCAAGTGTATATAATATCAAGTTCCATGTGCAAGATATAAGCATGGATAATAACCATGTCTAAGTGCATATATAAGATCAAATATGATAAGGTAAAGATAACATCGAATCATATGACCTATGTATATCAAGATAAAAGAATCAGATCTACTAATGTCCAAATGACATGAGTATAAATAAATGTAAACATTCAAAATAAGAGTGTATCATTTCTATTTATATGCATGTAAATGTATATGTATGATTATATGATATGTTATCCATCAATATAGAACTAACACATAAATGCCAAGGAGCTAATAGAACATGTAGGTGCCAAAAATGTTTTTATATTTTTTAATATTTTTTATTTATTTATTTATTTATTTATTAGTATATTTTAAGAGACAATATCATCCTATGATCTCATCCAAAGGATGATCATAGGTATAGCCCCACTCGATACCTAGTGCAAGAAACTAGTGGTACTATGAAGGACCATGTATAGGTAAAATATCTATCACAATAGTATCTATGATGCTCAATGTATGAATAACAAGAGTCTAACATCGTGAATTAATAATAAAATGAATAGGGGTTCTTGGAACCCATGTTTGTGTAATCTATGATTTGTTTAGAATAGCAATAGTAGGAACATGTTTAGGTGTTCTAGACATCTGACTATGGTGTATAGAAGATGAGTATTTTGTGGAACCCATTATATATATATATATATATATATATATATATATATATATATATATATATATATATGATGAAAGGGTATCTCAAGTACTAGACTCATAGTAAAGGGGATTGATTTTTGCTTACCCTTCTGTGGATGATTATCCTTAACATAATTTATAATTAACTACCTAGGTATGAATTTATCTTATTCAAGAGAATGCTCATATGGAATGTTAAAAACTTTAATTACCCAATTAGAATGAATTTAATTAATACACCCATGTACTCTAGAATGTTCTTCTTGAAGAGTATTTATCTAAGGTCATACCAACAACATGTTAAAGACACATGTAGAAGGTATGAATTAGAAATTAGTAACCACATGTGTGGGACTAAACTATAAAGGTAGATCAATAATGCCATCAACCTTCTAGGAGGTTCCATCAAATGATTTGATTGATATAGTATAGGATTGTAAATCATTATGAGTATAACCCAATTGCATAAATAAGGTTATGGTGAAAACATTTTTGATTTTTCCATTATCGATCATAACATTTCATATAAGGTGTTGATCGAGGTATGCTTAAGAAAACACAAAATTAAGATCATATTCATCAACCTTAACTCCACTATCATCAAATGAAATTATAGGTTTCTAAACCATAAGAGGTATATGTCATGTGTGAGTTACAATAAACCCATCTAGTGGATGTCTATAATATTATTGAGGAGGATGTGCATTATATGACATTTAGACTTCTCATTCCTTTTTAGAATTATCTTGCAAATGATTATTAAATATTTTTTGTTTATGGTGATCTCTAGGTTGTGAACCTAATTGCTTTGAAGGATTATAAAATGTAATCTATTGGTCATTGATGAGGTCATTGATCTTATGCTTTGAGGTAAAATATATGTTTGTACAATGTGTAGGGCTTTGGTAATAGTCGTAATAAGAATTTAGATCATATCTTTTGGGTAATGGTCTATTTATATCAACCTCTATAGGAAGGAGATATATAATATGACACTCTATCAACTATGGGGTTAATTATGTAGGATGCCTAGGTAAACTTGTAAATTATCTCCTTGGTGTATTGCCTAGGATAAACTAATTAGGCTATTGTGAAACTATGTTAACCATGATGGTTACTTATTTTTTGGGATCAAGAGTTTTTACCTTATAACTTGGTTTGATCCTAAATTTTTTACTAGATGTAGATGTAGTTGGTGTGTTTACCACATATTTGAGCACATTCAATGAAAAAAGAATCATTTCATGGTCTTCTATAACATGGCATAATTTTTCAAAAGATTAAACTTATTAAAAATACTAGACCCTTGTATAGGAGCAAGTAAACTTTTCTTTAATATGTCTTTTAACTCTTTGTGTACCATAGGATTGGTCAATTTCACTAGTATTATCTTATATATCAAGACATATTCATTGATAGGTTCATTGGGTCCTTGTTTTATCTTTTATAATTGAGTATAAGAAACATTTCTAGTAATATTAATAGAAAGGTGTGCCAAAAAATGATTTATAAGAATTTTAAATGCTTTCACAGATTGGAGAGGTAAGTCATAAAACCACCTCAAAGCACAGTCCTTGAGGTTATTTCGAAATAATTTGGTAAAAATTTTGTCATTAGAATAATAACAAAGGTATGCCATATAGAAGGTTTGAATATGTTGTTTAGGATCACCTTTCCATCATAAAATATGAAGATAGGTGCAAAAAATCCAGTAGGAAAATGATGCAAAGAGATCTCAAGTGCAATAGGGTTATTCAATAGATTTTATGAATCTATGGCATGCAAAAACTTTGAATCCTTTTGTTCAATATTTGTAACCATGTCCTCCAAGGTATTTATGATTTGAAGGAGTGTTTTAAATTTAGACTGATTGGTATTTAAATTATCTAATTGAGTAGTCATAAAAAGGGGATGAAAACATGTTTTGAGTAGTAATAGACATTAAAATTGGTATTTATTTTGAAACAATGGGTAAGTTCGAAATAGATGGACCAATAGTAGTTTTAGGGAACAAAGGTTGAAACACATAATCCATGTCACCATTAGATGTATTTAGTTAAAGTGTGTTCAAGGTAAGGGATGTGTCCACTAATGTTTTTTAATTTTTGGCTTCAAGTCTAATTTTTAAGATTTTATCAAGATATTCATGTTTTTTTCGAATATGCTCATAAAACATTTCAATTACATACACTTGATCATGTTCTACATACTCATTTTCATTTATTTTTAGATTTTAATTATCATAATCTTCTTCTATGATACTCTTATCAATAATGTTTTAATTATCAACATGGGTATCT
The DNA here is from genome assembly GCA_037957365.1 of Torreya grandis. Taxonomy (NCBI): domain Eukaryota; kingdom Viridiplantae; phylum Streptophyta; class Pinopsida; order Cupressales; family Taxaceae; genus Torreya; species Torreya grandis. Next base: position 1,407,969 of record JARHVA010003354.1, on the reverse strand, counting down.
TCATGATCTAATGTATGAGATCCATCATTGGTTTGAAACATCTTGTATGGGTTGAGGGGAAGCTCAATATGTTCAATAAACACACCCCACCCCCATTCTAGGGATACACCTAATATGCATGAAAAATAGTATCAATATAAAGTTACAAAGTACAATAAATTGAAACCCTATCTATTTTAGAACACATGGATCAAGTTCACAAAATGTTTAACTCTAATTTAGATTTTGATCCTACTTAGGTAGATAGGGTTAAAAATATAAAAATGATAAGGCACAATTGTGAATATTAGATCTACATCATGTCAATTAATGTTTTGAACTCAAATGTACCATATGTTGAACTTACCAAATTGAGATAAGCTAAAAATTGAAATTAAAACTATTCTAGATATAAAAATGACAAAGAAGTGTTATACTTAAATTTATCTAATTCTAACACAAATCAAGATCTAGTAATAACTAAAAGTAGGTAGGTAGGTAGTTATTGAATAGTCATAAGATTCTAAATCTAATATCTTTCTCTCTGAATAATTATATCATCTATTAATGGTTGTGTCGATGCTACTTCTAGGTTTGACACTAGTGTCCTACATAAAATATCTAATAAAATAAGATACAACCACCTAGATGCTTCTATGTTTGGATTTTCCTTCGCTATGGTGCATTCAGATCTAGGTCATGGATTGTCATTCATAGTCAAATGGTAAGACCCTACCTTTCCATCTTTAATGTGACCTTGGGAAAAAATGGATTAGTGGGAACATGATGTCAATCTAACCTAAAATGACCCCTTATCAAATGACATTGTCTAAATAATTAATTTTCTAGAATAGGGCCTCAGACTCATGTAGTTCTCCCCTACATGTTGGCTTGTGTGTGAATCATGTAATGTGTGTAAAGTAAGTACAATAGTGACCCAGATTGTATCTTGGCAAATAATATATTATGAATACTCCTTTAGTTCTTTAGACTTGTATCTAAATTTTTCCTTTGAATTATATCATAATAGGGTAGAATAATAAATATTTTGATAACTTGAGTGCCTATTGAATGTTCATTTTGGTTTGATTGATAGGTGATGAGTGAATGAGGGTTTATATTTTATTTATACCAATCATATTAGGATATAAATTTCATTAAATAAAATAGGCCACCCATTGGAGCACATTTCATTTGAAAATTATATTAATTTATAACAATGGATACTTGCATTAGGTAAGGAGAGTAACATCAATGTTATAATTTGTCATGGATGTTAGTGTTTAGGGATCATGAGAGAAAGTACAGGCTTAAAACATTCATAAGTGTAAGATAAGTATGTTTTAATCATTTTAGGTAAGATAGGCTGTCTATGTCATCAATATAATAATGGTTAGACTCAAAGATATGACAAGGGGCATAAAATAGAGTAAATTTTAACCTTGTGGAAGCAAGGCATGTGTTGAACTAATAGAAATAGCTAAGGTATGATTTTTTAAGTGTACAAGATTGAGGTGATACATAATCACAAAATATCATCTACTACAAGAAATGGTATCTAACTCATGCATAGACTCTCAATAATTCCATTATTATGAAAGCATACTACTACATACTCTTGAAAGTTTTGACAATTTATACACCACACAACTACATGAAATAAAAATTAGAAATATTGAAAATAAATGATGAACTTTCTTTTTTGTTTCATATAATATCTCTTATTTTTATATGAAACTCATATATACAAAATAATATATCTAAATCATCAATATCTTGGAAACATATGCCAACATACTAGATTAAATTATTCCCTATGAGTCTCTTAAGGAAAAAACTATTATGTCCCAACTAAAATAATTTTGATGTTGTGACCTATTGGTGTCATCATGTGGTGAAACAAAGAATATTATAATGCCACTTTATAATATGATGTGGAGATATGGACAAATAATATGCCCCAAGGTATCTCTCAATGTATAACCATACATATATACATGCATACCAACATACATATATATGTACATATGTGAATACATACGTACACACATATTATATTTAATATTTTATGATTATATATCACCTCAATCTTGTACACCTAGAAAAATTAGACTTTGGATATTCCTCTTAGTTATACACTTTACTTACTTTTGTAAGCCTTACATCTAATCCATATTGTTCCCCTTGGCCTATATTTTAGTTTGACCAATCTTATATTGATGATATAGGCATTCTATCTTGCCTAGAATTCTTGAAATGTACTTATCTTACACTATATAATTTCCAAACTTGTAACTATTATCCTGCTCTTGAGGCACTAACTTCTAAGACAAATAGTAGTGTTAACATTACTATCATGTATTGACACAAGTCTCCAATGCCCTAAAGTCATACAATTTGAAAATAAAATATATTTTAGTGGTTGGCCTAAGTGCCTTATTCAAGTTATCTCCTAATAGGATTGGTATAAATACAATATCAACCCTCATTCATTTACTCAACTAGTAACACCTAAAAAATACCAAAGAGACCAAGGTACATATCAAAATCACTATATCAAGCATTCCATTGATCAAATCTTCCCTATTTTTAAACTAGTCATAGGGATTGCACATATATAGATATGAAGTACTCAAATATCAATGTAAAATCCTAGTTTTCTAAGTTATAAGCTAGGTTACTGTTGTACTTATTTTACACACAAGCAACACATGAGGTCTTATTTAGATTATTGTATATGTAGAAGAAATACTTTAATAGAGGGATAATTGAGGTTATCTTGACACTATGTTCCCACTAATAATTTTTTTCCCAAGGTGACATTGAATATGGAAAGCTAGGGTTTTGCCATTTCACAAGGAGTGATAGTTCATGACCTAGATCTGAATGCACCACAAAGAAGGTGAATCCAAACCCAAAATCATCTAGGTGATATCATCTAATTTTAATATATATTACTTACATGACACTATTTTTATACTTATATTTTATCATCGATGAAACTGTTTAGGGCTGAGATAACTTTATAGATGGCTAGAAGCACCAGATCTAAAATTTGACAATTATTCCAAAATTGTCTTCCTGTCTACTTTTAGCCTCTTCTTGATCCAAACCTACATTATTATTAGAAAAATCTAATAAATTATCTTATTTTTCATTTCTATATCAATCCTAGTTATAATTTTCATATTTATAATATCTTAACATAATAAATTTAGTTTATGCATATATCTAAATTTATCATTTAATTGGCTTACTATAGATCTAATTATCACCCTTGTTCAATTTCATTTATATATTATTAATCATATGGTATAAAGTGATAATATAAAACAAACTTCATTTTAGGGTTAAACATTTGCTAAACATGACATATTTGAATGTACTTTTTTTCTAATTACTAGGGTTTTAAACTAGTAAGGGTTTTTTATTATTGTACTTTTTAATTTACTATTTTTATTATTTTACATGTAATATAAGAATAGCCATAGATTGGGGTGTGTGTCTATTGAACATATTGAGTCTCCCATCCACCCATCTAAGATGTCTAAAACCAATGAGGGATGTCATACTTTGGATCATGATGATACCCATGTGGATAGTGAATAAAATGTTTCTAAGATTATCATAGAAGAAGATTTTGATAATGAAAATATAATTACAAATGAAAATTAACAAGTAGACCATGATCAAGTGCATGTAATTTCATTTTTACTTGATCATATTTGACAAAATCCTAAAAATATTGATAATGTCTTAAAATATATATTTGAGACAAAAAATTCCAAAAATTTGGTGTACACATCCCTCCATTGAATACACTAAAACTAAATACATCTAATAGGGGCACATATTATGTGTTTAAATGTGTGTTCCCTAAAACTAATATTGATACATCTATCATAGAATTACCCATTACTTAAACATAAATTCTAGTTTTAATACCTATTACTATTGAAAACATGTTTTCATCTCCTTTGTTGACTACTCAACATGTTAATCTAACTCCCACTAGACATACACTTCAATCATTACTTAAAATTTATAGAAATTTTGGAAAATATAATTACAAATATTTAACAAAATATTTAAAACCCCCTCATTCTATAAACTCATGAGATGTGTTGCATAACCCTCTTTCACTTGAAATATCTTTACACCATTTACCAACTAGTTTTGTTTCAATTAATTTCACATTTTATTATGGCAAGGGCGATCTTGAACAACATATTGTAACCTATTATACAACATGCCTTAACTATGCCTCCATTGATAAAATTTTGACTAGATTATTCCCAAGAATTCTAAAAAATTATGCTTTGAGGTGCTTCTATGATCTAGCTCTCTAATCTGTAAAATCATTTAAATATCCCACAAAACAATTTTTAGAAAACTTTTCCATTGACATTTCATAATTTTTTTCCTGTGACTAAATTTCCAAAATAAAATAAGGAACCAATGAACCTATTAATGAATATTTCTTGAGATATAATAAAATGCTAGCCAAAATGACCAATCCTATGGTAGACAAAGAGTTAGAGGATATTGTTGTAGCATGAATTTTCACCCTTGGAGAGGGTTCTTCAATCTCTCTCCAATTGAGCTACACAATGGAAACAACCCTAGGCTGTGGGTCACCTATGTTGGGACTGAACCTATAGAGAAGGTTGGCTTCCTCTTAAGGGATCACCTAACTCAATGCTCCCAATTTAACTAACTACATAAGTATTTCATAAAATAGGTCTAGGAAGAAATGAATGAAGATAAAGAGGAGTTATAAGACTCACTAAGAGTTTGCATTCATGGTAGGAAAAACACTAATTGAGACCTACAACTAACTTGAAAACACCTTGAAAGAGGTAAGCAAGAAGGATAATGGATATTGAAGAATCTCCTTCACAAGGCCATCATGAAAAAAAAAATTAAAAACTTATCAAAGGATAGGAGATAGGTAAAGAAATTCTTATTTCATCAAGAGGTACTTATTACTAATGCTTGACAAGGTTTAGCCTAATCAAGATAAGCATGATTTTCAATATCTCAAAGAGTCCCCTACTCTTTAAACTCCAAGAGTCCTTATGGGGATATAAAATCAGAGAAAGCATTACCAAATGGAAATAATGGGTAATATAGAGAAATGGAGAAGAGAGAAGAGAGAAGAGGGAGAATGCCATCCTAAGACAATCAATGAGCTACCACCTTTCAATGAATGTTCCATCATATCTTTTGGTCCAATTAGGACTAACCCTTCATCAATAAGTTAGCCTGCATTTTCTCTAATTAGTCTTCAAGTACTTCTTATTGGTTGAGAAAATGCATTAGATAGAGGACAAGAGTTATATTTTGGTGATGATGAGTTATTATTCTTACTATTGGAGGAAATATTCAAAGTCTATAAAATAAAATCAATTCTCTAACTTCCACCCTAATCCCTAGATCTCTTCCATTTATTTTTCGCGCCACCTTCCAATTGATTTCAAAGGACAAGGCACTTATGTCCATGGACTTGATAGAGTCATGTCATGTCTATGTCTAGAAATTGGAAGTACCTAATTTATCAAGGATATATCTATATTGAATATGAGACACTTGTTTATAGTCACCTATTTACCCTCTTTCAATATCTAAACATAGGTCTACTATATACAAAAACCAATCTTTATTATTTTTCCTATAGTTACCCTATCGATGAAAAGTTTATAAGACACGTAGTTTTGTTCTTGATCCCTATTTGATAGTTATCTACCCATATTTTATCACTATTAGGCCTAAAAAGACCTATTTTTACTAGGATTCATTATTTTCATAGATCTTATTTAAAGAGAAATGATCACAGTAGTGAAACAATTAAGCAACCCCACAAAATAGGCTTTGCATGTTCTAAATCTTTGAACTAGAATTTGAGACATTGATTTAATAATGATGGAGATTAATTATAACCATCCTAACTATATCAATATATATTATGCTTAAGGATGCTCAATTGAGCTTTAATGGTGACATCTTCCCTTTGAAACATTTCTCTAGTTCAAGTTGATTTGAATTTGACTTCTACTTGAAAACCTTTTGGCTTTTGACCTTTAATATCAGCCATTGATCATGGTATAGGCCCTCTAGATTGTGTTATCTATTAGATCCACATTCATCCTATAAGATCCTAAATTTATTCCATCTACCTTTATGCTTTCACCATGTGGTGGTATCTCATTCATACTCAAGACATGCTGACTCTTTGAAATGTCACTTGTGGTAGATCTTTGATCACATAATTAAATACACACTGTAGATCTTTTAGACCCACAGACACTGTTAATCACCCATGCACCATTGGCTATTTTTACAATCTCATGAGATCATGCCACTTGTAATCCCTACATTGGTCTTTGGTTTTAACCTTTGATAACGTGACACTTTTTTGTCTCATGTGTTTCTTGTGGACCCTACTGACCTTTTGACTTGATGCTCACCATTAATTTTTGGTGTACAATTAATCATGTGTCTTTGGATCTATCTGGAACCACTAATTCTATCATTTCCCACATGCCATTAGATCTTGAGTTAATGTACCATAATATTTCCAGTTGGTATCATTGTGTTAATACTTGGGATATTATAAATTAAATGGTTACTTCCTAAGGCTTAAACTTGACTTTGATATGCCTATTCCATTCTCTAAGTTCAACTTTGGATCTTTATAACTTGAAATAAACAACTCATCAAGTCACAAAATTTGTAGAGAATGATCAAGGATTGAACAATTTCATGTCCATGTGATATTTTGACATGAGAGGCATTCTATGTGTACTTATTAAATTTACAAACAAGTTGACCCATCTATTTATTCATGATGTCCTAATGATAGTCTGGCCTTTTAAAGCTTGTGAAAATCATTCTTTTAATTCTTCAAAGCTATGAAACTCTACTTATTAAATATATTCAAGTAGAACCTTTTTATGTGGGCCAAAATTGGCCAACATCTTTAGTGACTCATAGGGAAGCATGCTTGTTATGCTTGAGAACCTAGATCATTTGCCTTGACCAGTCCATTGGGCATGGAGTCTCTTATCTGGTTAAGCATATTGATATGAATCTAAAAATAACTACTGACCTCTAGATAGATCCTCTTGAAATAAAAAAAGGACCAAAAGGAAAAAAAAATAAAGTGCCCAAGGCACTTATTCAAAGGAAACATAGAACAAAAGGTAAACTAATCTAAACATAACAAGGCCACTACCCTACTAAATAAATGTGAAAACATGTACTTAGATAAAAGCATGAAATCTACTCTAATATATATAAGTTTGAAATTTACAAGTAATTTCCACCTAGGCTAAATGTAAAACTTATAACATCATTCACTTATGATAAACTAGGATGAAAAATACCTTGCTTTGGAGGGCTCATGATAGGTGGGCTAAGATGCCTAATTATTAGCTCTTTTGTCATGCTCTCAAATGGATTAAATGGGAAAAAACATGTCTCTTATGTAGACATATTGGTCCATTTATTCAAGGATTACTCTAAAATAGACTATATGAGCACCTACAACCTTCTCTTTTGACGGCTCAATTTTATACTCTAAATGAAGCACAACATGTAATGGCTCCTCTTTGTCAATCTCTAATTGAGATAAGTACTTGATATGGCATGCTATTATCAATACAAATGTTGGATAATCAAATATTCCTTTGTTCTTACATTTTAATGCCCAATCATTATGTTTCTTACGCATAATTAGATCATAGTTTCCTTGGAGAGGAATATAGCCTACTCCCAGTATCTCAAATGAGTCCCTCAATGTGACCATAGTTGTAATTATAACCTTCGATGACTCATTATGATCATGTTCAATATTCACAATTTGATCAGTTGCTTCTTGGACCTATTTATTTGAAGGTATATATGTGTCATCTAAACTTGAACACAAATATTCAAGCTCATCCTAGAAGGTAGCTTCCTCTTGGTTATTGGAAGGGATGTCAATGTCAACCTCACCAAGACTCAATCTATAATATCTATATTGGTCTTCTTATTCTAAAGAGAGGGGATGATAATCTTTATAAGTAAGGTCTAACTCATCATGCTTTTGATGATCTTCACTAGCGTGTTCATCAAATTGCATCACTTGAGTGCTTGAGATCTCTTCTTCATCAACCTCAGTCAAGGTTTCATCTCATTTTTCAATTGAAAATGAGCATTTATTTGACCATCTAGGGTCCAAAACATTACACTTATCTTTCTCAAGATCTAATATTCTTTCCTCTTACTCCAAATATTAGGGTTATCTTCATTTGACACCTCATCTTAAAGTAGACCAACCACAGACACCTAGTTATGATCCTCTTCTTGATCTATATAGATTGAGCCTTTAGTAGTCTATTTAAAATATGCTCTATTTTCAACTTGAGGATTGTCCTCATCAAGATCTAGTTCATTAGTGCTAAATCCATACCAAGAAGGCTGGTCTAAACCTAATTCTTCCTCCTTAAAATGAAGTGGGATACCTATCATGATTTCCTTATCATAGATAATTTCATTTTCCTATTCAAGTTTACCTATTACTAAATATCCTCCTCTATCCTTTGTAGAGTGGGTTCTTTCTCCAAGAAGGAGATGGTGGGAGGGTGAAGAACTGCACATTTCTTATAGGTTAAGAGGGTATCCTTCTAGCTAGGGACTTTGAAAGATCTCTTTGGTGGTTCTTGAGGAAATCATAGAGAGTCTATCATCTCTTGTAAACCAAGCTCATTGATTTGATCTATAGTTTCTTGATTAAATTTATTGCACAACCAATGCCTTCTTCAAGAATGCTTCTTGGACTACCTCAACTAGCACCTCCTCCTTATTTTTGCCTTTTTGAAATAATTTCCATGATGGAAATGAGTATGGAATAGATAATTTTTCTTAATTTTTAATGGTTATAGGAAAGGGTCACCTCACAAGTAAGGGCATGACATAGCCAAGGTCAAAATTGTTGGAGAAGATCCATAAAGGAAGGGCTTCATAATCTTAAGTTAGAATGAGCGTAGGGGTAGGATAGGGAAATTGGTTTGTTAAAGTTTGAAATAATATTTCTCTCACTATTTAAACACTTTTTCAATGGATAATACCCACTTCTTCAATTCTTTCTTCTCAACATGTGGATAGTCAGCTTCTTCAATGGATGCCCATACATTCTAAAAATATTGCAATAAGATCCTTATCTATTCCACAAAATGAATGGTGAAATATTGTCTAAGATTAACCCCCTCATTTATTTTCATGATTTTCCTCCCTTGATCTAATATTTCCACTTTGATTTTTAACAAAGGTGGTGTTGTCACCAAATCTCTTACCTTAGAAGATAGTGTTCAATCCTCTTCTAGATTTGGGCAACATGAGAAAACTTATAGGTATGTGGGTATATTATTGTCATAAAATTATGCACCCTAAGACACTCTATGAAAATCCTATAATTTTATACAACATTGAATCATCTCTCAAGTTTTTGGGATATTTTAAGAGAGATGAACCTCGAGGATTGAAAGGGCTAACTCCCTAAATTCTTGTCTAAGTGCCTAAAACCTAATCTAATGCTTGTTGATGAAAAGAGATAATATTTTGAATAACATTAAAATTATACTATAGAGGTGATCCAATAATATATATCCCATATAATATCATACTTTTACTAACCAAAAATGTTTTCCAAGACCAATTCTATGCATTGAAGGATCCTAACATAGTGTTTCAATGCGAAGGTAGCATACTTGGAACAATCAACATGATACTTGACCTAGGTGAAGATTTCACACTATAGAGAAAATTTCATACTTGTAATAGAGATTAGTACATTAAACACACTTCACATGACCTATTAACATCAGAACTCTTTCTCAAACATCAAGGATAAAGGAAGTAAGGATGATACTATCACTTAGATCCACTATACATCACTCACACACTTAAACAAAATTTAGAAAACTTAGAATTAGACTTGTATTAAATGTTAAAAATCAAATTTTAATGTTATTTTAGTAGGGATTCACCATACCAATTGTGGTCTCCTTTAAAAATGATGAAAATGGCTTAATTTATAGAACTTTGAGGAAGAGAGAGAGAAGATAAGTTGAAGAGGCACCAAGACATGTGTCACTAATGTGAGGATCATTTATAAATGCATGAGAGATAGGGATGGAGTGATACATATCATGTCAATAGTTAAAAATGTCATTTCCAATCATCCAAGACTTGCAAATACTCAAGAAACTCCATTTTTATGCATTGAAAATTGCCCCTCATGATTAGCCTTAAAAATTATCCTAACTCTACATTTGATAAATTTTGGTGATTAATATAAGTAGGAGATTTTTTAAAATATCACTCACATGCATTGGGGAGGCTGATAACCCTTATTATCCTTCTATCCATGCATGATCATACTTGGTAGTCTTAAAATAGACCTTTTCCCTTCACCTCTCACACTTGTCACCTTAAAGCTCTACAAACATGAAATATAATCCATAAAATAATAGGGAAATTTTTTTTACCAAGATTAAATCACATAAATTACAAGAAAAAATCCTTAAAATGCTTTAAAATGAAGGTTCACCATTTTTTCTAAGTCTTTCTTAGCTAGTTCACTATACTCACTGAAATGGGAGAACTAGTAGAAACACTTAGGAGCTTAAAATTTTGATAAAATGACAATTAGGACTTATAAAAAGTTTTAAGATTTCCTTAAAAATAAATTTTATCTCCTAAAAGTTTACCATGCCTACAAAACACAAATAATGCTCAAAATAAGCCCTATTTTCCCCTATTCTTTACATGTTTGTACACCTAAGTCACATGTGAATAATATATGTATATTCCTCTTCATCATAATTTTTTTTTCATGACACCTCCATACCATTCTAATTATCAAATTACCTCATCTTCTCAATCGTGTCACTATGGAGGGTTTGCAAGGGTTTTGAGGTGGTTTTCATTCTTGGCATTCATTCATAGCCATAGAACATTAGAATCATGATAAAATTAGACTTATGTCTCCTAAAGGACATAATTAAAATTATTTTAATGGATAGATCTCCCATTTAAATCTTGGTGGAAGTTCTAAGTACTTGAATTTGACATTGAAGCTCATTTTTTACTTCTTGGTGGGGTCTAAATGCTTTCTAAGCCAAAAATGGCTTCTTTGAGACTTTATTTGTAACACAAAAGTTGTAACATATTTTTATATACTATAAAAACTTCCTCCAACCATTATAATAGATTTAAAAAATATTGAAATTAAAATTGATCACTGTTTGGTTTGAGGCTTAGACCCTGCCATTAGGTCTGCCTACATCTTTGAGCTCCTCCTGGATATCAAATGGTTTTATTTATAATTTTATAGATTTAACACACCCAAAATACCTATATAAACATTAATTTATCACATTTAAATCATATAATAGGTTTAAAATGCATATGACCTCTAATTTGGCTTCTAACCTTAAGGTTTTCTTTCACACTTGACTGTAACCGTTAGATATAAAAATAAGAGACCACAAGGTCCCCATGAGTGTTCTCTTCACCAACACTCTTATCTTTTCAAGTGCTCTTCTTGGAACTTCATCTTTTTTTTCTTCTCTTCTCTTGTTCTCCACAATGAGAACATTTTTCACAATCTCTTCCTCTTTTTGTTGCTCACTTGGCAAACTTCTTATCTTCTTCAAGCCTCTATGGACTTCTCTCTTCTTGGAAATCTCATTTTGCCTTCTTCTCCTCTTCATTAGGAGATCAATTCACCACTTCAACCTCTTCCTCATTGGCCATAGCCATGCTTGCTTGTCCATCTGCATCCAATACTCATATCTATCTACAAACTTAGCTAAATCTATTTTCAAACTATCAATCTCTTTATCAATTCCATTAATAGTCATACCTCTCTTCTTCTTGATGCTTTATTCCTTCTTAGTACCCTCATGTATTCTACTGCTCTGTAGTGCCTTCAACAATACTTCTATTTCTAAGATATTCACCCAAGTCTTTTCCACCTTGGTCTTTTGATCCCTATTGGTCCTCACCTAGGTCTTCTACAACCTAGTCTTTTGGTCCACTTGTCTCACCCAAGCCTTTCTCCTTGACTAGTCTTTTGACAATCTCCTTGATCTCACCTAGGCCTTTTGCATCCTAGTCTTTTGATCCTTTTCTCAATCATACAACACCTTATTAGCAAACATGATCAATTACCAAATCCCAAGATTTTCAAGCTCTGATACCAAAAATGGTGTAACCCTCACCCTATTTACACCTTAGGTTACCTTGTTCATTCTTATGGTCTCTTCTTTAGTGAACTTTTCTCTTGCTCAGGACCAAGATACTGGTTGGGTCACCAATGTTCTGATTGGTGACTATCTTCTATATAAGAATCTTTCTATAGACTACAAAACCCACATTTAATCAGATAGTCCTCTTCTCATGATCTAACCTCTTGAAGGTCTTCCATACATTTTAACATACCTATACAAACCCATTTAGAGAAATCATTCCTTTGTTGGAAAACTTAAAACTCTTCATTTACCTATTGGCTGTGATATCATCCTTGTAACCCTGTTCCCTCTATTTATTGGCCATAAATATTTTTAGGTTAGCTAAAAAATGAATGTAAAAACACATATTGATACCCATTAATCCCTTTTATAACATACCTAAGATTCAGCTAGGCTACCTTTGTATGGATTGGCACTTCCTTCTTTAGGCCCTGCTCCAATTAACCCTCTGTTCATGCAAAGCTCCTTGTCCTGAGAAAAGTATGAACTTTTTGATTAAAAAAAACATCATTCAAGATACCCATTACCTCCTTAAAGGTGAATCAAATGTTTTTTAGTTCACTTCTTTGGATAAAACCACTTTTTCTATATTGGCCTACTCCCTTCTCCTTGCATACACCTAGGACACACTTTGCAATTGACCTTTTCTATAATTATTCATACTTTACCATCTTTAAACCACTTAAAATAGTTGGTAAACATCATCAAGGGTCGGATTACAAACTTTCAATAAATTTTAGGGGTTGAAACTCATTTTAGAGGACAAACCCTAGTTTTAGGGCTTTCTCAATCCTGTAGAGGCCAAGAGCATATTAAATGCAACTGGGAGTGTTTTGAAGGGTTTAAAGGAACCAAAATAGATGAATGAGGTGTTATTAAAATTTTCCAATCCATTACCAATCCATGTTATCCTTCTTCTCATATTCCAACCAAGGTAAATCTAACTTACCTTGACTGTGTTGCTTGTGACAGTAAACAGGGTTTCAATGCCTCTTAAAAATTACTGTGGTCAATAGACTTATCCAAACCCTTCACCAATACATTAGTTCCTTAGGTAATCTAAAATCTCTTCCATTCCCTTGATCTCATACATAAATAAATTCAATTCTTTATCAAAACTTACAAAACTCAGTATACTTACCTGTCTCAGTCACCTTCAGGCCCGAGAGTAAACTTTGGAGACTTAAGATATCCACAAGGTTTCCAAAGTCTATTTCTTATTCATTTAGGTCTACCTTTATCTCACAGACCTATCTTCATACTTTTATATCCTCCATGGATTAGTTTTCATGTTAAACCATTTTTAACAGTGCACTTTGTTTGTCTTGGGATACCTTGTCCAGACCCTGTTTAAGATACTTTATTGCATAGAAAGTTATTTAGATCTCTTGATCACATAATAACATTTTCAAATTGTTCTTGGAATACACCTAAATTTCCCTCATGCATATCTTACACCATAAGATGATCATTGTTCTTTAAGATCTTAAGGGAAATTACATACACACAGGTCTCCTTACAACTGAAACCAGAGTTCTACAGATGACATCATTATTTGCATTTATTCACATGAAAATCAACATAATTTTTCTTAATAAAATAAGAGAACTTAAAAATGAATGGATAAATACATCCATGATCATGATCAATGGCTTCTAAAGCCTTATTTAGACACTTCATTCCCTCTTCTTGTCCTCACATCCAAATATTCTCTCTATCCTTTTCTCTTACATTCTTGATCTTCTGGTTGTCTCTTTCTTTCCTCTCTGAATGAGGTACTCCCTCTCTCTCTTCTCTACATCCCTATATCCTCTTCAATGAATTTTATTTTTCTCTTTTAAAGAGCCTCCTCCCTAACCTCTATGCCCAACTTGGGCTCAAGACAAAACAAACACAATTTGTAATTTGCAACAACATACCAAGGTTGAAATATTTTCAACCGCTCCTCCTTTATTTACTCAACAACTCCAACGTAGGATATTCTCATTTAACCACTTTCACTCTTTTACTTTTTACATTGACTTTTTACCTTTACTTTTACAATTACTCCTCATTAACAACATTTTGGAGGGAAAATAAAATGATTTGGATTTGAATTCAAACATGACTGTTTCTAACAAGTTTTCACTTTTCCACATTCAAAAGATGAAAGAAACTATGATAATGGTCTAGGGGTTTGTACGTATCTAGATGAAGTTTGTGCACCATTATCCAGATGTTGTAGGGACTCCTCTTTGGCTGTGGAGGATGACACCTGTAGAAGAAAGAGACTTAAATAAGCAAATTGTTAGATAGATAGGTAGTGGACTGCCAAGCAAAGCTCGATCCTAGAAGTGCAAAGACTTCCTCGAGGAATGACAATCCACTTTTGATAAAAGAGAATGTTGCTAGATAGAAATAATGAAAGACTAAACAAAAGAAATAAAGGTAATGCATACTTGTATTATGATGTCTACCTTCCACAGTCACCGACACCGATTAGTCTACCATCGTCGGTTGGTCGAAGGTTGTCAACACCGGTTAGTCTGCCAACATCGATAGGGGCAATGGGCCTGGAGGCCAGCATCAGTCAGGGTAATGGCCTTAGATGGGTTTTGGATGGGTCTCTACTCGATGGAATGGTCTATGGTACTCTGGGAGTCTGATGGTTTATGCAGGGTTTTACAGGGTAGAGAGTAAGGTTTGAGGAAGGAGTCAGGTAAGGGACAGGGTGTCAAAAATAGTGAGAGTATGAGGAAGGCTTCTTAGCCTTCTCAGGGAGAGAGTCAGGTCTAGTCTAGTTGATCACTAGGTCTGGTTGATAATATGGCTTAGAAGTAATAAATAGAAAACTGATTATAAATACATTCTAAGCTACTAAAATGACATAAAAGAAGAATACTTATCTCTTGCTTGGAGTAGAGAAAGAGGTGTTTGAAATGCTTGTTCTTTTTGTGTCTATAGCCAGAAGAGCATTTAGTTGATGTCTGATGATTGATCTCAGAGAGTCCTTGTTGATGTCCAGGTTTGAGAGCCGAGAGAGGAAGAGAGTCCAAGATAGAATTCACATTCACAGTCTATGATTGATTGATTCAGCGTCCAAGGGGGAAGAGAAGCTGGATACGGGTAATGACTGACATCAGTGATCCCATCGGTATCGGCTAACTATTAACCAATGTCAATAGCTAGAAGAATGGAAAAAAGGCTAAAATTAGCCTTTTACCTGTTCCTCCATCTGCCGAGTTCAGTGGTTGTGGTAAAATGGTCGAAGATGGGTTAAATGAGCGCAAGAGGTTAGTGAGAGGGTTGAAATGGGGTGTAAGTGATTAAGAATTGGCATGGGGTGAGGGAGGCATCTAAGGAGAGCTATCCAAGGTGGAGTGTGTCCAAGGATGAGGTGTCAAAGAGGGGTGTTTATTAATTTAAAATAGATAATTATTTTAAATTAATAAGTGTGTGGGTTAGGAATGTGTAGAAGTCGACCAAGGGGACCAAGGGGGAGGGATGACCAAGGAGTAGACACGATTTTGGTGTCTACATTTGCCCCTTTTTGTCTTGTTGGTTGTTTTTGACAAACTGCAAGACAAAAATAGGAGTTAATGTTGCCCCAGGTATGGGATGAGGTCATTTTTGTCCTGTTGGTTGTTCTGATGAACTGTAAGACAAAAATAAGAGTTAATTACATTGATTATGGGATGAGGTATTTCCCCTCAAAGCGGTAGTCGAGGGATGGGACCCTAATATCAGGTGCCGATTTGATAGAGAGTGGATGAATATGGTGAATTTTGAATGTGAATGCTGTAAAAGTTGAGATTGCTTGCATACCACTTCACGAGATGGTCAGGTCAAATTGTTTTAGGTCAAGGGTCGAGGAGTGCCAAAATTGAAATAACTGGGCCCCAACATTTAGTCGTAGCTGATTGGGTTATTCGATCCAAGTTATAGCTCCAATGGTCATCATGTTCCAAGTATCCCAGGCTCAGGAAGTTCTCTTAGAAAACACGAAAATGTCACAAGTAGTGGGGATCAACTTGCTCGCGATCCTATACTTGTGAGGGTCAAAATGTGGGTTGCAGACAATTTTGCTAACCATTCATGGGGTAGCATACATGCAATCAAAACAACCAAGGTAGAGTTGTCTTGAAAGTGGTCATGGTCGAAGGAGATAGTCATGATCTCCAAGATTGTTGGTCAAGGTGAGTTGAGATAGTTGGTCCATTAGATGGATAGATGAAGGAATGACATGTGACAAAGGAATGGCTGAGCTAACCTCAGAAGACCACATATCAACTGAGTGCTACCTACATAGCCCCTGTCATTAAGGCCTCAGGCCGATGTAATTCTCCCAAAAAGGGAGGAACAGGGTTGGTTATGGATTGGTTTGGACTGGGTTAAGTCATGGTTAAGAGGTCAAATGGTTTGTCCATCAAGGAGACGAATAAACGAATGTGGCTGAGCTAACCCCAAAAGATGTCATGTCATCTGAATGCTACCTACATAGCCTCTATTAGAAGGGGCCTCAAGCCAATGTAGTTTAGATGAAGAATAAAAATGGTTGATGATTGGTTTGGTCTAGGTTAAAGTCATGGTCAAAGGTAAGATGGTTTGTCCATCAGGTAGACGAATAAACGGATGTGTCTGAGCTAACCCCAGAAGATGTCATGTCATCTGAGTGCTGCCTACATAGCCCCTGTTTGAAGGGCCTCAGACCAATGTAGTTTAGAGGAGGAGGCAAAATGGTTGATAGTTGGTTTGGTTAGGATTAACTCATGGTTAAAGGAAAAATGGTTTGTCCATCAGATAGATGAACAAATGGATGTGGCTGAGCTAACCCCAGAAGATGTCATATCAACTGAGTGTTGCCTACATAACCCTAGTCGTTAGGGCCTCAGACCAATGTAGTTTAGACTAGGTTGATAGGTTGGTTTGGACTAGATTTAGTCATGGTTAAAGGTCAAAATGGTTTGTCCATTAGATAGATGAACAAATAGATGTGGTCGAGCTAACCCCAGAAGACGTCATGTCGACTGAGTGCTACCTATATAGCCCCTGTTTGAAGGGCCTCAGAATAATGTAGTTCAGATTAAGAGGCAAAATGGTTGATGATTGGTTGGACATGATTGATTTAGCACTTCCCATATGTCTAAGGGTACGTGCTTGAAATGATGAGGGTAAGATGATGTTACAGCCTTTTCCATATTATGTGATGGTTTATTTTGTAACATTGGTGATGTGGTCTTTCATCCCTAGCAATTTTCCATATTAGTGATGGATGTATGCTAAAAATGAATTGAGTATGTTTATGCTTCAGCAAGTAATGGTTTATGCTTGAGATAAATTAAGTGATTGATAGTTTCCATGTGTATTGGTTTCCATAGAAACTATGTGAAATGGACTATGTCATGTTGGTGGTCTGAAAATGTTTGTGTTGGTTTGGTTTGGTTGAAAAAATGATTTGGTTGAATGTGACCAAAGTGTATAAGAAGTGAAAGACATGTTGCTCTTTCATTGACAAGGACCATAATGATAGCATAGGTAGGGGGCTTGTTTAGAAACAAAACCCCCATTGATGCATTACGTCATTGACCATTGGTTGTGTTAGAGAAGTAATTGAATCACTTTGACATTAAAATGAGCTCGAAATCCCTTGACTAGGTGATGTGATATATTAGGTCAGGATAAACCTTTTTAGTAGGGATAACTTTGCCCCTTTTTATACGAGACCCTGAGAACAACTACAAGTCAATTCCATGACCTTTTTTTATGGTACACTGATCAATGCGAGAAGTCTATGTAGGGATGTCATGTTGTTTTGTGGTCATTTGTGAAGCTAGTCGATGCGGGAAGCTTCTAAGAGAGTGCTATTTGTAGCAAGATTTTAGGCATAGCCATCCTTCGAGGGAGTGGTGTATATTTTTTCTTTATATGTATTTGAGGGCTTTGAATAACTATCCTTCGAGGGAGCAGTCTATTAGCTACAACAATGATGATATAGCTATCCTTCGAGGGACCAGTCTGCATTTAGAGTTTATGACTTTTTGATATTAGGCATCCCATTTGATTTTTGATAGAATTTTGAGTCATGGACAAGACTATAGAAGTTTAAGGGATCCCTTTTATTAGGACAAAGCATCCACAGAAAGGGGGTTACATAGTGTTTGTTTAGGGTAATAGGGTTGAAAGGAATGAGGAATAAAAAGGATAGGGGTTGCTCAAGGGATGAGCTCAAGTTAAATGTCAAGTGAATGAGTACTCGACTAACAGTAGAATGGTCACAAATGCAAGGCATTAAGAGGCTCAGGTTTTGGTCGGCCTTCGAGAGAAGACATACGATAAGTCCCTGATCCATACCTGTGTGTGATGATGTAAGGTCCAAGCTAATTAGGAGCAAACTTGCCTCATTTGCATCTTTCCAAATTGGTCACATGTTAAAGATGAGTAAGAAGTTGGTTGATATATTGTTGGCATGTTTGGTTGGATGATTTTTGGTCGAGGTTTGGTTGAGGCTTGGACGATGCTTGGTCAAGGCTTGGTCGAGGCTTGGTTGATACTTGGTCGAGGCTTAGTTGGTGTTTGGTTGAGGCTTGGTCAAGGCTTGGTTGGTGTTTGGTCAAGGCATGGTTGAGCCTTGGTTGATTGATGTTTGGGGTCATGATTAAAAGGTTGGATGTTGTTTGGTCAAGGTTGATAGTCAGGACAAAGTCAAATTCCCCCAGTCACTTATGTGATAGGGAGAATGTCTGGCAGATTTAGTTTGAGAGGGCAGGATCCTGATCTTCCATGTTGGAGGTTGGAATCTCAGAATGACTGAAAGTGATGGAGGCAATGGTAGGTAATGATGTGACCAAAGCAGCCAGTGGTTGGGGGTCTTCGGGTTGGACCTTCACTGCCTGTAAGGCTTTGATCAAAGTTAGACAATGCTGTAGAGAGTTTTGTATGAGGTCATAAAAAGATGTCTTCACAAAAGTTGGGTGAAGTTGTTTCACCTTAGAGTCATGAATTAGTTTCAAAAAAGATGGTCGAGATGTGCCCAAAATTGAAATCTTGGGTCTTGATGGTTGAGGAGACTTGACAAATGGATATGTTTGGGGGAGATAAACCTTTTCTTTCCCTTTATCCTGAATGATTTGTGACCTGGTGGCCACATTAATAGTGTTGATTTCAAATAATGGGGTTGAAGGTGGTAGAGAGACCACAGTCTCATGATGGGCTCCCAATTTAGGTGATGATGTTCGAGAGGCATGGGATGGTGTTGATGGTTTGGTTAAAGGGTGGTCAAGATGATCCTTAGTGAGAAGGGTGTCCTTTTTGAAGTGTTGATGAATGATGGCTTTAAGATCACAACAACACTTAGTGTGATGTCCAGGCATGCGATGATACGCACAAAATTTAGTGTCATCGAACCAAGATGGCCTTGGTCTAAGAATTGATGAGTGTGATGGTGAAAATGTTTGGGAGACATGAGACGGTGTTGGAGATTTGTTGATAGTATCCTCAACAAGAGGGGTATTTTTAGTGATGAATTAGTGGATGGCAACTTTAAGGGCACAACAATGCTCAGTGTCATGTCCCAGTGTGCGATGATATTGGAAAATTTTGGTGTCATCGAACCAAGATGGTTTTGGTCTGAGAGGTTGAAATGGTTTGATAGCTAGAAGAGTGATGTTAGAAGATTGCAAAATTTGATGTAATAGCAAGGTGTAAGAACCTGCTAATGGGTCTGCATGTTGTGTTGCACTAAAATTTGATAAATTTTGTTTAGAAGCTATTAAGGGAGTGTTGCGTACAATCCTTTTGTTTGGCGGTGAGGCCAGATGCGTGAATGACACTTGTGTGGTAGGAGGTGTTGGATGTTTTGAAGGAGGTATGTTTTTGTTAGGTGTTGGTCATAATGAAGGTGATTTGTTTTTGTTGGGTGTCGGAGTAGGCAGCACTCCTTTTAAGGTGGATGGATGAGGGCCCAAAATGAAGGGCAATGATGATGGTGGGGGAGGAATTCTCTGATGGGGTTTAGTAGCCTTATTTGGTTTGGTTTGAGGGCCAATATTGTGGGGGGTTAGGTTCAAGTCTACCCTCACCAGATCTTCTTCAGTTGAAGTGGGTGAGGCGGCTAGTTCCTCTTTCGACGAAGAAGGGATTGGAGAGTTTGGTTCTTAAGAGGGTAGAACATAGGGATGGTGATGGCTTCAGCATGTGGTTGAGGTGTGGGAAAAGTAGGATCCCCCATTGTTGATAGGAAGGATGAGGGTGAGGCTAGTGGTGCTAGTATGGTCAAGGCTCCAATATAAGAGAGGTCGATGGAGAACTAATAGGAGAAGATGGTTCGTCCACCTATGCAAGATGAATGAGAGAAGAAGGTTCTTCTTCCTGCGATAGACCAATGGGTGGGCTAACCTCTTCAGATTGTGAGAGAGGTTGGTTAGGCATAAGAGGTGAGACCGTGTTGACTGTGCCTATATCATGCTCTTGGGAGTCATCAGTCATAGTCTACACATTGTTTTGGCTAGGGGATGGTTTGGAAAAGGTTATTTAAAGATGTCTATGCTTTGATTGGGTGGCGAGTTTGGGTTATCCAAGATGAGGTCGCCTTTATCTATCATGTCTTGAATGATGTTTTTAAAGGTTTTGCAGTTGTTGATGTCATGGCCTTTGATACGGTGATAATGACAAAAGTTGTCTTCCCTGTACCATGTAGGGATAGGTTTTGAGGGGTCAAATTAAGGTGGTTAAATTTGAGAGAGATCAAGGACCCCCTATTTGGCAAGTTTATCCAAAATGGAAGCGTATGATTCTACTATAGGAGTATACTTACGTTGTATATATCATTATTGGAATTGTTTGGTGATGCTTTGAGATGTGGAAGGTTCGAATTGGTTGGTTGTTGATGAAGATGATGGTGATCTAATGACCATAGTGTTTACCACCCCCTTGGGTTTGGAGTGGGAAGAAGAGGATTGGGATGAAGAAGGGTCATTTGACTTGGTGTTGGGGTTTTACTCTGCAATTTGAGTTTGTTTTCCTCGACGGCACGTAGTTCAAGCTTCCTAGCCATCGTGAAAGCTTCGTCAAAGGTGCGGAATGTTTGGACCTAGAGAGTATATGAAATATGTTTGGCACATGCCTGAGAGAAGAGCTCAATGAGCTTGGGTTGAGGTAAAGAAAGGGAGATTTGGTTGATCAAGCCTCTCTAATGGGCAAAAAAATCAGCTATGGATTCGTCGTCAAACTGTCTGATAGAGTATAGGTCTATGATTGAGAAATTTTTGGTGATATTGATCAAAAAGTGGTCAAGAAAAAGTTTGCCTAGTTGAGTGAAAGAAAAGATAGAGTGACTGGTGAGAGAGCTGTACCAATTGAGGGTAGCACCAAAAAGCGACATGGGGAATGTGCATAGTAGTAACGCATCATCATGTGCTATAAGATAACAAGCATGTCTGAATGCTCGTAGATGCTGTTGTGGGTCTTCATTATTCTAGAAGTGAGTGAACTTAGGAAGTTCCCATTGAATGGGATACGACTGGATTGGGATAGAGGGATGGATGGGTTCATTACAAATTTAGTCGTATGAAAGGACATTTCTTGAAACCAAAATTGGGGTCTCAAGTTTAGACATTTTTTCCATCAACATTTTGATTAGATCAATTGACAGATTTGCAAGTGGGGCACCCCCTAGGATGTGAGGCACTTGGAAGGTGCTATAAGGGGCATATGACGTACTTGGTTGTGCTTGTATAGGCGTAACATATCGATAACTTGTCATAGGGACAGTAGTGGAGACCAAGATTGGTTATGCCATGGAGTTAGAGGGCACAAATTGAATAGGGGCCGCAAAAGGTGATTGAGGGGTGGAAACATTTGTTGAAGGGTAGGTAGTTACTCTTGTGTTGATGGGTGCAAGAGTAGGCAGGATGGAGACAACTAGCTTTTGGAAGCGTGTAGAACTTTATTGAATAGTTTGCGGTTGATGGGGGGCGGAAACCCCAAAGGAGGTGGGTCTAAAAATAAAAGGAGAAGCCACACCTTGAAGGTTAGTCATGGTCGGGTTGTTGACTGAGGCAATGGCTTGGGTGTCTATGGGTTGAATGACGGAGGTGGATGATACAGTTTCCATCTCAAGTAAGGAAGTTGGCACCCCATAAATTGGGTTACCTAAAGAGTCTCACATTCAACTTCATGCGAGATAGTGTTAAAGGGCCTTGACATTGAGGTCCAAGAACCTCTCAAAGTCTTGGTCCCCTTCAGGGACAATGGGAGGCTGAGTCAGGGTCGGATGAGTAGGAGTTCATTCGGTCTTTGAATGATACTCCATTAGAGGACTGGTTATGGAAGGCAAAGGTGGAAGTAGTTGTTGCCTCGTGTGGTCAACAAGAGTCTTGGTTTGACTACGTGTCAAAACCATTCAAGGCAAAAAGGGGTCAAGTTCTAGAAACTATCTTTTTTTAGTTTTAAAAACTTAGAATGTGTGTCTAACAGCAAGAAAGTTGAGTTTTAAGCCTGTTGTTCTGGAAGAAGGATTTTGATAGTGACAGATGTCAGTGTAAAAACCGATGTCGATGAAATATGTTTGCCGATGTCGGTTAGATGACCGATGCTGGTGAAGAAAGTTGCTAACATTGGTGGAAAAACTGATGTCAGTTACTATGTTTTTCTAGAAACTTAGAGATTTGAAAGTTTTTGGAAAAAATGACGAAAATGTCCTCACTAGCTCAAAAAACTACATAGAAATAGAAAAATAGATGAAGACAGGCAGATCCTAAACATTAAATCCTAAGAATAAACTTTTAGAATCATGTTGGCTTATGCCTTAAAGTGTGTTTGGGAAGTTGGCTTTTAGAACGGGTCCTAGAAGAAGCAGTCTAAGGTTGGTTTCAGGTTAGTTTCAGTGCTCAATCATTGTGTTAGGTTCTGTACATGGCTTGGTGCTAAGGAGAAGGCTCTCCTCACTTCACAAGCCCAGTGATAAGCTGATCTCACTTAGCTAGTATATACTTCCCCTAGAGTTTATCATCTGCCAGAGAACAGAGTGGGCTTTCCCCTTGGTAGTGAAGTCCAAGTGGGATTGTCGAGACGGGTAAGGTATCCTCTAGGTGATGAAATCCTAGTCAGACCTTGTCTCAAGTAAGTTTAGATGTTTGATTTTGTGCAAGTGATTTGGTCGTGTAACATAAGTGGACTACGCTTTATTCATAATGCACTTTTCATTACTAGATGTGTGGACTAAATATGCACTCAATTAGAAATGAGATGCAATAGATTTTAAGCCCAAATTGAAATGTGTGTTCGTATGCAGACAAGTGGAGAAAAGGTTGAAGAGTATGACTTTGAGTAGTCTAAGATGCAAGAAAGAAAGAAAAAGAAGGATTCCTTTTATCTTTGCTGATAGTGTCTTTTGGAAGAGATAGAGGAAAAGGATGCAAGAAGAGACCTAATGCGCCTATAAGAAAAGTTTGTTTTTAGATGAAAAAGTACGAACCCTAGGAAAACTCCTAGGGTCCCACCAAGCATGCCAGAATGTTTATAACAAGTTTTCACTTTTCCACATTCAAAAGATGAAAGAAACTATGATAATGGTCTTGGAGTTTGTACGTACCCAGATGAAGTCTGTGCACCAGTATCCAGATGTTATAGGGACTCCTCTTTGGCTATGGAGGATGACACCTGTAGAAGAAAGAGACTTAAACAAGAAAATTGTTAGATAGATAGGTAGTGGACTGCCAAGCAAAGCTCGATCCCAGAAGTGCAAAAACTTCTTCAAAGGATGACAGTCCACTTTTGATAAAAGAGAATGTTGCTAGACAAAAATAATGAAAGACTAAACAAAAGAAATAAAGGTAATGCGTATGTGTATTGTGTTGTCTGCCTTCCACAGTCACTGACACTAATTAGTCTGTCATCATCAGTTGGTCTAAGGTTGTCGACGCCGGTTAGTCTTTTGATGTTGGTAGGGGCAATGGGCCTGGAGGCCGGCGTTGGTCGGGGCAATGGCCTTGGACAGGTTCTTGATGGGTCTCTGGTCGATGGAATGGTCTATGGTACTCTGGGAGTCTGATGGTTTGTGCAGGGTTTTGTAGGGTAGAGAGTAAGGTTTGAGGAAGGAGTCAGGTAGGGGATAGGGTGTCAAAAAGAGTGAGAGTATGAGGAAGGCTTCTCAACCTTCTTAGGGAGAGAGTCAGGTCTAGTCTGGTTGATCGCCAGGTCTGGTTGATAATATGGCTTAGAAGCAATAAATAGAAAACTAATTACAAATACATTCTAAGCTACTGAAATGACATAAAATAATAATACTTATCTCTTGCTTGGAGTAGATCCAGAGGTGTTTGAAATGCTTATTCCTGTTGTGTCTGTAGTTAGACGAGCGTTTAGCTAAAGTTTGATGATTGATCTTAGAGAGTCCCTGTTGATGTCTAGGTCTTAGAGTCGAGAGAGGAAGAGAATCTGAGATAGAATTCACATTTGCAGTCTGTGATTGATTGATTCAGTGTCCTAAGGGGAAGAGAAGTTAGATACAAGTTTTTTTAAGCAATCGACGTTGGCGATCCCATCAGTGTCAGCCAATTGGTAACTGACATTGGGAGTTAGAAGAATGGAAAAAAGGCTAAAATTAGCCTTTTACACATTCCTCCATCTGCTAAGTTCAGTGGTCATGGTAAAATGGTTGAAGGCAGGTTAAATGAGTGTGAGAGGCTAGTGGGAGGGTTGAAATGGGGTGTAAGCAATTAAGATTTGGCATGGGGTGAGGGAGGCATCCAAGGAGAGGTATCCAAGGTGGAGTGTGTCCAAGGATGAGGTGTCAAAGGGGGGTGTTTATTAATTTAAAATAGATAATTATTTTAAATTAATAAGTGTGTGGGTTAGGAATGTGTATAAGTGGACCAAGGGGACCAAGGGGGAGGGATGACCAAGGAGTAGACATGATTTTGGTGTCTACAATGACTTGCATCCCAACGTAACCATGTATTGCATGAATATGTATGTAGATACTCCTAAATGAAATAAGCACACCAAAAAAACATCTATAAATATTAATTTATCACTTTTAAGTAATATATTATGTTTAAATTGCATATGACCTCTAATTTGGCTTTTAACACTAAGGTTTTCCTTCACACTTGACTATAACCCTTGTTGTGTAGGGTGCCTTGGTTGATTTCAATAGTTATATAAAGGTTTATCATGTTTATCCATGTGTCCCAAAACTATTTAAACCTTATGGAATAATCCAATTAGTCTCTGGTTCACCATTTTTCACTTTTCCCAAACGCTACCATTCTTGTGCATGAAGGGACTGCCCTTACTCTGAGACAAAACGAAGAGTATTAGGCATACTTCATAATATTCAAAAGGTGGGTATTTTATAATATTAAAAAGGTAATAATGACCAATTTTACCAAAGGGGTTTTTCAAAATCTATGTTTATGGGGTCTAACCATCCCAATTTCTTCAAAAAATGGGTAAAAAACCTTGTTTCTACATGTTCTTGTCCAAACCTCCGCATGGATACTCCTTCTAAACCTATTTGATGAATCCAAGTCATTCATAAATTTTACTTACCCTAATTTCATGATTATTTAACATAGGTATCCACTCAAAACCTCTCTCCTAAGTGGAATCCCCAAACTCACCTCTTGAAACAAGTCTTTCCCTATCCTACTTGTATGGATTGAGTCCATTTTGCTATGAGAAAGGGCCTTGGGTGGATTTAGGATGTTTTTGATATCTTATTTACTTCATTTTATATTGATGAATCCATATAAAACTATTTAAAACTCCTTATTTCTTCCTTGGGCATCAAACTTGTTAAGTTGTGGAGCTAAAAGCTTCACTGTTATGCAAATGGTGGAGGTTGCTGAGTGTCAAAGTAACTGACGTCAGTTAGGCCAACTGACATTGGTCATATTCAATGTACACAAGAACTAACATTGGTTAGTAGTGAGCCGACATCAGTCAGGCAGGAACCAACGTCGGTCACCTGTGTGTTTCCAGAACTGTTAGACGAACAGTTAGTTTGATGAACAGTTAGTTTGCATGTAAAGACTAATTTTAGTCTTGAGTCTAAGTTTCTAATTATTGTTTTGTTTGGGATCTATTTAAGAGACCCATGGGGCTGTATTGTAATGAAGGACTAAGAAGGATTAGATCCTCAACTTGAAGGCAAGAACAACAATTGGGTTGGTTGTCTCAATGGGTGTAAGATCAGTTGATCTATAGGTAGCAAGATTAGGGAGATCAACATGGTAAGTAAGATTAGTTAGATATGCAAGTGTGCAAGATCAAGGAGATATACTTGGTAAACTAGAAGTAGGCAACAACAACCATTAGGTTGATTATCACTAACTGGTGGAGGGAAAAACTCTGTGTTTGAGTTGGTTGTAATTGATTGAGAGAGAGAACTCTTGAGGGAAAATTACTATACGCCCAAGAGGTGTGGGAAGAGTGAGATTTCTTCATTGTATTTCCTTCTGGAAGAGTGTTAATACAAATTGTATTATTTCTCGTATCTCATATTCTATGTTATTTCTGAATTCTAGTTATATATTACTTCTGGTTTAATTCTGTGTTTAGTTGCTTATACAAAAGTAATCAATTTTACTCTTTGGAGACGATCCTAATAGCTGGTATTAGAGCTTGGTATCAGAGCTTTGTGTTCTAGATCCTGACAAGTGGTATCAGAGCCTAGTTCAGAGTAGGTTAGTGTTTGCTGATTATAGGTCACTCTCAGGGGTTTCTGATTGAGTGGGAGTAAAGGAATGGTAGAAGAAAGTACACTAAGAATGGAGAAATTCAATGGAAAGAATTATCAATTATGGAGGATGTAGATAGAAGATTATCTGTATCAAAAAGATCTGTACTTACCATTGGGTGGGGTTGCATGCAAGCCCACAGATATGCAAGCTAAAGAATGGAATGTTCTTGATAGAAAGGCTCTGGGATCTATAAGGTTGAGCCTGGCATCATCTATGATTTCCAACTTATCACAGGAAAAGACAATGGTAGAGTTAATGGAATCTTTGGCAAATTTATATGAAAAACCCTCAGCTTCGAATAAGGTATTTCTTATGAAGCAATTATTTAATTTGCAAATGCAAGAAGGTGGATCAGTATATAGTCATCTTAGTGATTTCCATGGATTAATAAATTAGTTAATTCTAGTCAATATATTTTTTGATGATGAAATTAAGGCTCTCTTAATCTTATGCTCTTTACCTGAAAGTTGGGATAGCTTGGTAATGGTAGCTAGTAATACTGTGTCTACTTCAAATATCTTGAAAGTTGATGATGTTGTTAGTGTAATCTTGAATGAAGAAATTCATAGGAAAAGCACAGGGGAATCATCAAGTAATGCTTTAAGTGTTGAAAGTAGGGGAAAGCAAAGAGAGAAGAGGAAGCAAGGGAAATCAAGGTCAAAGATAGATAGGAGATCCAAATCCAAAAATGGAGGTATAACCTACTAGAATTGTGGAAAGAAAGGGAATGTAAAGAAAGATTGTTGGTTGTTAGAAGATCAGCATGAAGGAAATAAAGAAGAAAAAGATGTAGGTATTGTTTCATAGGATGCTCTTATATGTTCCTTGGATAAAGTAAAATCTTGGGTTTTAGATTATGGTGCCTCTTTCCATGCAACCCCAAATAAAGAATTTTTTCATGATTATGTCCATGGAGACTTTGGAAAAATTTATTTAGGGGATGGTAAGCCTTGTCAAATTGTTGACAAAGGAGAAGTGTAGCTGAAATTGCAGAATGGAAACACATGGGTGTTGAAGGATGTCATGCATGTCCCACTCCTAAAGAGGAATTTGATTTTTGTAGGAAAGTCAGGTGATGAGGGTTACACAGTAACTCTCACAGTGAAATCTTGGAAAGTTTCCAAGGGTGCACTTGTTTTAGCAAGAGGTAAGAAAGTAGGTACACTTTATCTATCTACTTATATTACTAATTCTCTTTCTATTTTATCTACTTCAGATGTAGATGTAAAGATGTGGCACTATAGGCTTGGTCACATGAGTGAGAAGGGAATGGATCTTCTTAAGTCAAAAGGTAAGCTTTCAGATTTGAAAAGCATAGATTGAGATTTCTATAAGCAATAGAAGAAAGTGAGGTTTCTTGAAACTGGGTCAACAAAGAAGAAGCACATGTTAGAGCTTGTTCACACAAGCGTGTGGAGACCAGCTCAGGGAGCTTCTATTGGAGGATCACAGTATTTCATAAAGAGGAAATCTAATGTTTTTGACACTTCTAAGAACTGGAAAGCCTTGGTTTTCAAGGAGAAGATGATGGACAATGATCATCTCAAGAGGCTAAATAATTCTAAGTAGGGCAATATTAATTTGGACAAGGTTATGATCCAAAATGAGCTCGTGGGTAAAAATCATCACTCACAGGAAAACATTGTTATTGACATCAGTTAGGTGAGAATTGATGTTGATCAGGTAGGAACCGATGACGGTCTGGTGGAGACGAAAGTCGGTGATGTTAGGTAGGTGGAAACTGACATCAGTCAGGTAAGAACTAATGTCAGTCAGGTCGGTCACATGAAACCAATATCAGTTGGGTGTAGAATAAGAGATGACCAAGATCGGTCACTGCTAGAACAAAATTTGGGTGGATAACAAGCTATCAAGGAGTCTCAAATGCCCATGAGGAGAACTGAAAGGCTAAGTATGGAAACTTAGTGAATATTGTCTGAGAGGCCAATGTTGAGTCTTCATATATTTTTTTGAACTTTTTTGAATAACCTAAAACTTGGTGCATATGTTCTTAGGACTAATGTGATCAGGCCCATGTGATCAATTCTCCCTGAGTCATGCACAGGTGGCAATGATAACATCAACAAACTATATATTCAAAATTTATACCATTAGACCCAAAATGTCTAGATGAACATAATGAATAACTATATGAATGCTATGCACTTCCATACTCATTCCAAATAATCTTCACATCTCATAAGGACTCTACAACACTATCTATCTACTCATCCATTAGCAACCTGATCCATTTTCTAACTACATTGATCACCATGAAGACCTACCACTTGCATATATGAATCTAAAATGGTTCTTTAGACACCAAATGACATAAGGACCAAGATATACAATGACTAAATTATAATGGCATAGGAAATGACATCAAAATATCTAGAGCATACCCTATGACATTATAAAAATCCCCTACTTAAGATTTTTATTATAGGTAAGTTGACCCATTTTGAATTGAGGTAAAAATGGTCAACATCTTTGGTGATTTTCTAGGGGTGGTATGCCTATTATGCCATGACCAATTGCCTAATCATGTCCATTGGGATATGGAGTCACATGTACAATATGTTTGACATACAAATTACATTAAAAAATACATAAAACATAAGGAAATAAAAATAAGAAGCAACACATAGGACAAGAAACTTACATGTGCTTCATGAACACTTATTGAACATGACACAACAAGAAAGTAAACACACACCTAAATAAACAGACGTAAGCACTAATTAAATTGAGATGAAAACTTCCTCCACGATCAAAGGGGAATCTTGAAACCTCTCTTGTTTTATGATATGAAGGGTTGAATGAGACATATTCTTCATGGTGTTTACCAACTTCATTGGCATGATGTTTAATAAGAACCAAGTAGATCTAAATAGGATAGTTATGGAATTGAAATCTTATTGCATCTAAATAGACTTAGCTTTCTCATATGGTTCCTCATCTATGACATCCAATAGTGGTTGAATAATACATACCATTTTTTTTCCACAGTTTCCTCAATAAGATTGGGTTTCTTCTGAGCTAAAATTTCTTCAATCTTATCAAGGAACACTAAATAGTCCTCCAAATCTTGTTCATTATCTTTCATGGGAAACTCTTTGTCCACATTTTTAAGTGATTGACCCTCAAATTGGTAGAGATATTTAGGCTCTTGAAAGATCTTAATTTTTAGCTACCAATCATATTTATCTTGCATGGAAAACACTTCCTTCACCTTCTCATGTACTTCAATCTTAATGTGTAGGTTTGAAGATATACCAGTCCTCTCAACCTTACTCTCCTCTTTCATAGAACATACTTGATTTTTGGGAGCATCAAGCTTCTCTTCTTCATATTCCAATATATTTTATTTTGGCTTAATATCAGGTGGGTCTATTAACTATTATTAAGGTACAATAACTTCCACATTGCCCTCACTTTTGATGTCTACAATATCTTAGACACTACCATCATCATATTTCTCTATGACAATGGATTCTTGATCAATAGAATGACCTGCATCTTTATGATTAATGGAATACTTGTCAACATGATCTTGATTACTAGACTCATTAGCAAACTTGTCATCAGATATGCAATCTTTTGGAGAGGGAAGAGACTTACCCAACTTGTCAAATTATTTGCATATGGCATTAATATTTTTTGATAGTTCATCTTCATCTACCTTATGAGTGTCATCTTCAAGAGCCATTCCATCTATCTTATTATCTTGAGACTTTCTTAGGACTAAAAATTGTTAAGGATTGTTTTAAATTTCTTCTTTGATAGTACACTCCACATCATGCTTGATATGGTCATCCATAACTTCATGATTAGACTTGGAGTTTCCTCAAATGCCTCTCTCTTCATGTTTTGGCCACATCCTTCATGGACAACCAAAAAAGAGTCTTCAATATGTTTCTTTTAACCTGATAAGGTATTATTACACTTGTGATCACCAAGAGGAGTCCTTATGGTGATTTCCTCTTCATAGTCACTCATGACATCTTCTTGGTCATCCTTGACTTGGATTTGCTCCTCTGCACTTGTTTTTCTCAAGATGGGCTCATGTGAAGGAGCTAGAATATGAAATGTAGTACAAGGTGAGATATAATAGGGGGATAATGAATTGGTGATGGAGTGTGAGGTGAGGGATAAGGATTATTAGTGGATTTGGGGAATATAAAATCAATAGTAAGCTCATAGGGAAATGACTTCTTGGGCTGGTTACAAGAACAATCATCTACATATGTAGAAGTTCCATCTTACCAATAGCTTTCTTGAAATTATTAAATAGAAACAAGTTCATTTTTTATATCTTTATTCTCCCATATACTTATTGTATATATTAAAAATTGAAGGAACTTCATTGCCAAGTCCATCTATTCCTTGATCTCACATTGACACCCTTATAGTTCTTCAAATGTCTCCAGCTTCGACATTGAATTTTTAGTAACATCTCTTAACCATCTCATGATAATATTAGGGAGCACATCATACTCACCATCCCATGTACTCATTTCATCTTCAATCTCTAGTAACTATGGTATAGATGCTAATAAATACTTGATATAAGATGGAAATAGTGAAGAAAGAGGAGGGTAATGGTGGGGATCAAGACCAACTTCATTTTGTTGTATTCTAGCCAGTAAGAGTCTATATTTTGCCTTGTAATACCTTGATATAGAATCCATAAACCCATATTATTCCTCATGTGAAGACTCATAGGAGTACTCATGTGGGTTCATAGGCATCATGGTATGGTTGATAGGGATCATATTGAGACAAATAGGAAACCATTTCTTGATAGTTATCTTGGTATCCTTCCTTATAGGGATATCCAATAACTTGATGTCTATATGGGGGGAATAAGGAGGATTATAGGGCTGCCATGACTCATAGGACTGATAGCCATTTTGATAGGACTATTGGGGAGTATATTTTGGTTCATAGTAAATTTGGTAAGGAGGTCCATGGTAGGGATATTGACCATATTTGTTCATGTCAACCTCATGTATCAAAAGAAATGTAGAAACCTAATCAAAATTTTAACTAAAGATACATAGATTGATTAAAACTAGAATTTATCATTTGGGGTCACCATTGGTGTTAGGTTTCTTTCTTACAAAACATGATAGAATAAAGATGCACCAATGATCTTTCCACTCTCTTGGACCTTGGTCCCACTGGACATGCCAGAACTATCATCACCAAATCTTTCACCCTAGAAGTTGTTCAAGCTTCTTCCAAATTTAGACACTAATGGATTTTTGTTGTGAATTTCACTTGAAGTTAATGCAAACATATTTTTCTTTTTTACCAAATTTTGAGGCTTGGATCTTGAAGCACAATAATCATGGAGGCACCAGATTTGTAGGAGATGTTTTTGATACTAAAAAGGATGAACCCATTTGATCCATTCATCTTGAGAACCTTATAATTATTTTTACAAAATGTTCAATTAAACTACCCTATGTAATTTTTCATGATGTCCACATACTTATCATGGTAAAAAATGGCTGTGTCGAATCATAGTAAATTTTAACTAAGGAGCCAACTTTGAACATGCATAAATTTTGTTTCACTTCAATGGATGACCTAAAAATTAGCACGTACCAACCAAGGACTAAGATAGATAAACCCATATGATCATTTATTCTTGATATTACCACATGTGTGAGATATAACCTCATTAATATGCTCACTTAGCTTTATTTGAGCTTCTTTGCAAATTGGCTATGGAAACCTAGCAAATTTTCTTTGAGAGGCCAACTTTGAGTCTTCATATCTATTGTTATGCTTCATCAAATGACCTAAAAATTGATGCATATGTTCTTTGGAATAATTTGATCAGGTCCATGTGACAAATTCTC
Source organism: Torreya grandis (assembly GCA_037957365.1). Classification (NCBI taxonomy): domain Eukaryota; kingdom Viridiplantae; phylum Streptophyta; class Pinopsida; order Cupressales; family Taxaceae; genus Torreya; species Torreya grandis. Next base: position 1,375,101 of record JARHVA010003354.1, on the reverse strand, counting down.
CTTGACTCATCCACATGTGGTAATGATAATGTCCTCAAACTTCCCACTCAAAATTTCTACCACTAGACCTAAAATGTCTAGATGAATACAATGACAAAGTAGATGAATGTTATGCACTTCCATAATCACTCCAAGAACACTTGACATCTCATAAGGCCTTTAAAACACTATCCATCAACTCATTCATTAGCAACCTAATCCATGTTCTAAGTACATTGATCACCAAGAAGACTTGCCACTTGAATATATGACTCTAAAATGGTCACTTAGATACCAAATGACACAAATACCAAGCTAGATTTTAACTAAACTAGAATGGCATAGAAAATGACATCAAAAAATCTACAATATACCCTATGACATTATAAAAATCCCCTACTTAAGATTTTGACTATAGGGAATTTGAGTAATTCTAACTTGAGGTAAGAATGGTCAATAGGTGGACTTTTACAAGGTTGACTAAGTGACTAATCAAGAAGTATTGAATGTTGAGCTTGGGAATCTTGAAGGGTAGAGGACACATAATATTGATTCCTATGAGCCTACTACTCTTTATAAGATATTAACACACTGTCTACATTCTAGATCATGCTCCTCATCAATACGATGTCTTCATTATCATAAGATGACCATTATTCACCCTCACAAACTAACCATCTATTCTTGAATATTTTAAGAACATTACTTTCCTTTTATAGTGTATGCATTAAACTATCCTAACTTCACTAATTATTCTAATACCCACTAATTTATCTTGATTCTCATATTTCCTAGCTATATTGCTTATTGGCATAATACCTATATCCCATTCCTATATCCCACATAACCTTTACCCCATATTAAAATTAATTAATCCCCTCATTAAACCTATAATACAATCCATTACCTACTAACCTACCCCCTAAACCCACTAGCCAATTTAAAATTAAAAATAATTCAACTACCCACCCACCACCCTATACTAGCCTCTCTTAAAAACCTAAACCCTACGGGGAGATTTATAGAATTAGAGGATTCTATAAATCTTACCCAACTTAGCCCCCTCCTCTAGAAATATCTAATTCTATATATTTCCATTGAATTTAAAAATTCCATGGAAATTTCCTAGCCCTAGAATTCAAAGGCCTAAATTTGAATTTGGACCATTGATATTCACTCCCTTTGCCTATAAAACTAAGCCTTCCCTCCACCCTCCATCTAATGATAAATCATCCATCAAGACATCAATCTATCTTATATCATCTATAACAACATTCCAACATACACTCAAAGTTATTACCCTTATCACACATCCGTTGGAAGCCATTGTCAAGGTATCATATACAATCCAACAATCCAAACTCTTGATATCCATTCATACAAGTGTAAGTCCTAAAATGGAAGCATGAGAAGCTAAAATGGATGGTAAGAATGTTCTATTTTCTTTGGTTTATCTCATTTATCCATTCCTATTGGTGCTATCAAATTTTAATTTATTATAGCCATTATTATAATATTGCTCAAATTTGAAATTTGGTGCACATTTTGGTGACCACAGTGGGACTAACTCATAATTAATCCATTTTTATTATTATTTGTATTTTTCCTAACTTGTAAGGTCATCTAGATCAAAGAAAAGGTTGAAATTTTGAAATTTTGCATGCACAAATTATGGTCATGACATTGCACTAGTAATCATAAGATTGTCTAGGGTAGTAGTAATATTTCGCCCATGAATATTGATTTTGTGCTAACTAATAGCTATTTGTAGGTTTTATAGCCCTTTGACAAACCCATGACTTGAAATTAGAGATATTTTTAGGTGATTTAGCTTTATTTGAAAATAATGGAGTTTTATTCCTATTTTAGTTGAGGGTCTAGATTAATAAATTATTGAAAAATATAGAAATAACTATAGTCCTAATTTATATAATTTATTTATCTTTTTTACTTTTCTAAAAATATTAATAAATGAGGATAAATATAACCTAGCTTGCAATTAGATTGAAATGATTGATACAAAAATTGAAAATGGATACACAAGATTGGGATAGTGTCATGAACTTGGATTTTGATTTTTTTTGGTATAAAGATAAAAGTGCCAAAAATAAGACACCTTGGGGTCCAACATTGTAGTCCAATCTTGCCACTATTATCCAAACTAGTCATAGAGACTTGAAACTTTTTTGGGTATTTGCATTGTGTCTATGTGAGCTTGTCTATGAAATATTAAGCATTGATTCATAATGAAACTTGTTGTAAAGATGATTTAATATTCAAACTCTAATCCTCTATCATGCTTGATAAAAAAATATTTGAATCAATTGTGAAAGGGGGGTTGACTAGTAGTTGATTCAAAATCATATGTACTTCTCTTGACCAAAATGGACAAGAAAATTCACTATGGATATGTACCTTCTACATCATTTTAATGTCAACCCAAGGACATAGACTTCATAGGATGATTTCAATGTATGTGCACACTCAATCTCTAATTTTACATTCTACTAATTATATCTAAGATGTTGAGTTGTAGTAAATGAATATGATTGAAATAAAATATGAAAAAAGTACTGTGAAATAAATGCTTATATGTGGAAAGTTTACTTAAATAAATTTTAAATAAGAATTCAAATCACATAATTTAGAAATGAAACACACAATGCTTAAGGAAATCAAATAACATGCTGAGCTAATTAAATGGGTTGGATTATTGTTGTAGCATTCCAAAGGGGGCCATTCCTCCTTCCAAATCTAGCTTCAACCCTTCCTCCTAAAACACTAAATTGAACTCAGAATTGCTCATTAATATTAATAAAAAATGTAGCAATGAATTATTATAGGAAGTTACAATAACAATTGCTTAACACAATGTACTTTTGATAATATTTCTCATTATATACTATTTTCTATCTATATATATCTCAATTTTGTTTCTATATGTGTGTGTGTGTGTGTGTGTGTGTGTACACACACACACACACACACACACCATAGAGGATATTATTTTATTCAAAACAATATATATTCTATTCTAAGATACATTTGATTTAGGATAACCAAAATTATCTTATTTTTCTAAAGACATCCTTTATATGAATCTTGTGAGTTTGTTACATGACAAACAAGGTTTTTTCATTCTTAAATCACTTCCTTATTGAGCTTCATGGAGGTTAGAGTCATTTTTGTGAGTAAGTTGAAAGAGAATCAAAATTTTCTCATCTGTGGCTTTGGTTATGTAGTGGCTTTAGGATGGTCTGTATAATGAGATTCCTTTGTTGTAGGATGCTTCATGTTATATACCTATTTATTAAAAATATATTTAAAACACATTTATATAAAAAAAATCCTAAAGAAATAGACAACCATCATATATTTAATTCCAACACATAATTTTAACTATTTAAAAAAGTTTGAAAACATAATACTATATGGTTATATGTAGAAGGAAATTTATATGGAAAAGTGTTTAAAAGCATGAAAATCAAGAAGGATGAGTATAATAGATGGACATAATAAAAATACATTTATGGGGCTCATTAAACCCCCTAACTTAAGATCTTACACGACCTCGAGTAACATACTTAATCATTCCCAATTCATAAAGAACTCTAAAATCCATGAGATCTACAATACCACTAGCAAGGTGAGTGTATAACCTGTGCCTCTATTGAAATAGTTGCCAAATTTTGGCTTCTCTGGCTTCATCCACTAGGGTTTTGTTTTGCCAATCTAGAACAAACTACCAAAATAGGGGTGACTAGAATTTTAGGTTCAACAATTGTGATCCCATGTCACCTGTAAGAAGAATGTATTTTGTGATCATGTTAAATGTTTCTTTCAAGTTAAAATGGGAATAGGGATTTCTCTTTTTAAGTGTTGAGGTTAGCCCATTCCATTATTCTATGCATAATTCTCTTATAGTAGGACCAACAGAAGTTCTTAATCCTATATAAAAATGTTGGACCTTATCACAATTCTTACCAAACAAGTTCTAACTTCACTCTTCAACATGATATTATCCCATTCTGATAAAACAAAATTAGGTGCCATTGATTCACTATTCATAAGATATTAGCTTTCATTCTCCTTGTTTTTGTATTCTACTACTTCTCTTCCTTTTCTCTATTGATTCAAAAAATATGATGAAAATGCATTTAATTCAATATCTCCAACATATAAATTAGGGTTCCACTGCTTATCATGTATAATAAGATAATTGTGAAGGTAAAACTCACATAATTGTTCTTGTTCTTCGTATGAACTTAATTTATAGATAAAAAATAAGGAAAGTGGATCAATAACTTCATGGAGCATTTCACAATAAATTCTCATAAATCTGAACTTGTGCCATTGTTCTTCAAGATAAACTAAATAAACTTTTGTAGGATGCCTATAATCAAGGAGTTCTTGGGTGATACTATCCATTTCCTCAACTTTGCATTCTAGCTTGGTGATGATCTCTTCCTTTAGCTTATTTTCTTCTTTCAATTTTCAATTTTCTTTCCTTAGTACCTTTAGAGTTTCATATTGATCATCCATCTAATTGAATAGTTGAGAAGATATTGAAAAATAGGAGTGATACCTGACCTCTTGGGTAGATCTAGGTTCTTCTTACTAATTTACCTGTATAGAAGGTTGTTAAATGTTGGCTACAGGATGGTCTTACGTTGAGGGCTATAACTAACAAGCTACTATATCAAGTGCATCTAAACCTCCACCAAATTGATCTTATAGCTACTTAGTTTCTATATTTCTTACAACGCTTGTTCAAGATTGGAAAATTCGATTTATTCATTAGGTTGCTCCAATTATTTAGATTCTTATTACATGAGTTTCTCATGCAACTCTTAAAAACTATGCTCAAATTATTCTATTGGCTCCTCATGTAATTCTTAAAAACTATGCTCAACTTGTTCTACTTTTTATAGATGGAATACTAGAGAACATTCTTACCTATCTATTTTAGTATCTAAAGATTCATTACTACTAGTAGTCTGTTCCTCCCCAAATTCTTCATTTATTTTAATAATAGAACACGATTTAGTTTTAATTTTTCTCCTCAATCTATGAGATCTATGAGGAGTAGGGGTTACCTTGGTCTTCTTAAAAAAATGTGGAAGTTAATCCTTAAACTCATCTAAATTAGGATGAAGAATGAGTTTCATCCTTTTCTTTTCTTTAGACCTTACTGTAGATTCATATGTGGCTACACAAAGATCTTCTTCTACAATTTATTGTGTGGCTATAGGAAGGTTTTCTATTATAGGTTCTTGTGGTTTTGTAGGAAGGGTTTCTTTTGATTGTTGTTCTTCAAAACTACAATATTCATTCATCATTGGGGTTGGTGAATAGGTTTGAATTCTTCATTAATGTAAATCTGATGTGTGCATAAATATTGAGGTATTCCTTTCATGTCATGGTAATTCTAGGCAAATGTTGTTGTGTGCCTTCTCAACATTGTAAGTATCTGAATTTATTGATATGGTGTTAAGGAAGTGCTGATATTGAGAGATTTGTTTGGTAGGATGTCTACTTGCTTTGTTAAAGAAAGCATGGTCTCTATGTTGGTAATTAAAAGATCATAACTATATTGATGGGGAAATAATTAATGGAATATCCAAATGTCTCTTGTGGTTTTAGAAAAATCATTCTCAAGAAAGATATTATTAAGAGGGCATGGTGCACATTTCAATAGGTTGGTGGCTACATGATCTTGTCAATAGGTGTTTTATAGGATACCAATAAGGATAGTGTCTTCTTCTTGGGCCTATAGATCTAGACTTTGGATAATTATGTAGAGAGTTTACAAGGAGATAACTTCTTCAATTACATAAATCCAAGGGGTTGGGTCATCATTCTGGGAAGGCTAAGCTAGTGAATATAGAACCAATTTCTTGGTGTCATTTTTATTGGAAATTAGCATTTTTCCTGGCCTGTAGACAATAAAAGCATTAATGGTGTCCAACCATGAGTAGCCAAGGATCAGAGGATAACCCCAAAAGCTTCTCTTTGGATAGAGGACAATAAATTTTTCTAGATAATTCCAAGAATCCATAGTGATGAAAAGGGTCTCAACAATCCCCTTAGGATTAATAGTTGATCTATAAGCCATTTGGAGGATAGTAGGTGTTGGATAGAGAGTGGTAAGTTTTAGTTTTTGCATGGTCTTCATGTTCATCATGTTAATTATTATACCCAAGTTAATTAAAGTATTGGAGATGGGTTGGCCATGGATGCTAACATTAACTATAAGACTTCCCAGATCAAAATATTTTGGGGGAACTATATTTCCCAACATAATATTTGCTAGTTGGCCAATGACCTAGACTATTTTAGTATCCTTCTTCTTTTTTCCTAGTTTTTTCAAACATAGCTATTTAACAACTTCATTTTACATAAGAACATCCTTTATTACTTGGAAAAGTGGGATTTTTACACACACATTCTTGAGTTGTCTTAAAATATTGAATTTAAGCTCTAGTTTAGGATGTTATATGTTCAATCTCTCCAAAAAAGGAGGATTATCAATTTATTTTTATTTTCTAATGGACTTGGCTTAGGATCGACCATGGGTGGTTGTGAATTAGTATGGAGTGGAGTTGGTTTAAAGTGTCCTATGATTAAGGGTGAGTTGGGTTGTGAAATAACACGACTTGAGTGAAGTTGGAGTTGATTAATATCTAAGGTATAGGTTAGATATTGCATTATTTTAGTGAATTATGTCGATTAAAATGACTTATTGGAAAGATTGGGGATGGGTTAGGTGGGTAATTGAGAGGTTTAATCAGGATGATAAGTGTTTGGCATTATGGCCTATTGTTGTTGCGGTTGTTGCATTTATTAGGGAAAGCCTTGATTTTCTCTTCATTATTGTTGCCATGGATTAGAGGGATAGAACCATTATTGGTTTTGTAATTACCTTTGGTGAGGTTGTCCATTTTGTTGCATCCATAACTGATTATGGTGTAATTTCAAATTTTTTTAAGATCAATTTGGATTGGGTATATTCATCTAACACCTATATTGAGTATTATTTAATAATTTTGAATTTCCAAACATAGAGTTTGATTTCATACCTGATCTTTGTACCCATAGTTTCCATTGAGATATGAAAAACACATCATTCTAATCTTCTCCTATGGCATATAACTCCAGTATTTTAGGATTATCCTCAATTATGCTAGCTACCCAAGATTTCATGAAATGGCATGTGAAATCCACCTTTTTCTTTTTACATTTAGGGTAATAGGTGACTAAGGCTTTCTAGGTTTCTTCTTTCTTCCTCTATGTATGTAATGTATCAAGCTAAGTAACTAGGTAACTGATGATGTCTTGATTCATATCTTAGAGTAGGTTACTAAATTCACCTTTAGACAGTCTTGTAGCAGATGCTATAATAAGGGTTTTTCTCCTACTTTTGTTCATGGTTGATCTAGAGTAGTTCATACATAGAAATATCAGTTCATCAAATGGAAGTGTAGAAACATCACCACTAGACATTAGATCTAGTTCCTCCAAAAAATCATTTTTAATTCCTTTTAGGAATATTATCTTAACCAATTCATTGTCCATTATAGTTTGTCTAGAGTTTTTCAGGATGAACAAAAATGTTTCTTTATATTCTTCCAATGACCCATCATCAACTTGTGTCATTTATAATATGTCATCTCTCTCATAGTTTCTACCTCTAAAATAGTCTTGGTATTTAATCAAAAACATTTCCTTCATTTCTTCCTAAGTAGAAATGGCATCCTTTCCAAGTCCCATGAACCATCCAAGTGATGAATATTTGAATGTTGTTGGAAACATTTTGAGTTTATGAGCATGTTGATTATAATCATAGTTTTGGTATAAGATGTCAAAATCAAAAATAAATGTATCTAGATCCTCAGATGCTTTTCCTCTAAAGGTAGGGAGGGCAGAGTGAGGGATACTCTTCATGGGTGTATTTCAATCAAGATTAAGGATAGAAAATTTGAAAGTAGAACACTCATTGGTAGTGTTTTCTTCCTACTTATCCCTAATAGATACTCTTTTTGTTGGTAGATTAGAGTTTATTACCACCCAACACTCAAAATTCTTTGATTTCTTGGGGTGTAAAAGATGGAGACTTTATATTTTTCCCTATAAATGTATGGTTTTCTATATCATGGGGATGGTGTGTAGGTTTTAGAAGATTTTTTTAGTGTCTCGGTAAAGAGTCTCTCTAAATTGGAAGATTCTATTGCTTTGGTGTTTCTTCTAGGGGTAAAAATAGCTTTGAATGCCTCCCTAGTAAGAAATTTGGGTGATGGAGGGAAGCAAACTTTAGATTCTTAAGTATGATTTATGTTGTCCCCAAAATATATTATTCATTTTTTGGGACAACATATGAACTATTTTGGTCCTGTGCCACTATAGCAGCTACACCACTATAGCATCTCATAGTAGGGACCATCTGTAATAAAAGTCAGGAGAAGGATGCCTGTAGAGTCTGTAAAACCAAGCCTAAAGAGTCAAGAGAAACCAAGCCTACAGAGTCTGTAGAACCAAGCCTACAGAGTCCATATAAGCATGCCTATATAGTCCATAGAAAAAATCCTATGGGGTCCATAGAACAAGCCTGCAGAGTCTATAGAAACCAACTTGCAGAGTCTATAAAAGCAAACCTATAGAGTCCATAGAAATCAACCTGTAGAGTTTGTAGTTCAGCTAGATGGAGAACAAAATGATCACACCTTCAATATTCACTAGGGATATTCACTTGAAACAATGCTCATTCCATTATTAGAGTATTTACTTTTTTAGCTAAGGGACTCACAGGTTCAATGGGTTCAACAACTTTAGCAAGCTTTCTTAAAGGAATAAGTTCCCAACACTTAGGCAATTTCAAGGTTGGTTCAATGCTAAGGTTTAACCAAAAGGTCCATCAGCAAGCTTCAAATAAAGGATTGAACCATTGAACCATTGAACCCCACTTCCAATGGTTCAAAGGTTCAATAGGTTCATAGGACCTAAAGAAAAGAAGGCTTCAAAGAGTAAAGGTTGAACTGTTGAACCTTAAACCAAAATGGTTCAATGAGTTCAAAGGTTAAATGAGTTCAATAAGATCAAAAGACTTAATCAAAAGAAGACTTCAAAGAAGAAAGGTTGAATCATTGAACCATTGAACCTTAAACCAAAATGGTTCAAAGGTTCAACGAGTTCAATAAGATCTAGAAACTTTAAATGAACAAAGGATTTAGAGAAAGAGAATGAATCGTTAAAATTTGAACCAAAATGGTTCAAAGTTCAAAGGTTCAAAGGTTCAAAGGTTCAAGGAAGATTTGAGTGAAGGAAGGAAGCAGAAGATTCCAGAGACAAGTTTAAACAGATGGTTCAATCGAAGAGGAAAGAAAGTGATTGAACCAAGAAAGTGATTGAACTAAGGAAGTGATTAAATCAAGGAGCCAATAGGACCACTTGAACCATTAAACCAATGAACTCTCAAAGGTTCAAAGGTTCAAGGTTTAATTTGGTTCAAGCGACCAGTGACCAATGACATCCCTGTGGATGTCAAATTTAAGGTAATAAAATGCCTGTTTATTTTCAAATATGGTGTAGAACCTAAAAACAAACTTAGTGACCAACTAAAGAAGGAGATGAAAGAGATAGTAGAAAGGGAAGAGATAGCCTAAGAGCTCAGATTATGAGAAAAGAATAAAATATAATTAGGAAAGAGGGAAAGCTATAGGAAATATTGAAATATCTATAAGAAGTTATTTCAGTAGGTGAAACAGTCCACCAGGTGGATATCTAAGTGTTAAAAAATTCAAAGGTGTGGCCTATTTTTCTACATTTGAATAAAAGTAACTAGACATCTGCATACATATCCTGAAAATAGACTAGATAACCCATGTTGAGGAAAATAATTTTGAGATAATTCTGCATGCCATAGTTAAGGCTGACACCTTATTCCAGCATGGCCCATTGGCATACCTGAAAATGCATTTAAGGCATTAAATGCAGTATGGACCATTTCATGAAACAAAGTACCCAAGTCTTTCTTGGAATGCTATATATTGTAATCTCTTATTTTATGTAAGGGAGATCTCTCTATTATAGAAGTAAAACTCTACCCAAATTGAAAGGCAATTACTGAGACTTTGAGCTCAGATTGTTAATCATATTTCTTTATTTGAACGAGAAAGCATGTTACTTTTAGACTTTGTGCTATAATAACTTGTATTATTTAGGGGATTGTTCTTATGTCTATTTCTTAGATGCAGTCTTGTTTATTTAATTAAATAAGTATAACAAGTGGAAGTAATTAGGAAGGTGTCCTGAAGCCAGCTGTGGAGAGACTTTGTGCTGCCACAATTGTCTTTATTGTGTTTGTTTTTTAATTTCTATGTAAAGGATCTTGGGATGATTTTGTGCACCCATTATCCTTCGTATTTCAATCTTTGGAAGTTAAGGGGGAGACTTTGTGCTACACCTCATTCTGTTGGTTACTACACCCTTGTTACATTTACTTATTAGTTACCTATCAAAAAGAACTCCTGCTATTTGTTGTAGACTACTTCTAAAAGAAGAGAAGTGCCTTCAGTGTTTTCACCAAGATTTCTCCTTTGTCTGTGAACATCATCTCTAAAATAAGAGAGATGGATGGTGTAGTCCTACCTCTGAGTGTTATTTTTTGCATATATATATATATATATATATATATATATATATATATATATATATATATATGTATGTATATGTATATGTATATATATAGTATCTAGCCCCTCATATTTTATAGAGAACCTCCCCTTGATGAGATGAGAGATTTCTTCCCTTCCAATGTGGTAAACCTACACATTTGGCTAATGAATCTCCTTATGCTATGGTTTAAATCACCTATTTTGTTCATCAGTTAGCTGGTCACAAATATTCACCCAACATTTTTTGGTGACTCCGCTGGGGATCGACGAGCATTTCTAGTCCTTTTCCTGTCTATTCAAATTGAAGCATTTCATACCACTGGGAAATGATTTAAAGTTGAAAAGAACACTACTAGCTTCACACCAACAATTTTGGGTGACTCTTTTGGGGAAGAACGAGCAGTTTTAGTTCTTTTCCTTTTCCATTTTCTCTGCTAGGGACATAACAATTTTTCACAATTTGAAGCCTCAAGCTTCAGATTGAAGCATCACTTGTGTCTTCTCCATTATCATTATAGCCTTATCTATTTCCAATATATACTCAGATCTGTAAGACTAGAGATGCTAGAGATCAAGCATTTCATTTCAAAAGTCAATTCTCTAGCATCTCCATGCCAACAATTGTTGGTGACTCCACTAAGGAAGAGTGCACAGTTTGAAGCCTTAAGCTTCAAGCTAAAGCAGGGCCAATTCTTTTTCATTTTTATTCTACAATATTATAACTCCATGCTATACAAGAAGCTAGAGAGCCCAAGGTGTTGTTGACCCTATTTTTGAGTTGGTGCAGTAGGGCAATTTTGATTTGTTTCCTCCACAACTTCAAGTTCAATGAACTAGGAGTCTTCCTCCTACCAATATCAAGTCACCAATACAAGGTAGAGCTTATTTTTCTACTATTAGTAGAGCTTTGCCTATACATACTCCACCTAGATTTGTTATCCCCCCTTTCCATAATCAAATCATGGTAGTTCAAGGCCCCTGGGGTAACTCTTTTGGCCCACTCAATTAAAATCCACCTCTACATGAGCTACCATGTAGTTCAAGGAAGAATTTCCCAAATTCTTTGGTGATGGGGGAGTTCATCCTAAGGAACATATTCTGGCCTTTAGCATAGCTTGTGGTGTGATAGGAGTGGAGTATGAAGACGTAATAGTCAAGCTATTTATAGAGACATTACAAGGTGATACTGCAAACTGGTTCTACCACTTGTAAGCTTAGTCAGTGACTGACTGTAACACTCTCAAAGCTAAATTTGAAGCAAGGTTCAAGCTTGCAAAAGATGCACATGCCCTACTGTCCCAACTCACATAGATGAAGAATGAGCCTCATGAACATATGAGGGACTTCATTTCCAAATTTGACAAGCTAAGGAATAAGATTCCTACCATTGCTCAACCAATAATTGAGAACCTTAAATGTTTTTCATCAATTCTTAGCTGCCTGAAGTGAGTTTCCTATTGAGACGGGCTAGCCACATATACCTTGCTATTGCTCAAGATTTGGCCACTGAGGTGGAAGATGACCTTATCTTGGTAGGGAAGATAAGGAGAGATCCTAACAGAGGTAAATCTTCTTCACCCTCTAAATATCCATCTATAGGCACCACTGATCCAATGGTGCAAAAGATATCAAATGAGTTGCTAGCTCTTAGAAAGTAAATGGTGCAAGGGATGTCTTCTACTCCCTCATACCAAAATATACCAAGGAGAACATTCCCCAATTAGTCATATTAAGGTGCTACCAAAAATCAAGGGAAATCAAATCATCTTCCTCCCCCATAAGGAAAACTTGCTATTGAAGCATCACCAGCCAACTCAGCAGTTAGATATCTTGAAATAGAATCTAATTTTTCCTTCCAGCCTGAGTTGAACCAAGAAGATGATGCTATTCTCTTCACAGAGGGAGAAGAATAATTAACTAGTGACTCCAACATTGGTTTCCTAAATTACCAGGATGAACCCATAAGTGAAGGTAAAGTAGTTGAGGGATCATATGTTGTGTTCACCCAGTCCAAGAATCAATCAGCCTAGCAAGATGATAAACAAAAATTAGAGGAGTGAGCTCAACCTGTAATTTCAATTGCCAAATGAAGAACTTGTCTACCTTTCCATCCAAATGACCTAGTGAGTAATAAAAAAGTAAGTACCTCAAGTACACCTTCACCTTCCACTTTAATTTTGTAGATCATTCCTCCCCCCTAAAAATTAGAAGGATGAACTCCCTTCCCCTATTCATAATTAATATTAGACATTTTACATAGTCGACCATGTCAAGAAAACTAAAATTCAAATGGCTGAATTTGAATTCCTACAATCCAACCCTGAGTAATTGGATAAGTTAATGGAATGTGTGAAGAATAAAACTATCCCTATAGGACCAAATATTCCAAAGGTGACTCCCACATCCAATTGTAATAACCTTGTCATTACTCCTCCTACTGTTCCTAGAAGGATTGAACCATTTTATGTCTCCTTGCTGATAAATGGACACCAGTTGAACAATTGTATTATAGACTCAGGTGCATTTGACAATGTCATGCTTGTCAAAGTGGTAGAATCTCTTGGTATCATACTGACCAAGACATTTATGAGATGTTTCTCCATGGATAACAAACAAGTGCTATTGTTGGGACAAATCAAAGATGCCTAATTCGCATTTGCAGCATTCCTGGACAAGAGAATCAAGATGACAGTCCTGGTGGCCGATGTCCTAGCCTCATACGGCATCCTTCTTGGGTGAAATTTTTGTAAAGATATTGGGGGTGAGTTATGTATGGACCTATCTGAGGTAAGGATTCTAGTTAAAGGTGTCATGTAGAGATTGATCCCTGAGAAAAAAGCAAAATACGTTGTCACTAAAACATCAGTGCCTGAAGCTCAAATTTTGTTTAAGTATTCAGGCATGGGTAATTAATTCTTATCCATGGAGGAGGTTCATATGGTGACTGATGAAAATTCTAAAAATAACAATCTAAAGATTGGCTTAGATGGAATAATAGAAGGATTGGTAGAAGGCAGTATAACTGCATAAGAATCCTCCCCTCCAAACAAAGAAGAATCTAAGGTAAAAATAGTTCTTGATAACATATGAATATTAGAATTTGATGGTAGTTGTTCCTCTATTGGTTTAGGAGCTAGAATTGTGTTGATATCTCCTCAAGGAGATATTTTTCCTTCTTCATACAAGTTGTAGTTTAGCAAGACCAACAACACTGTTGAGTACAAATCTTTACTACTTGGATTGAAGGCCGCTCAAGATAGAGGCATCAAACTCCTTCATGCCAAAGAAGATGCTAAGCTGGTGGTTTGTTAGGTGAGGAACTTGTACCAAACCAAAAATGAGAGATTAGGCCACTACCACAATCTAGTTTGGGATTAAATTAAAATCTTTGATGCTTTCAATATTTCTACAGTGCTTAGGGAATTTAATGATCGAGTTGATGCATTAGCTATTTTTGTAACTCTTTTGGTTCTTCACCTAGATTTTAAAGGAGACAAGTACACTATCAAATTGTTATTTTGACCAAGTGTACCTAATAATGCCAATCAGTGGTAGGTATCTGAGGGGGACAATCAAATCATGTGTTAGACTAAACTAGAAGAACACCATACTACTGCACACCAAATTTAGGAAAATAAACTCTTCACTAAGAGAGCAAGAATTTATGATTTTTAGATTGGAGACCACATCTTTCCATGGGGAAAGAAGAAAGAACCAAAAGGAGTGCACATAAAATGTGAATCCTGGTGGAGACTTCCATTCACCCATCACTGTTTCTAGGGAGAAAATGGTTTCTTGTTTTTTTATTAGGATAGAACATTATTTTCATTATCTCATAGTGGTCAGCATCTGAAGCACTTCAATCCTTGAAGTATCAGATAAGATCAACTTGTACATATGTATAATTTTTGTATAGTCTTTAGTTCTATTTGGTGCTTTTCATTTTTGTTTTTTTTGGTGACTTTCTTTTTTGGGTAGCATGAATCCATAGCCCAATGGCATACTTAAAGGCACTGGAGATTCTAGTTTTTACTCCCTTTAATTATTTTTACAATCAATGGAAGTTTCCCAATTGGAGCCAACTGTTGTTCTCAAAATTTGTTACTCATTTTTTGGGACAACATAGGAACTATTTTGATCTTGTGCCATTGTAGTAGCCACACCACTATAACATCTCATAGTATCCACCATTTGCAATAAGAGTTAGGAGAAGCATGCCTACAGAGTCTGTAGAACCAAGCCTAAAGAGTCAAGAAAAACCAAGCTTATGGAGTCCATAAAACTAATCCTACAAATTTTGTAGAAGCATGCCTATAGAGTTCATAGAAATAAGCTTGCAGAGTCTGTAGAACAAGCCTACAGAGTTCATAGAAACTAGCCTATAGAGTCTGTAGAAGCAAGCCTATAAAGTCCATAGAAATCAGCCTATAGAGTTTGTAATTCTATTGGATA